>JARHVA010005769.1:95000-115000 GCA_037957365.1 Torreya grandis | reverse complement strand
AGGGATAATTATAGTACTCCTTATGAAAATCTATGATCCTACTATTTGAATATATCCCTCAAGATTTGCATGATAGAGCTGCATAAATTACATACCATTTCTTTCATTAAGAATGAGAACATTCTCATTGGGGATGTGTTCATCTACTTTTAAGTTTAGGTTAAAATCATCAAGGGATGGTACATGAATGTAATTATTATATTTGAACTCCCATTTTAATGTGACCATGAAGATGGTTTTCTTATAGGGTGCACAATTCAAAATTGCACGTTATACTTACCAAAATTTTCTCCCTAAAGAAAATTTTCATTGAGATAGAAAATGTGTCATCATTTCTTCCTCATCATGAGTGGAAAAAATTCTCAAGATGATTTATTTAGGAATCAATCATTAAAATTTAGGATCTTATAGTTTGTCTTTTCCCCTCATAGTTTGCACACAATGATTACACAAAGTCCATACTATTTTTCCCCTTAATAAATAAAAGATGATCTAAAGGGATCCATTTGACTACCTAAAACTTCATAGTGAGTGAGAAGATGGTTATTAGAATGATATTAATTCACAAAATAAGTAGAAATACATTGATATATCATAATGATATGGAAATATAGCAAGAATTATAAATAATAAATAAGACACTTTGAGGGGGTAACCTCCCAAATACTCATAATAAGAATGAATACTCAAAATATAATGATGAATAACTAACCCTAACTCTTATATATAGTCTAAAAAAATCCATGTTCCACCCATAGGCTAACCTAATAATTATATTAATGCATAAATAAATTTAAAATAATATACAAAAGGATTATATAAGCCACAAGTTAACTGTACATATCCCTAGACTTGCTAATGGTTAATGGTGTATCATGCCCCTCCCCTTCAAAACAACATTGTCCTCAATGTTGAAGCAATCTCAGATGTTTTTTCATGAATGATTCATCCTCCTAGGTAGCATCTTCAAAAGGGGATTTTTCCATTTGATGAAATACTCAATAATCAGTTTGGATCATAGCTACTTAGAATGCATTCGAAAGGCCACTTCAAGATCAAGAATAACCCTTCCTTCCTCATCTAATTTTGGTAACCTAGTTTGAGTGGTAACTCTCATTATAATGAAATTTTTAAATAAATATACATGAAATACTAGATGAATGTGAGTGGATGGAGGAAATTCTAGCTTATAGGCCACACTACCCATTTTTATTTAAGATCTAATAAGGGCCATAATACTTAGGAGACAACTTATTATCATTTTTGTTACTTTAAGGACATCTACTTATATGGTTAAAAGTGAAAAAACACCCAATAACCAATTCCAAAATGCATCTCACTCCTATATTGATCTACTTGTTGCTTCATGTAATTTTGGGTCAAATCTAAATTTTCATGTAAACTAGCAAGGACTTCTTGTTGATGTTGAAGGTGTTCATCCATAGCATACACCTTTAGGTGGGTCTTCAAGGGTAAAGTGAGGGATGGAGGATGGTATACATATAATACAATAAAAAGAGACATTTTAGATGAACTATGAATTAAATTATTATACCACCATTTAGCCAAGGGTATCCACTAAACCCATTTATCCTATTTATTTGACACAAAGAAATGAAGACACCCTTCTAGAAACTTGTTGAATACCTCAGTTTGTGCATCATATTAAGGGTGATAGGATGAGATATGAGATAATTGGGTTCCTAAAAATGTAAATAATTTTGTCCAAAAATTAGTAGTGAATATGGGATCTTGATCACTAACAATAATCTTAGGAATACCATGCAATTTTTGAACTATATTGAGGAAGGCATAAGCTACTATACTGGCCACTAATGGTTTAGATAACAAAAAAATGGGAATATTTTGTGAGTATATACATAAAAACCATGATAACATTTATACCTTTAGATTGTGGTAACCCAATAATGAAATCCATAGATACCTCTTCCCATCATTGAGTAAGGATAGATAAGGGATATAAAAGACATGAGGTTTTAATGGTTTCATCTTTATTTTGATGACGTAACATATATTCAACCACATATTTCTATACATCCCCCTTGATTCCTTTCCAAAATAAATCTTTCTTGACTCTATGATTGGTTTTTAAAAACCCTGAGTGACCTCCAAGTGGAGATGTAAGAAGTTCTTAAAGGATTTTTTGTTTGGCAAGAGAATTCTGACACATATATAATCTATCTTTGTACCATAATGCATTCCCCTTCCATGTAAAATTTTCAATCCCATCAAAACCATTATGTAGGTTTTGAATCAATTCATGGGTAATATTGCCATTCTCTCATTTTGCCATTGCATCCTTGAGCCAGTCTACCTACCAAATGGTCATGTCCCATAACAATTCCTCAACTACTTCAACTTGCCTAGATAGTGCATCAGCGACCACATTTTCTTTTCCTTTCTTGTAAATTATTTCAAAATCAAAACCTAACATTTTTTTCACCCATTTTTGTTTTTCTTTAGACGATAACCACTATTCCAAAAATATTTAAGGCTATCATGATCAATCTTTACCTGAAAGTGATGACCTAATAGATAGGTCTCCATTGTTTGAATGCATGTAGAATAACCATAATCTCTTTCTCATAGATGGGTTTTAGATTATTTTTACCCTTAATTTGATGAATTTAAAAAGAAATGGGTCTACCCTCTTGGATGTGTGTTGTACCGATACCATATCTAGATGTATCACATTCAACCACAAAATTTAAAAAAAAAAACTAGATTATCCAATACTGGGGTGGTGCATAGAGCCATTTTAAATTGTTCAAATGCCTTGGTAGCTATATCAATCCAATGTAAGGAGTATTTATTTAATAGAGAAGTGAACGGTGCTAAAATACTACCATAGTGTTTTAAAAACCTATGATAATAACTAGTTAGCCCCAAAAATCCCCTTAGTTGATTAAATATCTTTGGAATATACCACTCTATGATGGCTTGTATTTTTTTAGGATAAAATTTGACTCCCTCATGTGATACAATATGACCCAAATATTCCACTTCCTAAACTCCAAAAACACATTTGGATGGTTTAACATATAATTGATGTTGCTCAAGAACTAAGAGTACCTATTTCACATGATGCAAGTGGTCTTCCCAATTTTGTTTATAAAAAAGGATGTCTTCAAAAAACAAAAGTACAAACTTTCTCAAAAATGGCCTAATAACTATATTCATTAAACTCTAAAAGGTGGATGGTGCATTGGTGAGCCCAGAAGGTATGACCAAAATTCATAATGGCCTTCGTGAGTACATAAGGTTATTCTAGGAATTTCCTCCTCAAGGATCTAGATTTGATGATACCCCAAGAGAAGATCTAATTTGATAAAATAAATAGTACCATGTAATTCATCTAACAAATCATCAATTACAAGAATAAAAAACTTATCTTTGATAGTTAACTTGTTAAGGTATTTATAATCTAGGCACATCCTTTAAGTTTCATCCTTATTTTGCACCATTACTATTGGAGAGGAATATTAAATTTGTTTGTGGAAAATGGTTCCTACCTCCAACAACTCTTGTACCATTTTTTAAATTTTAGTCTTCTAGGCAAAAGGATATCTATATGATCTGATGTTGGGTGGCATACTTCTAAGAATGAGTCTGATGGTGTGATTATGAGTAAGTTTAGGAGGAAGAGCTTTTGGCATGGCTCCAAAAAAAATCAAATGCTCATCCAATATTTATTGTAACTAGAGATGGGTAGACTCTATAGTTTTTTCAACATCAATGGAAAATAAGCATGCCACAAATCCTTCATCACTTTTTTTAGCATCTTGGTCATCTGATGTGAACTAACCACTTGTGGAGATTTAAATCTTAATCTTCATAGTTCTACTAGCTTGCCTTCAAAATAAAAATGCATGAATAGTTCATAGAAATTCATCTCAATAGCACCCAATGTGGTAAGCCATTGTACTCCCAAAATAATGTCATCATTTCCCATAGGAATATCAAACATAAGAGAATATATCAAATAGTGCCCATTGATAACTTAATACTATGGCATTTTTTAGAATAATTAATATACCACCATCAACAATCATGACTTTAAATTCTAGGCCTGGGTAGATGAAATAATTTAAATGAGAAACTAGATTAATGTTGATGAAATTATGTGTACTACCTTAGTAAATCAGCACTGTGACCTTTTGTTTCTTAATGAAACCCACCACCTTAAGATTTTAAGGAGTATAAATACATGCAAGGGCATGACATGAGATAGTAGGTTGAGAATCTACAGCTTCAACCTCAAGTCCTTTAAAAGCCTCAATAGATTACTCCTCATTTTATTCATCCTCATTGGATCCTTAACTGTAAAATAACTTCTTTTTAACACATTTATGACCTTTTCTCCATTTGATCTCATAATCATAACACAACCCTTTGGCATGCTTATCATCAATTTGTTATAATGTCAATCTGGTAGGTTGAGGTCATGATAGAGTTGGGAAGGTGCATTCTCAACTATTAGTGAAAGGATGAAATTTGATAATCTTTTTTCTTCTACCAAGCATGACCTTGGTATAAATTTAGATATATTTTTGGGGTTAAGCATACAAACCTCTAATTGAAAACTATCTTTTATTCCACCTAGAAAAAGGTTAGTCAGATTTGCCTTAGTGATATCCTTCACATGTAAGGATAGATTATAAAATTGATTAATATAATCCTTAAATGTTCTTATTTTTCATATTTTGGATAATTGGTTAAATTATTTTTCAAAAACATTATCCCAATAGTGAGACATCAGTTCATCAGAGAATATTGACCATGTAACAAGAGCACTGATCTTCTTTTTTTGAGAACAAAACCAATGATACTAAATGAATGGCTCAATTTATATATACACATATTCCATAACCACCTTTTGAGATATATTATTTTGGTGTAAATAAAATATATTTTCAATTTTAGTGATCCAAGTGAGTGGATCCTTACCATCAGACTTATGCAAATCTACTTTTGGCAACATCAATTTTACCCCCATATTGGCGGTGTTAGTATTGATATGAGGATAAGAAATAAAAAGTGGAGGGGTTTTTAGTGGTAAATTAGATGAAATGGTATCCAATTATGTTGTGATCTGATGCAACTAATTGTTCATGCCATTAATCTCCCCTTTCATGATAGTTAATTATGTCATGAGTTGATGCCATTGATTGTTCATGTTGTGATTTGAGTTTGGACATGCACATCCTTTTACATTAGGACATGTAGATTTTATTGGATTTTAGAAATGATATTAGATTATTTAGACTCCATTTCATCCCCTAAAGGAGTTTTAGGGGTGTCTTTTCCTTTCCCTCATCTTTGGGTGTTAGGACCAAGCATATAAAGGCTTGGTGGTGAACCTTATTTTGCCCCTTGAACCTACTTTGACCATGAATTTTTTTAAATATTTTATATGAAAATAAAAAATATTAAATAATATACCCAAACTATTTTTTCCAAGGTTTCCAAATATGTAAAAAAAAATTAAACAATTCTACAAATTACAAGTTATGGAGCAAATTTATAAAAAAAACCTAAAATGGCGATAAATTTTGAAAAATAGATCCACATAACCTAAAATTTTAATTTAAAATTACTTTAAATATTTATCAATTATAGGAAAAGATTGAATATAAATTATTTACCATTTGCAAAATATATCCAAATTTAAGATCTAGGGTTTTTGCCCTGATTATGGCCCAAATCGACACTCTGATACCACTTGGAATGATATCAATTCACCAAATAATAAAAAATACATCAATATATCATAATTATTTGGAAATATAGTGAAAATTATGAATATTAGATAAGCCACTTTGAGGGGGAAACCTCCCAAATGCTTTCAATAAGAATGAATACTCAAAATATCATGATGAATAACTAACCCTACCTCCTATATATAGTCTAAAAAATCTATGTGCCACCCATAGGCTGACCTATTAAGTATGTTAATGCATAGATAAATGTAAAATAATATGTAAAAGGGTTATGCAGGCTACAAGTCAACTACACATATCCTTAGACATGCCAACATTTAAGGACATAACAGAGGTTATAATAAGGTTATTTTTAAACTTATAGAATTTTTAACCCATTGTTAAATATATATGGATTAGGTTAAGGTGTAGGATATAATTTAAATGAATATTAATAAAAACTATTCTAAATTAAGCCAATTCATTGAAAATTAATATAAATGAATATTATGAATTAAAATGTTGAGTCATGCTAAATATATGAATTACATTAAAAAAATATTTTAATTACATATACATGAAGAAGAGATAATACTTATATTATATACAAATTCTTATCTATAGTCCATTATCCATCCCTAGCTTCTTCAAAAATACACTACAACCTCTTGCAAAGAACCATTGGCCAAGGGAGAGGTTGAGGCTCAACATGTTTTTCTTTAAGGTAAGTATTGATAACTCTTACTCCTCTATTTTGGTAGATATATTTACTCAAGTAATGGTTAATGAATATATTTTCTCTCCTTTATTAGTATTACCTCTACATTAAACTAAGTAGAGTTTTACTTTACATGTTTTTTTAATGTTTATCCCCCATTTACCCATAAGCTTTAATGATCACTAGATTAGATTTACTTACTATTGCATTATAAACCTAACTAGGGTTATTATGTGGTGTGGCTTGAATGGTGGATTTGGAGTCCTCTCTAGTCATATCATGTGATAATAGATCCCTTAGGTAGGTTTAGGATACCCATATTGGTCATGACCCAGATTGTATAAGTATAAGAAAGAAATATAGATAGTTGATTTATCTTCTCTAATTTAGGATTGATTTATGGATCAAATTAACTTTAAATTTCATAGATTATGGTGAACTCAACATGAAATAACCCTTGAATTTTTTTAATTTTTATTTTAAACTGCTAGATCAATTATATTGACTCAGTCTAACACTCTGTGCATAGGTTTTAATACTATTTCAATCCAATCAACTTAGTTCAACTTTGTGTGTAGGTTATTATTTTTTATAGATAACTAGATCAATATCATCGAATTATTTCAATAATCATTTGCACATATATTTAAACTTTATCGATATCATTGATTCTATTCAAATTTATTTGCATATTAAATCAACTTCACCAATCTAATCGACAGAATCAGGGCATAAGTTCTTAGGTTTAAACTATATACATGTTATCATTATTTATAGATATTACATTATCATATTAAAATTTCAATGATTTTTTATAGTGCTAATTAGCTTAATTAGCATAATGATTAGTGATTAGGTAGAGTAGTGGTTATTTGTTAATATTGTATGTAGGATATTCAACTGAGTAACTACTTTCTAAACATTATATTGATACACCATTTGAATATCAATAAAATTATCAAATCATTTAGTCACTTCTGATCCTTCATAATGACATCACATTCAAATTTTATTCCTTCATTTGGTATCAGAGTAGAGAATAGTTAGTAGAACCTATGAAACAAAGAACATTTGGAAGTTTTTTCATTAATTTCCATGAAACATAAAAGTATGACCTATATATAAGAGCATGAATGAGATTCCAAATATTCATAAGGGGTAGAGTCTTAATTTCTAGATTACCTCGCTAATGGAAGAAAACATTATCAAAATAACTTTAGTGGAACTCAAATTTTGTTAAGAGATATAAATTGAGTATCTTTAAGGGTGTTGATTGGAGAATGACATTAATCTAAGAGAATTCAGATAGGATTAATTTCATGCTCCAATTAACACCCTTAAAGATACTCAATTTGGATCTCTTAATAGAATTCAAGTTCCACTAAAGATATGTTGATAACATTTTATTCCATTAGCTGGGCAATATAGAAATTATGACTTTGCCCCTTTTGACTATTCATAATCTCATGATTGATATTATCTATACGTCATGCTTCTATGATAGATGTAAATTAATGAACAAGCTTATAAATTCTCCTTGTTGCATAGGTTTTCATATTTCCCAATTGACCATTACAGGCAAGAGTGGAGGGCGATTCCAAATGATAGATCTGTTATTTACTGATGCTTGAAGTAAATTATTTGTGCTTATGATTTTTATGCTTATATATTAAAATGACAAATTAATAAAAATGGTTAATGTAAATCCTTAGACATAAAAAACTATAAGACTAATAGATTTCATAAATAGGGGCAAAAAATTTAACAAAGGAGCTGCCCCTATTTAGTTTTCAATATTCCATACCCATCTTATGGTTATCACTACTATCCAATGCTATTTATCTCATATTTTAATCACATTCAAATTACCCCTAAAGGTGTGCTAGATCTACAAGGTAACTTGGACACCTCTCTATCATAAAATGAAAAACTCATACCTTGGTGCCAACTGTCACCCTTCAAAAAACTATCAACACATTATATCGACTTCAACATCCTTCATATCCACATAAGATCATCAAATTTATTTCTCCATTCATCCAATTATAATATCATAGGTCATATTTTAGTTTTTATTTTAAGTTGGGTCTTTTATTTGGCCTCACTAAAGAGTTAAAGTTGAATAAGCATTAAATTATGTTTATAGTTTTCAAATGTCATTTTATTAATTGATAGTTTTTTAAATTAGTCTTGTTTTAAGTTTCATTAATTTAGATTAATTATATTTCAAAGTTTATTAAATTATAGGGTTTAATTTCACTTTATAGGTTTTGAAAGTTTGAATTAATTTATTTTAGAGTTAAATTTAAAAAAAAAGAGAGTTAAAGTCTTAGTCAAAAGTATGTGTCAATATTTTGTTTTGGGTCCATGCTTAATATTTTAAAAAAATGTCAAAAATCTCTTATATAGATGCATTATCAAGTGAACTTGACATCCTAAGTCATAGGTGTTAGTGGGAGAGTTTTGTCCTCAAAAATGGCATGGAAGTGTTGATGTTCAAAGCCATATTTTTTGAGTGAAGCAATTTCATTTACTGGAGGTTGGAGGATACTCAAAGGTTGGAGGATAACTAACATCCTCTTATGAGTCACCTACGATGGGGTCACATCATTTAATAAAATTACTAAGCATTTTTTCTAGTTTGGTACCTCTTGATGAAGAACATTGTGGGGATCAAAAAAACTAAAGTAGTGATTGGTTCTTAGAAAAGGGTTTATGGAAATTTGAGAAACCACTAAAGTGTATAAAATATTTAAGACCTCTTTCACCCTCTAGGTTCATGGTCAACCTATAGTAGAAAATCATATGGGTTTGTGGTAATGTAAGAAACCATTGAAGGTGTTAAGTAGAGAGATGTACTCTTATCACTTCTAGTTTTGTGGTAGTCCTAAAATGAAAAACCAAGGTAACACCAAGATCATGAAGCCACAAAGATGGAATTCCACCTCAAAAAATGAGTAGGCTATGTGGAGAGTGTAAATATTTTTACAATGTTTGAAATAAAGGGGGACCACTATCAGGAAATATGATGTTTGTAAAACAATGTAATAAAGGGGGGATTATTGGCATTATTTAGAGATGTTACATTATTATATTAATAGTTCGATTATCTATTATAGCACTGATTTTCTTATTTATCATAGTGCTTAGTCATTAGGTAGAGAAGTGGTTATTTGTTAATATTACATGTAGGATATTAAACCAAATAACTATTTTCTAAACATTATATATATATATATATATATATATATATATATATATATATATATATATATATATATAGACACACACACACACACACACACACACACACACACACACCATTTGTATATCAATAAAATTATTGAATCATTCAGTCACTTCTACTCCTTCATAGTGACATCACATTTGTATTCTATTCCTTCAATACACATCATATAGTAACTTTATCAATTAATGATGTTTCTTCTCTTGTAAGAACCCATTGAGTATTAATTTCTCTAAGTGCACTCCTTAAAGGGTGCATTGGGAAAGGGATTGGTAGACCATTAGTGCTTTGTAATATTTTTTTCCCCTATACCACCACTTAAAACCAAAAAAAGTCCCTCTTATACATTTACCTAATATTTGACACCTCCCTTACATGCTTCTCGAACCAATTCAGTACCTCAAATAACACCTACCTAAGACAAAAACACTTTTTACCATCCTTAAAACATAGTTCAATAGGTCTATCTTTTTCTATGAATTGAGAACATTACAAGACTAAATCAACCCAACTAACTTAGTTTAGGACATATATACTCTATTTCATAAATAACTAGGTTCACTATGTTGACTGAAATTTTAAAAGGGTTTAGGGTTAGATCCAAT
The DNA here is from genome assembly GCA_037957365.1 of Torreya grandis. NCBI lineage: Eukaryota > Viridiplantae > Streptophyta > Pinopsida > Cupressales > Taxaceae > Torreya > Torreya grandis. Next base: position 104,710 of record JARHVA010005769.1, on the reverse strand, counting down.
TGTATATACAAATCCTTCACCCCATTTTAAATGAGAGATAGATAGAATCATTCATTTGTGCATATTTATGTGCTTATCTGCCATTCTAAATGGGGAGTAATTGCTTAGCATTTCATACTTAATTTATAGAGAAGAATATTATTTTGTGGGAAAACTATTTTGGATGCATAGGATAAGTCTTATATCCTAAAGGAGAGCTATCTTTGTTATCCTTACAAACCACAATAACCTCTTACAAATCTCTCCTAGCCAAGGGAGAGATTGATGCTTGATGGGTTAATATTCAAGGTAAGTATTCTTAACTCTTTCTATGCCCTTAACCCATAGTGCATCTAGGGATATGTGTGGCCAACTTATGGCTTACACATATTCATATTAGCTTATTAATTTTCTTGATGTTCTTAATATGGTTTGCTTATGGAATAACCATGGCTAAGTAGAGTATATAAGAGGTAATGATTAGTATTTTATGATCATATTTTGAATTCTATTCTTATTGAATTATTATGGAGATTACCTCCTCAAAATGGCTTAGTAATAATATTATAGTAGTCTTCTCTTTCACCAATTCTTATTGTGTATCTAATTATTTTTCTCTTAATTAAAGCATATATAGTTCTATTGTTAAGAATCATCTAAGTAATTTCCTTACAAGTGGTATTAGAGCATTGATTTGGGCAATTTTTTATGATGTATTTTTTTGATCTAGTATCCTAAGTACCAGAAGGCCAAAAAACATAAATTTTGATCCAAGAGGATTTGATTTTCTTTCATCATCATATTTTTTTCATGATTTTTTTTACAAAAAAGGAAAAAAAAAATTCTTGGTAAGAAATAAATATAAAAAATCATTCTAGAAATTTTTACCTTGTGTAAGTTAGTAGTCAATAGATTCATTTCTATGAGATGATCACAATGGTGTATTCTACTAGTACACTTTTTTGGGTTGATATTTTTCATCCTTATGCATAGTAGTAGTAGTAGTAGTTGAATTCATCTCAATGAGATGATCATAATGGTGTATTCCACCAGTACATTTTTTTAGGGATAAAACCCTCTTAGGGTTTGTGCTTAGTTAGTATAAACACTCATGAACATGAGAAAGGGAAATAAATTACAAAAAATCCTCACAAGGATGACATGGAATCTAAAATTTTTGATCCATCTATTTTGGAGGTAGTTCAACAACTTAAGTCAGAGTTGTAGGGCATGGTGAAAAAATATGATTTTGATATAGCTCAAAGAGACATTATATGTTTGAGAGGGGACTTAGATAGCATGAATTATAAATTAAAAAAAATATTTGGGCATTTGGAAAACTTGTCATCTCAACTGCTACAAAATAATCCTCCACCATTTCAGTTTGATTCTCCTACTCCACACAATACTAATACCAATTCTGGCCCTAAGTTGATGTTGCCAAAAGTGGACCTACACAAGTTTAATGGTAATGATCCACTCACTTGACTTACAAAAATTTAAAATTTATTTAATCTACATCAAAATCCATGTTCATAAAAAGTGGTTATGGCTTCTCTCTATTTAGAACCTAAGCTATTCATTTTGTATCATTGGTTGGGTTCTCAAAATAAAAATAAAGGTGTCCCAGTTTCATGGTTGATATTTTTTGAGGAGTTGTAACTCCACTATCAAAATAATGTATCTAAAAATTTCTTCAATTAGATAATCAAATTTTTCCAAATTAGGAGTGTGAAGGACCAAATTCATCAATTTGATAATCTCTCCTTATGGGTGGCTTTAAATAACATCTAATTGGAGGTTTGCATGTTTCATCCCAATACTATATTTGAGGCCATACCAAAGGAACTCATGGTTTAGGAAAAAGAGTTTATCAAATGATAACCTTTCACCAATGTTTGTGAATGCAACTTTCTAACACCATCATTTCATTAGCCTACTAGATTGACACATCAACAAGTGGAAGAAAATCATGTAAAAAGTTTGTGTTTTGGTTGTGATTGCAAATGGAGGAAAAGGCATTGATGTGATGAAAATAAGTTGTTTTAAATTGATGGTGAAAATGATGAAGAAGCTTCAAAGGAAGGATTATAAGAACCTAAGAATGAATTTGAATATTCTCAACTTACTATTTCTTGTCATGCACTTTCAAGAATTAGTACTCCTCAAACTCTTAAGGTGGTGGGGTTCTTGAAGAAACATAAGGTCACTGTATTAATTGACTCTAAGAGTACACATAACTTCATCAACAGTAAGTTGGCTTTTCATTTGTATTGTTTTATTTACCCAACTCCATACTTTTAGGTTATGATTATAGATGGTGGTATAGTCAACTATTTAGTAAAATGTCATAATATTAAGCTTATTATGGGAGACTATTTATTAGATTCCCATTTATTTTCTATTCCCATAGGAGGAGATGATATTATTTTAAAAGTTAAATGGATCACCACTTTGGGCACTATTGAGATGAATTTCCAAGAATTATTCATCATGTTCCATTCAGAAGGAATGACTTTTGAACTACATGGATTATGAGCTAAATATCCACAATTGGCTAGTTCCCACTAGACGAAGAAGATTCTCAAAAAAGATGCAAAAGGTTTTGTGGCATGCTTATTTTCCATGGAGGTTCAACCAACCAAGGTGTCTACACATCCTAATTTGTAAAAGGTATTGGATGACCATTCTATTATTTTTGATGACATGTCATAAGGACTTCCTCCAGGTCACACACATGATCATGCCATTAGACTCATTACAAGAAGTACACGACCAAATATTAAACCCTATAGATATTTCTATTCCTAAAAGAGTGAAATTGAAAATATGGTACAAAAAATGTTGGAGGCAAGAATCATTTAACATATTCAAAGTGAATATTCCTCCCTAACGATCATGGTGTAAAATAAGGATGATAGTTAGAGGATGTGCCCAAACTATAGACAACTAAAAAAATACACAATCAAAGATAATTTTCCTATTTGATAATTAATTATTTTTTAGATGAATTACATGGTGCTATTTATTTTACCAAGTTATATCTTCACTCTGGATATCATTAGATTCACATTCTCAATAAGGACATACCTAAAATAACTTTTAGAACTCATGAAGGCCATTATGAATTTATGGTCATAACTTTTGGCCTCATAAATGTACCATCTACATTTAAAAGTTTGATGAATACTATTTTTAGGTCTTTTTTGAGGAATTTTGTATTATTATTTTTAATTATATCCTCATCTACAACAAATACTGGGAAGACCATTTACAACATGCGAAACATGTGATTTCTGTTCTAGAACAACATTAGCTTTATGCCAAACCTTCCAAATGTGATTTTGGTGTTGAAAAGGTGGAGTACTTAGGTCCTATTGTTTCACATAAAGGAGTGAAATTTGATCCTAATAAAATCCAAGAAATGATGGAGTGGTAGGTTCCCAAGACCCTCAAGAACCTCAATGAATTTTTGGGGCTAACTAGTTACTATCATTAGTTTGTCATAAATTATGGTAGCATTACAGCCCCACTCACCTCTTTGTTGAAGAAGGACTCCTTCCAGTGGATTGATTCAGCTACTAAGGCATTTGAATAATTTAATTTGGTTATGTGCACAACTAAAATTTTGACTACTCTTGATTTTTCAAAAACTTTTGTTGTGGAGTGTGATGCATTAGGATACATCACTTTCAGGTAGAAACTGATCATGATAGCCTCAAATATTTTTTAGAACAATGTTTGTCATTTGAATAAAAACAAAAATACATGACTAAAATATTAGGCTATGATTTTGAGATAATGTATAATAAAGGAAAAGAGAATGTAAGGCTGATTTTGACTATCTTGCATGATTTTGAGATAGTGTATAAGGTTGAAAAGTGTGCAAGATAGTGATTTTGAGATGGCATCAAGTTTTTAAGGCTGATTATGAGTAGATAAATTTACATGTATTGGCTTATGAATGTATTTATCTCTCCGTGATTAGGATTACATATACATTGACTTGAGTATATTTATTCTTTTCATGTTTACTTTTATTTTTATTATCCCCTATTTGTACCATAAGCTTTGGTGATCACTAGATTAGATTTACTTTACTTTAATTTTTTAGAGACCATAGAACTTAGATATGGATATTGTGTGGTATTATTTGACTAGAGGATTTAGAACCCTCTCTAGTGATGTTGTGTGGTGAGTGACACCTTAGTTAGGTATAAAAGATCTATATTGGTGATGACCTTAATTCTCTAAATATACCAATCAGAGGAAGGGCTATTTTGATTTATCCTCTCCAATCTAGGATTCATTTATAGATCATCTTCACTTTCCCTTGTATACATTATGGTGAACCCAATGTTAACTAGACATTGTAGGTTTTAATTCATGCTTTCACTTATTATTATTTGTTATTTATTTCATTTTTACATCATTGGATCAAATATATCAACTCAATATAACATTATATGTGTAGTTTTAATACATATTTGGTTAAATCAATTAGATTTGGCTTTTTGCAAGTCACTTTCAGCTACAAGTAACTGTATTGATCTGATTCAATCAATTTGATTCTTCACATACATGTTTTCAGACTTAGTCAACCGAGTCATCTCTATTAGTAGGTTAAAAATATTCATCTAGATGACATAGTATAAAATGAATAATTCAACATAACTAATATCATCAAGTTAATTCTCACCAACTTAGTCATTTATTTCTTTCATTTTAGTCCTATTTTTCATAGTTTTCAGTCTTTAAAATTATAATCCTATAGTAATCTAACTCAACTGGATTAACTTAATTATATAGTTGCTTCTTACCTAGGAGACTTAGATGACTTGTTTGACTTTGTTTATTTGGCCTTTTCTTTAATATATAAAATCAACTAAGTTGATTATGTTCTATATTATTTGCATACTCGATTGACCATACTAGTTTTGTACTCTTCAATCAAAAGGATTTAACTCACATTACTAGTAATTTATTCATCTTTCATTTTGTTGCTTGCTTGTGTAGAATAAAACACATAGATTAAATTAAAAAATTAATTTATCAATTTAGTCACACTTTATTTTATTTTATTCATACATTTCCAAACCAAAAAATATCAAAAAAAAATTAACAATTCTATCCAATGTCTACCTACTTGGATTTCATCACCAAGGAGGAAGCTAACATAGTTTTTTGGCTGATTATAGATACATGGTTGATGGTATATATTGGCAAAGCACCAAAAACCCTTATCAATATGAGACTGTGGAGTGAGGAGTTGGCCCCAATATAGATCTAGTAGCATCAACAATACATATATCTTTTAGCTTTAAAAACTTGAAACCATTTTTATCTTAAATTTTTAGTTAATTTCTAATGCCAAATGCCCTATTAAATTTATTTCTAAAGCTATAATTTTAAACATTCAAGAATGACCACATAGAATAACATTTCTATTTTCAACATATTGCTTGTTTTTTGTAAATTATACATTGTATTGTAAAACTTGTAGTAACCATCATTAGTATAGGGTTTGTGTTTTGTGCCATAATTACATCAACTAAGTTAACATAGTTTCTAATGTGTTTATTAAAATTTATATGCTAATTAACACTAGATCATACAGAGTCATAATTATGAAAACCTATATTTACCCTTAGAACACATTCAAACCACTTGATTGTGTCTCTTATAATTTTACTTTATACAAAACATAGTCATTCTATCTGACTTAGTATCTCATAGGCTAGTTAGTTTTACTTTCTATAGAACATAGTCGTTCTATCCAATCTAGTTCCCTCATAGGTTAGTCTAGTTTCCTTATATAGGACACAATCATCCTATTTGATCTAATTTCTTATAGAATTTTTATTATGTTTACTTTCAACATAAATTTATCCTATTTGATTGTGTTTCTTAATACTCTCTTAGTTTAACCATCTAAAGAACAAAATCAACCTATTCGACTATCTCTTTTCAACTTTTTCTACTTATAGTCTTACATAACGGTGTCAAATGGTTTAACCAAGAATCATACTAGTTTATCCTCATTTATAAATGAGTATTTAGCTTCCCTCCCTTATCATTTTTTTTTCATTTGATGATAATATATAATTGAATCAACCAAATATGATGAGTTTCTCTAATCCCAATAGGTTTACTAAAACACACCTTGTGACACCTAACATAGATCAAATCAATGTCCATGTTACCACCCACACCACCAACTATGGCACTCCTTATTATTCCATGGAACTTAACCCTTTTTTATAAAAGATGAATGTGACCTTTATTACATGGCTAAAATGATCTTTTTCATCAATTAAAATACTCAACATAGAGGTAAGGATCTTACAATCACTTATAACCTCATGATGGAACCTCATATAAGAAAACCCCTTTCACCTTCACCTATATTGTCCTAAGGATTTAGAAAAATCAATTTCTTTTGATCTACACATTTTCCCTATATCATGTCTCCTTCTAGTATTGTGACATCCTCCTATATGTCTTCTTCCACCACCATGCCAAGTATTTCAAAAAATATGGTAGGTTTGATCTTTAGTGGGACTCTTCAAAATATATACACCCATACCCATTATACTAGCACATCTCATGCTACTAATGCTTCTTATGATACTAATGCATCTCATGATACTAGTACTTCTCATGCTACCAATGTAGCATATGCCACTACCCTCTCTCACACTCATAGTGAATCTCAATACCCTAATACTTCAAATAACACTAATGCATCAAATGTTTCTTCTATTACCAAAAATAGTGTTCAAACCAATCAAATTTTATTACAAACTCTTAACCAAATGCATACATTTCAAACTAATAATCAAAATCAAATGATGTAAATAGAAAATCACCTATTACATCTCTAAAATCAATCCCACCATGCCCAATGGGGAGTGAAAAATACTAATTCCCTCCTTCCCCCCCACAACCCTCCCTTAGGGGTTCACATGATAACCTCATACCACAACCCCACTGATCAACAAAATTATCAAACATTTACAAAATGAACCATTAGTTCCTCAAATTGTGAACCCTTATGAATAGTTCACTATAACAAGGTAGTCTAGGATCTAAAACTATCAACATGTCCCGATATATTGGCCACTTAGGCTTAAACACATCCAAACTAAATTATCATCACCATATGAGTAGCTTGTTCTTGTGTTAGTGTCTTCTAGATTCAGTCCTCTTTATCTATAACTCCTCTGGGTAGCTATAGGCCATACCCATGTGTCTCTAGCCACATAAACACCTATCTAACTAATAATAACTAGTTAGAATATTTTGGGTAAGATGGTACCATAGGGTCCTCCATAGCAGTATTATCAAGATTCCCTGACACCCTATCCAAAATATCTCAATGGGCACTTTGGACTATGCCCCCCCCCACAATTTGAACTCCTCAGACATATCTACAAAACAAAAAAATCAAACATACATCTAATGTAATGCACATATATCTCTAAAACTATCTATTCATACCAAGTACACAAAGAAGTATATAACTAGTGATCTATGTCAAAAACTTAAAACCTTAATAAATCATTCCTTACCAAAATTATTGTCACCGACCATGGTCTTGCCATCTTCTTGACTATTGAGCACCTCTTTTATAGGCCACCTCCATGCAAGTATAAATCATGGAGTCATAAATTGTGCATGTCATGGTTCTCTTATCATCTACCTCTTTATGGAATAATTATGTATGACCTCTATTATGGGATCTCCATGTACGAACATTATAACTTGTGTCCTCTCCCTATGATGATGCTTATGTCTCCTATGTGCTCATATTTGTGGTTGTATTCCATACTATTGCTCTGTAGCATCCCTACCTACATCCTCATCCTATACATATAAAATTATCACATCATTTATCCCAAGTATAAATGCCTCCTTATACTATGCCTAACTTGGCCATAGTCTCACTCAATGAGGCCTAATGAATAGTATATTGATAGGTAATCATACACCCACTCTACCTCTAGGTTGTCTATCATGCCATGCCCAATAATTAGGCACTACTATGGGAGCTATCAAATACAATAAGACAAACTATCTAGGTACATGAGTTAAAATATATGGCTCCACTAATGAGGTATAATGTATAGTAATATGAATGGATGTTAATCCTACATCCACAATATTCCAAGTTGGCCAATTGGACATAATATCAGCATAGGACTACCATATACTCTACCCATAAGTAATTTTTTAAAATTTAAGGGCATGGGGTATAACATGCACAACATGATCCTATCAACATCTCACCACTTGAGGTAGCCTATCATCCACCATATGAGGTAACCCAATTGAATAATACATATAAAACCTCTCATATATCTAGGCACTCAATAAAATCATAGGTCCCATAGTCTTCTACACCCAGGTCATCATACCACATATGATGCATGAGATGTACCCAAATGATATAATCTAAATCATAAAGAGAACCTTGATCTAGGATAGAATAACACAAGGATACCACATATAATGGTACCTTCCAATCTAAATTATGACACATCACACACACTATCACAAGTCATATCATAACCCTCTAGATATCTAGAATGGCCAAAATATATATATCAAATAAAAACATTCATAATCTAGGGTAAATCATATTGTGCCCAATTGTCTAATGATCGAGGGATTTCCTCTCCTTCGTAGCCTCTAGATTAACACAAATGATAAGAGTCCTGATAATGGGTAGTTTAAGAAAAACATGGACATCTTCCAAGGTGATGCCCACTTATATGGTATCCCCATCCACCTTCCATCATAAAGTGTTATTTAGTCACTCCCATTCTCTTAGGAACATGATGAATAGATCAATACTGAGAGGGATCCTCTATATCTCCATGATGCCTATAAATCCTAGGTAAGCTAGCCACACTCGATCCACATTTTACTTTATCTATTAAATCTAGTAAGTAGGATGTATCCACTGGGAACCAAAATCTTTGTTGTCTCTAAAAAATGTCAAACAACATAAAATGTATTAGATCTTAGTATAAATATGACAAATATAAATTATTAAAAATATTAAATTACTACAAATTAACTACTTCATCAACCTCTTCTTCCTATATTTATATTTTTTCACCCTTTTTCTACATAATTATCCTTTCAATACCAAATCAACCCTATCACCCCTCTTACTAACTATGTCAGCCTTCTATTATGTACTCTGCCTATTCCTCCAAACATAGTTAGCCTTTTTATACTAAATTAACCCTTTTCCATATTTTGTATAATAAATCAACCTTATGATACATAGTTATCCCCATTTAAAAAACTATATTTTCCCCCTAATACATAATTCATGATCCATAATTCACTAAGTTAGCGCTATCTACTCTTCAAACTGAGTTGACCCTCTATTATGTAGTCAACCACCCTTAATAATATTAAGTCTACCTTATGATATGTAGTGGCCCCTTCCTTACTTCTCACCTTTTCAAACTTAGTTGGTTGGGTCTACTCTATTCAAAAAAATTAGTGACTTTTCAACCATTTACCATAAATTCCTTGATAATTTATTAGTCTGACTCTTTCCTACCCAAATATCCCACTTTGTTCTTAGTTTACCTAAAAATTTCCCAAGGAAATTTTTGTTATCTAAATTTTATCTAACACCTAATTTTTTTACCTAGCTTAAATTTAAGAAATAAACTTGAAATCAATGCAACACCTACTTGAGTTGCATTGGC
>JARHVA010005769.1:0-92500 GCA_037957365.1 Torreya grandis | reverse complement strand
CGATCGACTATGTTTTTATTGACCTATCTTTCAATAAACTATGTTAATATGATTTAATTTATTATTTTTTATTAATATAACTTATTTGACCCCATTAAATTCATTCTATTTTATTTATTTCAATAAAGGAAATTGACCAACATTGATAATAATTACTTAGTTTTAATTTTTTTCTCCATTTATCTACTTACTTGCTTAAGTAGTGCACATAGTATAACTAAGAGGGTTAATTTATAATTTTATCCACATTATTCCTTCATAAACTTTGAAATAATGAAAATATTAAATAATTAATTAAATAATTCTACTTAGGTCTACCTACTTGGATTTCATCACCAAGGGGGAAGCCGACTTAGTGTTTTGGTCAAGTATAAAAAAATGGTTGATGGTATATTAAAAAATCACCCAACACCCTTATCACTAAGTGATTTTGAAGTGAGGGGGTATGCCCAAATACTAATCCCCATACCATATCCATTAGATACCCCTTCCATCCATAACAAACCTAAAACTAGCTTTAACATACCTCTTTTTAGGCCCATTGAAAATCCAAATTCCCTATAAAAATTTAAGTCATAATTTAAAATACATTAGGAATGTTCCCTTATTATATTATCACTTAAATTTATCATTGTTTCTTCTTATTCAAAATTTTTATTTTGTATCACAAAACTTTTATTAGCCAGTGTCAGTTAAGGTTTGTGTTATGTGATACAACTAGATGAACCCAATCGATCTAGTTTCCTATGTGTTTAATTAACTTATTTATAAATCAACACTCATTCATCTAGATTTATAAAATTTTATAACTTTATTATCCACACAAAACTATATTACTATGTCTATTACAAGTTATTTTATTTATCTCTTATAGAACAAAGTCAACCCATTTAACCTAGTGTACTAACAAATTATCTTTATTTTCATTTAGTGTTTAATTTCCTTATTTTATCATGAAAATTTTGTTTAATGATTACATAGAACAAAATTAAACCAACATTATGAATTTAATTAATCCTAATAAACCTACTAAAACTTGTTGTTTGGTAACTAACCTAGGTCTAAGTAACATCCATGTTACCACTAGAACTACCAACTTGAAACTCTTCCATATTTTATGACACTTTATCCTTTATTTATGAAAATTATAGATTATGAAATTGAAATTGAAGACTTATATGATATTATTATTTTCATCAAAGAAAATCTTCAACATAGAGGTAAGGATCTTACAATCACTAACAACATCTTAATGGGATCTCATTTTGGAGAACCCCATTCACCTTCACCTAGATTTTCCAAAATATTTGGGGTGAGTTGATTGATGATTTATTCCACACCTTTAACCTATATAATATATCCTTATAAGATTATGACATCATCCTCCATGTCTTCTTTCACCTCCATGCCAAATATTTCTACCAACATGGATGGTGTATCTTTTAGTGGTTCTACACAAAACACCCACATTAATACCTAATTTCACTCAACTCATAATGGATATAATATATATTATATTTTATGCTACTATGTCTTCTCATTACACTATTTAATCTCATACTACTAGTGCATCCTAAATTCTTAACACCTCATAACATAATAATGCATTCAATATTACTTATACTAATCACAATAGTGTGAAAACTATTCGACTACTATTGCAAACTCTCAACCAAATAGCTAATTTTATAACTGATAATATAAAAAAAATGTATCATATGCAAAATCACTTATTTCATCTCCAAAATAAACCTCAACATACTCAATTTTGATCAAAAAATATTAATGCCCCCACCACCCTTTAAGGATACACATGGTAACCTTATATCATAACCAACATATATTAAAAAAACTATTAAAAACTTAAAAAATGAACCTCATGTACCACAAATTAAAAGCATTTATATGTGTGGTATTATTCCCAATATGACTTATAATGGATCTATGGATCCTAATTTACACGTGAAAAAATTTAGAGTTTTATGCAAATATTGGGTTAAATATAATACATTCACAACCATTAAAATATTATCTTTAACTCTTTTAGGAGATGATTTATATTGGTATAATCAAATTAAAATCCACTCCATCACTATATTAGAAGACTTGGTAAATTCATTGCTTCAATAATTCCAAACTAGTGATCTTCCTGAAAACAACTTATTCTATTTTATCAACTATAAACAATTAGAATTTGAAATGGAACAAGTTTTCATTAAATTATGCAAATCCTTTTCTAATAAATTTGAGCATAATATGGAAAATTATAACCTATTCCACATCTTAATTAATGATCTTCATCCTAAACTAAAATACCGCATTAGGACTCTTTCCCTAAATAAATCTGAAGAGGACCTTGACTAAGATAAATATCAAGATTTGTTTATACATTAATTTTAACCTTCCCACCCTTAAATGTGAACTCACATGATTGTAAAATATAAAAATGGACATGCAATAAATGATAATGTTATAGATACATTTGAATCCATACACACCATCCAAGCCATTGCTCCAAACACTATAATGGATCATGTTCCTCCACTTCCACCGAATAATAATTATCATCCTAGTTATATATTTTATCAAGGACATAATAAAAATTAACATAAACCTATTTAATTATCATAAATTAAAAAATATTTTCAACAACATTCACCATGAGCTATTGATCCTACACATCTTATGAAACACTAGTATGATCCCCATTTTTTTTAGTTTCATGAAAGTTGGGGTCATTCTCATGAAAATTGTTACCAATTTTAAAATATTGATATGGACTATATTCTTGGACCCAAATTATACCTTTAATCACTTATACATAAATGTCAACAAGATTATCAAGTAACACTTAAAACTCATGAAGCCAAAACTAAAAATGAAGCTTTAAATCAAGCTAATGCACATTTAGCTATGTATAAAGATTCTCTTCCTAACCAGCAAGATAATACTAATCAACCTACCCATACTATAAATAACATCTAAATTAATATATATATTAACATCAATAATGAGAATGTGGTCAACATGAATAATATGAGAAGATTAGTTTCTTATATTGATCAATATCCATCTTCTAACAAACACAATTTTTGAAAGTTCCACAATATTCAAGACACTTACCCACAAGATATCATAGAATTGGGGAATGTGGAATAAAAAACACATAATTATCAACTCCAAATTAAAATCAACCATACCTCTCATATAATTGATACAAGCTGTACTCCTCCTCTAACTAAGATACCTCTAGTAGATACCCCTCAAAATTTGCTTCCTCTTTCTTCCAGTCAAACACAAGAAACAAATAAATAAATAACCACATCACTTAATATAAATCAACCCATTTCAAATAAAACTAAAATAAATATTACTTATCAATACAAATTTGAATACACATACACACCTCCTTCAACATATTTATTATAACATTACACACATTTATCCAATAATCTCATAATTATTTATGATGAATGGGATCCTATACTGGAACTTTCCCATCTTCCATCCAAAGTACCTTTCTTATAACTTATGAAAACTTCTCTTCATCATCATAATTGAATAATGCAATTACTATTTGAAATGAGCATCATTTGACCTCCACCCATGTGGAATGAAGTATTAGGATCTAAAATAGCATTATCCAATAGTGTGAAAAAATATACATCCATGTTGACAAAAATATAGACACTTGTCTTTCACTCAAATTTCGTATCTCTTCTATGATTCTTGATGAGATATTTATTTGAGTGGATGGACCCCATCTATTATTTATCATACAAATATGAGATATCCAAGTTAAATGTGCATTACTTGATGAAGGATCAGACACTTGTGTTTCTTCCATTTATTTTTTAAAAACACTTGGATATTCTGAATGTAATCTTAAATCCATGTAAAGTACATGTCTCAGATATGATATAAGATAATTTCCTCCTTTCGGTTATGTTTGGATAATTTTTACCATTCCTCCTATCATTTTTCATGTGAAATTCATGATATTTAACTTTACACTTAACTCTAATATCTTACTTGGTTGACCTTAGACACATTTCATGAGAGCACTCTCCTTGTCTACATGCCAATGTGTTAAATTTCCCTATAATGGTGTTATATACAAGATTCAAAGAGGTAATAATCCTTGGAAATTTTTAAAAATTCCAAGAACAATGTGAATTAAAAATACCTACCCTTGAACTCATATCTAGCATTCCATTTTGAGAATCATAAATTTTTAATTATCTTATCAACTCTACTAGAGGTTATAATGGTCACCTTGAATTAATAGGAAACATTCCCCCTAACCTTAAATGAAATACCAATTACTCTAACCAAAATTAAACAATCTATTCACCATGCTTATTTAACTAATAAAATAGTTGAAACATGTACTATTGATTTATATACACCTAATTATGATGATGGATATTATTTATACAACCCATTTTTAGTTGAATTTATTGAAGTTAAAAATTTAATGGTACTTATATATCACTCTTCTTTATAATAGTCTCTTAGTTATATTCCCATAGTTCCTTATCTTGCTATAAAACCTGATTTAGTTTTTCCTCTAATGTTCATAGGTATGAGATGGAGTGCACACAAACTAATCCTATAGTTTATTTTTATCCCCTTTGGAGCATGCTCATGGATTATGATATGACATGACCTTACCATTTTTTAGATACCATGATACTTCCATTTTTCTTCCTCTAGACATGTCAACCAAACTACACTAACCCACTTCAAGATAAACTCTTTCCATTCCTTATACTCATCACCATCTAATACACCATCTTCATAGGATATAGAATAAACCATATTATAGTTTTCATAAGATAAATGGACATTTAAATAATAATTGTTATGTACTTTGGGATCATATTGACTAGTATGTTGACAAAATAATTATATAATTTATAGATGGGGATTTGATATCTCAGTCTCCACAATATCCTATATCACACTCCTCTATTATTGATTTATCCCAAGATGTTCCTTTTAAAGATCCATTAATAACTCATCATATGATCCATGTGGTTTCTAGGACACCTAATTATGAGATAGATCATGCACAATAGAGTCAGTATCAATGGAAAATAGCTCACAAAGATCCACCTACTTATATTAGCATCGTACAAAAATGGAAATTAATTCAATCCTGAGTTACAATTCAATAACCAATTAAGATATTTTCCAAAAGATCACATAAATCATAACATAGTTTAGTAGTTGATTAAAATGTTTGATAAATATCATAGAAATTAGAAAATAGTTTAATATCGAATTAAGATATTTTCTAGAGATCACATAAATTAGAACACAGTTCAATAACCAATTAAGATATTATCCAAAGATCATAGAAATTAGAACATAACTCAACATTCAATTAATATATTTATCAAAGATCATAAAAATTAAAACATATTTTAATAATCAATTACGATATTTTATAGAGATAAAAAAACATCACAACACATTTTAACAACTAATCAAAATATTTTGTAGAGATTAGAGCACATTTTTAGTATGATAGGAAATCAGGCTATTTGTTATAGAGTCTACACATCTAGTTACTAGTAATGTACCATGAATAGTATCAATTCTAGAATCTACTTTTACACCAACATAACATAATCAATATCATAACTTTTTCACCATGCCATTTGGGTATAGATAGTGCATTCCATAATTACATTATCCACACTCAGATATCCTATAATACTCCTATAGCACCCATTTCAAAAACTAACATTTCTAATCCATTATACATGTCTAATTAAACATTCATAAATAGATAAACAACTCATTACCATTACTTAGACACATAAAATATTTCCATATCACCATTTAAACAATTAATGTAATAAAAAACTTGAAAATACATGATACCCATATAATTAAAAACATCCATTTATAAAACTCAATACATGGTTTTAGTACAATGATACAAGTCACTCAATAATTATGTCTTGGTATATTAGACTAGACAACTCACTCATGATCTCTAATACATCCATATTGGAGCTAGATGATCCACCATCCCTCTAAGATATCTATTGAGACTTGTGTCTAATATTTTTATACTGTATCACTGCCGACATGACCAATACCTCTATATAATTTCACTATAGATGTATATATTCATAGACTATCTTGATACCTACCCAACCTAGAACATTGGGTGTTGGTATATCTTATATCTATATCTCTAAATGTGCCTCATCCCTATCAACAATGTCTCACCTATATGTCATAGTAGTAATGGTTGATTGATAAAATAAGTGAGAATTAATGCTAGAAACCTCTGTGGAACTCTCCACTAGTCCATCATCCACAACATCATGAGGGATATGTTATGTTAATAATTAGAGACCATACTCAATGGTATTAGTTGGATACTCATCATCACCTATACCTACACATACAAACACAATATGGTAAATACCTACCCAAATAAATAAGTAATGAATTAAATAGAACATACATATATATGATGACAACCTACCCTTAACTACCCTAATAGGTTTGACATCCACCACATCCTCTATGATGATCCCACTTCTTAGGAATATTTTTTCCCATCTATGCTCCCTCCACCATGATGTATAGGCATTGGTCACTCCTACATCATCCACATCTAGTATATCAAGAAATATATCCTAGTCTATCAATATAATCAAAGTTAAATCTAAAAATGATGGTCTAGGTCTACTCCCAAGACTCACTAAAGCTAAAGAATTCCTCAACCACATAAATGGTGTTGGTGGCACATATTGATTAACACCAAACTATCATGCCACTCACTCATACTAAAACCTCTTAAACACATAACCCAATAGTTATGCAACAAGTAGCTCACTCACATCCATCTCAGCTAATCACCATCTCTAGTACATCCATCATATACTCTATAGATTCTCTAGATAATATATGTAGTAATCAACCTATCTAATTCCTATTGATACTGCATCATGCTCATCTTGGTCATATGAGTTGTACTACTCCACCTCTCTACAAATTTTTGGGGGTGAGCCCTATCACCTCATTGAGGCAATATCAGTCTAATCACTATTATATACTTGTAAGATCAAAAATGCAATAATGTAGAAGACCCAATACCACTTGCACACATCTCCTAAGTGAAGTAATATAAATCCTAATAAAAGTGGGCTATCATAGTGTGACCCCATGGGTACATAGTGTCATTATCCTTTATATATTATACTATCCCATTCATTATATATAAGATATATACCCCACTTCCATCCACATAAATAAATGAATCCAACAAAACCACATAAAAATTCTACAACTATGGAACATTTTATGTAATAATCAATGACAAAAATACATCACTATTATTCCCTACCTAATGAGTCCCCATGAGCAACTTTGAAAAATACCTTATAACCCACTCTATAGCTCAATCATTAGTAGCCTCCTATAGCAAAATCATCTGACTAGTAATTGATAATTTAGGATCTTATAGACATCCTCCAATGTGATATTCATCTTCCTAGTAGGAAACTAAAATTTAATTATATCTACATTATACCTCTTTTATAACATTGTAATCATATATTTGTCCCAAAACATAAAATTTAATGATGCCACATAGCCCAAATCAGATCTATCTACCAAATTCCTCTCCTAATCTATTAGGGGCAATCCCCAAAAATAATCCATCATCTATCCACTTTTAATCTCTCTCATACACACATTTGCCTACAAAATAAAACTAAATTTAACATTAACATCATGTAGTACTAGATAAATATATAATAGTCATAATACACCAATAAAAAAAAACAAGCACCAAACCATGGCCTAGTGGACACTAACACTATATATGTAACAATATCACTAGATAGTATCACCCTATCAAGGACACTAAGGCCATGTCCTAGACACTAGTACCATTCCTAGGACAATAATTCCATATTTCCTAAAATGTCCCTAAAGTATGAAATTTACACAAAAAATGATAAAAAAATGTACTAAATATATTAAAATCAGGGGAAAAGGATAACTTATGTACTAGGGTAACCTCCTCCCTGACCTAGATAAGTTCCTCCACATCCTCATACAAAGTCGTACTCATTCCTCATCTCTTTGACATGCTTTATATCCCCAAAAAAATCACTATCAAGTTAAATGGCTCAAATGACTTATAAAACCAATAAACCAACCTATCTAAGCCATATTTTAAAAATTATATGTACCGTAAGGTTTACCTTACACACCAATTTTGATAACTAATACTAATTTCTTCTAAATGTAATATCTAGAGAAATGTAGCTCTAATTTGTGATCCTTTTCTTGTGTGAGAGACTTGACCTAGATGTGCCTCACCTTGTACTAGTTCCACTACTATTCCAGTCAAATTCAATTCCACAAAAGACAAAACCTAAATTTCATTAAAAAATTCAATATAGACCAAAGTTATATCCTTCTATTTATTTAAAAAAACTCCCTTATAATTTACAAATTAATCAAAATTAAAAACTACATTACCCTAGCTAACTATCATTAACATACTAGTTGGTATCACTTTTGGTTACATAGCCTTGCCATAGTTTTGTTTCTCTCACCAAAAGGAGGATATATACACACTATTTATATATATTCACATAAACACATAGATTGGTTTAGGTACAAATTCACATAGATACACACATTAGTTTAGATATATAAATATTCAGATACATACATACATGTATATATATGTTTGTATATATGTATATATATATATATTTATATATATATATATATACATACACACACACATATATATATATATACATATACATATATATATACATATACATATATATATATATATACACATATACATATATATATATATATACATATACATATATATATATATATACATACATACATACATATATATATATATATATATATATATATATAGATACATAAGTTTACTCAAATATATATATATTTAGATATATAGGTTTATCAGATATACAAATATGTAGTTTGATTTAGATTTATTGGTTTCTATGATGTCATCAGATATGGGTTTAGATACATGGTTACATTAGTAAAATATTAGTTTTAGGGTCATGATGTAGGGCATATGTCCTCAATCTCATAGGGATCCACCAAATTATATAGATAGAATGGAATGATATATCATTCTTTATGTTTGGATTTCCAAGTTACACTCAAATCACCACTAGGATTTCACTAGTTTAGGTCACATAACTTTTTATATCATTTTATACATAGCCTTTCACCAAACCCAAATTATGAAGAAAAAATGGTAGTTTCAACCTCTAGTTTTAACCTCCAATTTTAGTTACATTCCTAGACTAATTTTAGTTAACATAGTGGGGGAAATTAGGCTTTGTTTCTCCTCAATTTTATATTATATACTTAGATTTAGTCTAGATATCATAGTGGGGGAAATCATGCCTTGTTTCTCCACATTTTTAGATTACATTCTTAGTTTTCATCCAGATACCAAGGTGGGGGAAAATAGGGTTTTGTTCATCACATTTTATTTCACTACTTAGATTTAGTATAGGGACACCCACATGGTATATTTTCTCTTCACATATAATATTCCAACTCCTGTCCACTTCTTTGGCCAAAAAGTGGTCCAAGTTTAGAGCACATCCACACATGTAAGTACAAGTATATATTTCTCTTTTTATTTTTATATATTACTTTCATTTCATTGCATTATTATAATAAAAAGGGGAAAATGCACACACCCTAATTTAGTCATGCAACCATATGTACTATGTATTTTGTTGCTCTTTCATAGTAAGGTCTTAGTGATGAATGTACCTCTTGTTCATCTAGTTATTTTGGGTCTTTTGATATTTACTATGTCTTTTTCCCTATTTATTACACCCTAATGGTCCTAAGTATTCCCCTATTGATCACAGGGGCCGCTAGCCTATTTTTCCTAGTCTTTACTCTATTTTAGGACCTCAAGACACTAACACCATTATTTCGATATTATTTCCATTAGTACTAGTGTCTAATAGTCATTTTATTCCATGTTTTGTGTCTTAACCCTCCCTTGAGTCTTCTTTTATGTTTTTATCCCTCCTTTGCATATTATCAATCAATGAACAAGTGTCTTACATTGAAATCAAATTTCCTTCTATATAAATACCGTCACAAGGCATTTTACATTTATCAATTACTACATTGGCACATAATTATATAAAACCAGTCAATAATATAATCATCATATTGCATATTACTCATTTATCCTACATAGACTTGCATGATTGATCAAAGAAGGGCCTAAGTGAAATTCATTATAGCATACCATGCACATTGATTATGCACATGGCCAAGATAATAGGGGATTTATCTTATGCAATCATAATATACCACACCCCAATTTTTTCCTTTATTTTGCATTTAATCAGGATGTTTTGTATGTGAAGGTGTTTATTAGGGTTTGGAATAGATCCATAAAAATATTTTCATTAAAAACTTACATAAGTTACTAAATCACCTATAGGTCTATAAAACCCTCTCATAACATCTCTAAAATTTTTAGGGAACTCTTCTACAGAAGGGCACTAGTGCCACAATTAGACACTAATGTCATTGGCACTATTGTCCAAAGTTGGTTTTCAATTTTAGTCCTAAAATTAAAGATGTCTAACTAATATTCAATCCCATTCCAACCTCATAACCTATAAAAACACCTATTTTGATCTAGATAAGTACACTTTCTCACCATCTTTAATATTTTGGTAAAAACCTATTAGATTAACTATTTCTTGAATTTATCTCAAGTCCTTACTATAATCAACCATTTAAAAACCTAATATTTACATATACTAAGTCCTAAATATTTAAATTAGTAAAAAAAATGTCAATTTAATATCATATAAAGTATACTATAGAATATAGAAACATGGATAAAGGTATGTGTAAGTAAATATTAGCTCAAATATGATAATGTAAAGTGACCATAAAATAATCTAAACCAAAATTATAGTGATCATAGAGGTGGATATCCCCAATGTCATGGTGATATGAGTAGAGGTAAATCCTAACATCCAAAAGTACATAGATCATGTATCTATGTATGCTTGTATCACACTCAAATAGAATATTAAAACACATGTATGTAGAATTAACTGATATGTTATCCATCAACATATAATTAACATAGATGCCAAGGAACCAATAGAATATGTATATTCCTAAAATATTTTTGAATTTATGAATGTTTCAAATTTTTTTACATTTTTTAGAATATTATACCCTTAGGTTGGATCATTTTCATTGATATAGTTATAACTAGTGTAGCCACTGTACATAATAGAATTTAACTAGGAATAAAAATGTTTAACTCTAATGATAATGTGGTAAATAGGTTTATGCTTTCAGTTCTAACACTTTAACTAATTTATCTATGGTAGTATAAAGTGTATCATATTAATATGTTGTGTAATAAATATCATAAGATCATACCAATCTATTCTATCATTAGGATTATAATCATCAATGTAATCAATGTTATTGGAAAAATTTAACTTCTTAGGTTATTCTTGAACATGTGATATACCATTTCGAGTATCTATATATGAATAAGGAACATGCCATATTGTGGTTTTGACCCTTTTGTTATAAAATTATTTTTATTTTCATGCACCTCAGATGTTAATATCTTATGCACATCCTAAACTATATGGTTTACTTTAACTTTATACGTATTTGGTTTTGTACTTTCTAGAAATGGAATCAATCTATATGTATCATGCCATATAGGTATAAATAGATCATGTGGTAAGGTATCAAGTAAATCCAAACAAATTTTTATTAATTATTCATCTACCATACTGGTATTAGGAAAATTATCACCATTATTATAATCATTTGGAATTATGCCCTTTTGTTGTTTGATATTGATTAATAAAGGTATCTCACATGGTCTAGTTTTTGGTGGTTTTAGGATAATTGGTTACTTTGGAAATTGTATATCATTTATAATTTTTTAAAAATTTGGTAATGATATTTTATCTATTTATTTATTCTTTATACCTTTCTCTTGCTTTGAATTATCTTTTGGTACCCATATTTGTTTTTTTTGCACTTGGGTTTTAGGAGAGGTACTCATAATGTGAGTGGTTTTTTTGGTTGATGTATGAATGGTATGATCACCACTACCTTTGTGATTTTTTATTTTGTTATTCAATGTAAAAAAATAATATTTATGATGTATATAGATTCTGTGATATACATAATAGTATTTATATCTCCTTATAAGATGTAGAGAAGGTAATTTGATCACTTTGTTTTGAATCATTTATCTTAATATTTTGATTGAACTCTTAGTATCATTTGGATGTGGAACCTTATTTGACGCAACATTGGTAGATAAGGATGCAAACACATAATTAACACTACCATGTGTCAGATTCTGTAGGAGTGTAATCTTTTTTTTTTCAAAGTCTTTTATTAACTTTCTCATACTAGTAGTTTTATCTCTTAGAGACTCACAAACAAAAAACCTAAGTACCTCAAATTAAACATGCATACATGCATCTCCTACCTCACCCCTTGAAGCAGTGATAGTGTGGATTTGGTTGGAGGGATGGTAGTTATTACCATCTTTATGTTTAGGATGAGGAAGAGGCTCCTTTGTATCCATTTTAAATGTTCTAAAAATTGATATGATAATAGGATATGAAAGACATAAAAATTCTAAGGGATCAACCAGATAATATAAGGATATATAAGTTTCAAACTATTGGCTATGTTTTTTGAAAATATGAGATAGTTTTTTTTGTAAAAATAAGAAAAGAGATGAAATTAGAAAACTAGGGAAATAAAACTACAATGTAAAGTCAATATGTCTAAATTTACTACTTATATTAAAATGCTAAATTTAATAAATCCATATAATATTTTGGCACAAAAAAAGGTTTTTGTATATATCAAAAAAATTATTAAAAACCTATGATGAAATTTAAATGTGATCTATTATGAATCATAAATAGACTAAATAATGTGGAATGTTTCACTATGAAAACCCTAGAATATTCCCTATAAATAATTAGAAATTTTGATAAAATAGTAATTTATTTATATGTTATGAAAGAGTTTTTTGAATAAAATATTATTTTTTATGAAACCCTAAAATTATTTTCAAAATAATTACACCATTCACCTTGTATTCCAATATTTATTGAAAATAGTAAATTACACAAATTTAAAAATAAGTACCAAATTTTGACAAATAAAAAGAAGTCTTTTAGTATACCAACTTAGTATAAAATAACTCTAAGTAATTTTAAAATGGATATTTTTGGATGAATAAATGTTAAATTAATGTTGAATACACTTTCAATCATATGCACACAAAGCCCTTGTAACCATAGGAGGATAAAAATCTAGGGTAAATTTTAAAATATGAAAATCCATCACAACAAGTTGATACCTTGGGAGGCTTAGAAGCCCTAGATTAAAAAAAAATGAGTTCACATACGAATCAAGTTCACCACATTTTTAACCCTAAATAAGATGTGGATTTTTCTATGGGTGGATACGGTTAATAATACATATATGAATAAGAAAAAGGGTGGTAAATAGATTTATATCTATCCAATTAATTGTAAGACTCATATAAAACATACACTATATTTATTATGTTAAGATGTGCCTAAAACAGAAACTATAGCTATGATAAACATTAAAATGATGAATAAATAAGATATTTAGTTTTGACACTAATAAATATGTGGATTTACAATATGTCTAAATAAAACATGAAGAGTATTCTAAAATAGTCACCAAAATTTGGATTTTGTGCCTTTATAGCTGTGGACACTTGTGCCATTTTTGGATAGATACATTGACAATAGTGTCTGGATTGGATGTAGGTGTCTAGTATGGAATAAATACTAAAATAGTGTATGTCTACCTAGATGATTTTAGGTTTATCATCACCTTCATTTTGGTGCATTGAAATATGGGTCATGGACTATCACTCCTTGTCATATTATCAAACCTTAGTTATTCATCTTCATAGTATTTATGATAAAAATGGGTTCATGTACACAACTGTAGAACTACCCCAAATACCCCTCTATTATAGATCATTGCCTACATATCCAATACACTGAAGAGGGCCTCATACTTATGTAGTTCTCCCCTATGTGTTGGCTTGTGTGTGAATCATATAATGTGTTATAATTAAGTACAATAGTGACCTAGCTTGTAACTTGGAAAATATAACCCTTGGGTTGGTACTTTAGTAATTTATACATGTAGATGTGTTGTCCCTATGATTGAAATGGAAATAGGATAAAATAGGGGATATTTGCTCACATATATTATTGATAAAATGATTTTGATACATTTCCTTGGTTTATGCTATGTGAGGAATGAATGAGGGTTGATCTTATGTTTATACCAATCCATTTGGAGAAAATATTGCATATTAACACTTAGGCTGACCATTAGGATATATTTCATTTGCAATTTAGATGACTTTATGGCATTGAACACTTGTGTCAGGTAATGATACTTGCATCAATCTATGTCTTCCTAGGATGTAAGTGTCCAGGGAGAAAGAAAATAGGTATAAGATAAGAACCTACAAAGGCATACTATAAATAGGTTTTAAGCATTCTATGAAAGATATAAGGCTTGGTTCATCAACATAAAAATAGTTAGACTAAGATAAATGCCAAGGGGGACAAAAGAGATCAGATATGCTACTTTTAAAATTTGTAAAGGTTTAAAATTGAGATGAACAACCAAGGTTAGTTGCATGCCAAAATTTATGTTTAGGAAAATATTCTATATGTATATTACTAGCCATGCATATACTATAAATAGAATCAATTAGAGGAATTATTGGCAAACCATGCACCATATTGATTTATACATAAGTGAAATATTTTATTAATTAATTTCCCAATATTTAATGCCACAATTTACCATCAATATAATCAATCAAAACATAAGTAAAATAGAAAGAAAATAATGCATTAAACTTAAACAAGTTATCATGATCTAAGAATGTAGTAGAAACATATTGATAATATTACTTGAATAATTTAACATAATAATATTCATTAACTATTTATAATTTAGAGTCTTGTTTTCATAATTAAGGAGTGGAAAGAAAATTTAAATTTAAATTAAGAAGAATCAAAATATCATGTAATTCACCATTAAGGATTTTAACAATTCATATGGCTTCAAAATTAAAAGAAACATTATTTATAAGACTTAAATGATTGTTAAAATGATCTGGTTATATAGAAGTAAATAACTCAACATTATATGTCATATGTTGAGTAGGACTATAATCAACAATCCATTCAATTGGAGAAGCATGCAAAGCACAATTAAAAGTAATTATACTATGAAACTTTGGTTTGTCTTAGTATTACTAGTGATTTCACTGTATTAAGATTTAAGATTCCTATTTTTAATATCTTGTTTCTTCTTAAAACATTATATTCATCATGAGTTTTTGTTTATAATAGTATGCATTCTAACTTTTTCTTAGGTTTTGAGTTAGAATTTTTTTATCTTTTTTGTCATATGTATTGTTTGACTTAGCATGATATTTGTATTCTTGTGTTTTTATTTATACATAAAAGCATGCTCATTGGTTTTAAGATTATCAAATTGATTTAACTTTTGTTATTATTGAATTAATAAAGTAAAAACTTAAATTAAATTTAAAATAAGTATAAAAATTAATAAAATCATGTTGTGAATGGACATTTTTAATAAACCACTAAAAACATATAGGAACATATTTTTTCATGATAATATGAATTAAACTCAAATCTAATTGTTCAATGCCTAAAGTAGTTAATTGAAAATAAAAAGAGTGAACTTTTGTTAAAAAATCATCCATAGTTTTCAAATAATTATACTTTAAATCAAAAAGTTGAAATTGAACTTGAATTTTCATAGATTAATTCACAATGTCATAAACATATTTAATTATATTCCAAACACTAGATGCAAGAATACAATCATCAATGTCTACATGCAATCAGGGGTCATGGCCATGACAATCAAACCTAAGTCCTATTCATTTTTTATTTTCCATTTCTTTTGGATATTATTGTTATGAATATTTACATCGGGTTTGGGTCCTTACCATATAATAGGTGAACTATGTGTTTTGAATTGAATATGTATTGCATGTGTAATTTCATTAACTAGTATTTGGTAGAAATGAGTTTAAATTTAGGAAAACACTGAGTCATTATGCCATGAAATCACATCCAATACTGGAAATTGAAATTCAAAAATAAACACTAATTTACTTGATATGCGTAAAGGAGGGACAAGAGTTGTAACAAAATATCTTCTTTATTGAATAACAAGAAATATTCAAAAAAAAATGTGGACTATGTAAAGGTGGAATTACAAAAAATCACAAGAATTTTTAAATAGATGGTTAAAATAAAAAAATTAATTAACCACTATTTGAAAGATAAATGATAATTAAATTATTTTTAAAACTCCAAATGAAAGATCAATTTAATTTGAAATGTAAGTTTGCACAAAACATCAAAACTAATATAGTTTAATTTTTTTTTTGAGTTTTGATTAAATTTGGATGTTGAAAGTGAAACAATAAATTTAAATGTTATAAAAAAAATTAAACCATATATATTTTTTAATAAACCAAAGTACTATAAGTTATTTTCTAACAATAATTGATTGTGTTGGAAGTTTTATTTATTTTTAATAACATAAACAAAGAAAGAGGAAAGTGAACTTGCATATAAGAATGCCAATCCTAAATTTTTATATTAGGATTGAATTTTATTCACTCTAAAAAGAATGAACAAAAAACCTAAATGTGATAAGTTCCTTAACTCAAAATACATGAGCACAGGAAGGAAATGAAATGTAAAACCTGATAAAGCATTATATAGAGCATGAATGACACACAAATTGATAAAAAATGGAAAGAGGCATAACATAAGGAAATAAATTATTACGAAGATAGGTAATGGAAAAATAAAAAATAAAATCAAAAAGGGAATACTAAATGATTGTGAAAATGGGAATAAATTAATTGAGAATATAGGGTAAAATAGGTAGAGATGTAATGGTTAAGGACTATGCACATAATTGTCATAGGCCATGGGTATCTAAAACCAATAGTATTCCAAAAAAAATAATGTCAAAGACTATGCAAAAGGAAGATAAGGATAAAACAGTAGATATAAACATAAAATATGACACAAAATAGGCATAGCTAAAATTGAAAATAAATAAATAAATAGAGACTAGGTAGAGAAACAAAGACTGAATACACAAACATAAATACTTCATAAATACCAAATACATATCATATGCATTAAATAATGAGTGTTGCATTTAATACAATTAGATGAACTAAGAGAGCATAAAAATAGTAATCTGAGAGAAATGTAGACAATAAGGTGAAGATAAAATTGTAAGGATGGTGCACCCACAAAAATCAAGATAGATTAAACTTATAAAAAATATAAATTACTAAGATTATTCATATTCAATATTAATTAAAATTAAATTAAAAATAAAATCTCAAAACTAGTGAAAAACTAGAATGGATTGATTTTTTTATTTTTTATGTATGAAGTATATTGAAATAAACTAATTCATTTAAAAGGATAACACATACTTGGATAATCTCACCAAAACTAGACAAAAGAAGAGAAAAATGCTAATTATGAGTAACTTTCAAAATTTGGATAGAAGGTAGAAAGAACAATACAAAAACATCTAAGAAAAGAGAATATTTGAAAAAAAATCAAGGGTGACAACACTTTTAAAAAAATCTAATATTGATCCCAACAAAAATCCTACACCACTTAAAAAATAATGTTAAAAATGAACACTATACTCTGAAACCATGAAGGAATTATACTAGAATCATTCATTAATAACATTAAAAAGTGTATTAAATTAGAATAAAAATAAACTAGAATACATCACAAGAAGTAAACCACAAGTTGAAACACAAAATTTATAGTGGAAAATTGAACTTATCATTAAAAAACCCATGTGATAAATTATGAGGATTTTCAACAAAATATTCATAATACAATTGTTATAAGCAAGATGAATTCGACAAGAAAAGAGAGAGATTCAAGTATCTAGTTGAGAAAAGAAGAGCAGAGGTATCTTTAAATATAAAAATAATAAGGGATATGAGGTTACAATGAATACCATCATGACTTTATAAGGCCTCCTTGGTGTGTGTCAATTATCTTATTCTCTTATAAATTAAATTAAAGTGTGTGACATGGGGGGAAGAGTTCCTTCTGCAATTAACTCCTAAAATCCTAAGGAGGATAAAGACATGAGTGACACCTCATGAAATCTAATTTTATGTAAATTAATAATTCATATAAATTTTATTCTTCACATATAAATAAAACTTAGGATAAAAATATTATCCCAAATAAAGGTTAATTATAACAAGGGGATGCCTATGTGTAGGACATGTACCATCAAGATCATACCAATATTATGTATTATTAGGACCATAATCATCAATATAATCATTATAATAATAAATGATTAACTTTTTAGGTTGAGCTTGAGATGTGATATGTCATTTTTATTATCTTTCATACTTTTTTATGATAAACTCACAACACCATAAATTCGAGTTATTTATTGAATATGTGCATCATTGTTAGGATCTTGCATATTATTTTGAATTAGAGAATGATCATGTATTATTGGTTAAACATTAGGAGTCTAAGTAATTTGTGATTTTAATTTATAATTTTACTCTATGCATCAAGTAGATAGAATGTTTCATTCCTTAGAAACCATACATGTGTCATTAGACTTTGTAAGAATATTTTGGTTGAGAACTTTTTTCAAAAATGTGATTTATTTCTCAATATTGAATTTTTTCTTTAAAATTTTTTTTTGGTAATTATTTATTTGTAATATTAATTTTTTCATCTTTTTATTTTGCTAAAGTTGCTTACTCTAATTTTACTTTTTAAATATTTATTGTTTTAAATTATCCTTTTGTATCCATATTTTTTCTTTGTGTTATTTTTTGGATTTTTTTTAGGAGATGCAATATAAGTGGGTTGATTAATTTAGTTATTTGTTACATGATCACCACAATCAATGATACTTTTTATATTGTTATTCAAAGCTAAATAACTATATATATGGTTCCCACGTGATCTATGATATGCATAATATTATTTTTATCCTTATAAAGGAGGCATAGAAGGTAATGTAATCAACTTCTTTCAAATTATATATCGTAGAAGTTCAATTGAATACTTATTATCCTTTTGAATATTTTTTAAATTATTAATTGTGAATAATATTTTTTGTTAGGAAAATGATAACTACATTAAGATGTAAATACATGACTAACACTAGCATATTATGGATTATTAACAATTTTTTTGTTATTTTCAAGTGATATGTTTTAATTAAAATTTTGATTTTGATTTTAAAACTCTTATATTGATTTTATCTTAGGGATGATTTAATCATAAAGGGATTAAAAAGGACAAATCCTAGGTATATTTTATTAAGTATTCATGCCATCAAAATGAGGTGTGGGAGGTGGAGGGAAAAACTCTTCTTTTATATTAATAGATTAGTTGATTATATATGAGTTAATTGATTCTTGTTGATCAATAACATTGAAATAAGTAGCACTTTCAAGATATATATTTTCATCATGTGGTTGTTTTTTTCTAAAATTATGATATTATGGTGAAATAATAACATTATATGAAGACAAACATGTGAATGGAGTAGGAGAAACATCACTAGATGTGAAGAGGAATGTCATTGCATTCAATTGTAGTTTTTGAGGTGATAAGGGTCGAGGAGGAAGTTTATTCTCATTGATTGATAAGGGGGAAGAGATATGACATATAGACTCAATATTTATGATTTCTAAAGGATTAACTTTGAATATTGATTCTTTCTTTGAAATGAATTCAATAAGAATTACTTTTTTTGAAAATATTTTTTTAGCTTTACCTCTGAATGTTTTGTTATTTTAGATTTGAATTGTTTGTTTGGATCTTTATTATTAGTGAAAGAGGAATGTGAACTTTAAAAATATTGTAGAGGTGAATTTTTTGAATGACTCTTGTTCCCAAGTTGCATCAAATTAAAATTGTCCATTTATTTATACATCATAAAAATCATAATCATCCATGTATGATTCTTCCATGAATTTTTTATTATTGTGATTTATCCAATATAATGATTGTGTGGACTCTCACATATAATTGATCATTTATTGATTAGTGTCAACCCAATGTTGTAGATCATAAACTACAAATGCAAACCATATTTGTATCCCACTAACCCATTTTGGGTATAGTGAGTGTCATGTCCCCTTTTTCATGGACATTGACAGACTTGATGGGTAGCTTATTATACGACCTTCGTAGGCTAATAAGATGGATAGAGGGTCATAACAGAGCTTGGATTGACTTTGATTCACATAATTTCTACATTTGGTTTTCATTCAGATTATTTCAGATGCATTGGGCCTTAGCTCCTACTTTTTAGGGATATTTGATATGCAGCGGAGCACCTTTATTTTGGTATGGTCATGTGCGAAATCACTCCCTGATTCACCTGCTTCGATCGGTTCGAGGATCTGACATGTATTGAGGGAGATATTAATATTTGATTGATTTAATCAAATATTAATTATTTAGCCTATTTTTAATTAGAAACCCTAATTCTAATTTAAGAAACCCTAATTAGGGCAAGCATATCTTTTTGAGGGTATAAGGGTTTCTCATGGAGGCCATTATTGATTATGCATATGATTATTGATTTTGATTTTTGAAGAATTCTTCTATGAATACTGAGCCTAGGGTTCTAGAATTCCATTTGCATTGGAGAATGTTCCCTCTTCAGTGTGTGCAATTAAGAGGCTGTGGAACATCAGCTAATTTATTGCCAAATTGAGAGATAGCTTCATCCAGAAGTTATCACAGAATTTACAGGGTTGAGAGATAACTTCACATAGAAGTTATTATAGATATTCCAGGTATTTATTTCTTTATGTTTTGATTCAATAAATTATACAGCTAGAGATCTTCTGTGCTAGAAACATATATTTTCAGATCAAGGGTTGAAAATAGGTAAGTTGTGCCCAATTTGGTAGCCGTACAAAGTCTGTACAGATCCACTAGCTACCGACGACGGCAGTATTATCTACCGACGACGGTAGTATTACCGATGATGGCAATATTTTCTACTGATGATGGCAGTATTACTGATGATGGCAGTATTAGCCACCAACAGCGGCAGTATTACCGATGACGGTGACTGTGTTTTTACACAGCAACCCGAGCCACTTCCAGAATTGCAAGTTTATTCCCAGTTTGCAAAGCTAGGGTTTTCAAGACTGTATTTCATATTTTATATGCATAAGAGAGGGACTGTAATTGTAATAGTTTAGAAGGACAAGTGATAAGATCTATGATTTACTATTGAAAGACAATATTATTGTTATCATTCTGAATTTATTCAACAAAAATTATATCTTTGTTCAGAGTTTTTTGTGTTGCTATATTTCTTGTTTGGAGGGGATATTACAGTGGTATCAGAGCTTTATTTTCTATATATTAGAGTTGTGTAGAGACAAAAAGAGGCCCTAAGTAAGGGACAACACAGTGGTATCAGAGTGGAGGTGTACTCAGATGTTAGTACACTGAGTGTTGGTGATGAGTATGTTTCTATAGCTGCTTATGAGAAGCATGTGGTTGAGGCTCACACACATATTCATGACTTAGGAGTACCTGATTCTGAGGAGTTTGGGATACCAATGGAGTCGAGTCTCCATATTGATTCTTCTCACACATTTGACAGTATGGTATAGTTGGTTGTGCCACCATTACAGAGGGATCAGTTATGGGATGGATTAACACCATCTTTTGTAGATGGAATTTGCAGTTGTCAATTACACAGCCTACAGTATCAACACATCCAGGGCAGTTGTGATTTCAGAGATTGGTTGAGTTGTGTTTGCCAATTTTATTATGGGTTCCTCTTTGTTTTACTTCTGATGATATTGCAGGTACTCACATTGATTCACAGCAGTGCAGAGCATAACTACATTTGGGATCCAGGTGGATCGAGTAGTTCATTGTTCCGAGATTGCTTGGGGACAAGCAATTTCTGGAGGGGTGGATTGTCATGTCCCCTTTTTTGTGGACATTGACAGACTTGATGGGTAGCCTATTATACGACCTTCGTAGGCTAATAGGATGGATAGAGGGTCATAACAGAGCTTGGCTTGACTTTGATTCACAGGATTTCTACATTTGGTTTTCATTTAGGTTATTTCAGATGCATTGGGCCTTAGCTCCTACTTTTTAGGGATATTTGATATGCAGCGGAGCACCTTTATTTTGGTATGGTCATGTGTGGAATCACTCCCTGATTCACCTGCTTCGATCGGTTCGAGGATCCGACATGTATTGAGGGAGATATTAATATTTGATTGATTTAATCAAATATTAATTATTTAGCCTATTTTTAATTAGAAACCCTAATTCTAATTTAAGAAACCCTAATTAGGGCAAGCATATCTTTTTGAGGGTATAAGGGTTTCTCATGGAGGCCATTATTGATTATGCATATGATTATTGATTTTGATTTCTAAAGAATTCTTCTGTGAATACTGAGCCTAGGGTTCTAGGATTCCATTTGCATTGGAGAACGTTACCTCTTCAGTGTGTGCAATTAAGAGGCTGTGGAACATTAGCTGATCTATTGCCAAATTGAGAGATAGCTTCATCTAGAAGTTATCATAGAATTTACAGGGTTGAGAGATAACTTCACACAAAAGTTATTACAGATATTCCAGGTATTTATTTCTTTATGTTTTGATTCAATAAATTATACAGCTAGAGATCTTATGTGCTAGAAACATATATTTTCAGATTAGGGGTTGAAAATAGGCAAGTTGTGCCCAATTTGGTGGTTGTACGAAGTCCGTATGGGTCTGTACAGATCCACTAGCTACCGACGATGGCAGTATTATCTACCAACGACGGCAGTATTACCGATGATGACAATATTTTCTATCGACGACGGCAGTATTACCAATGACGGCAGTATTAGCCACCAATAGCAGCAGTATTACCGATGATGGTGACTATTTTTTTACACAGCAACCCGAGCCACTTCCAGAATTGCAAGTTTATTCCCAGTTTGCAAAGCCAGGGTTTTCAAGACTGTATTTCATATTTTATATGCATAAGAGAGGGACTGTAATTGTAATAGTTTAGAAGGACAAGTGATAAGATCTGTGATTTACTATTGAAAGACTATATTATTGTTATCATTCTGAATTTATTCAACAGAAATTATATCTTTGTTTAGAGTTTTTTGTGTTGCTATATTTCCTATTTAGAGGGGATATTACAGTGGTATCAGAGCTTTATTTGCTATATATTAGAGTTGTGTAGAGACAAAAAGAGGCCCTAAGTAAGGGACAGCATAGTGAGAGTAATTTTCTTAGGATATACACTCATATCAAGTGTTCCATAAATAAAATGGCCAAAATAGACTTTATACATTATAAACAATGGATACAATGTAGTTTAAATATAATGTGAGGTATGTGGAAACTAAATTTTGTGTTTATTATTGTACAATGGATATGAGTATTTGGATAAGCCCCTCATACCATGATGTATATAAAATATATCATCGTATATTCATTCATTGTAGTCACTAAGTAGATTTTAAAATGTCTTAACATAGTTTCTAAAAAAAGCAAAAGCAAATAGAAAATAAAAGGAAAAGATGAAAGATTTTTGTGTATAGATATTAAAATTTTTTAACCCAAGTTGAAAGAAAGAGATTTTATGTAATATTTATCCAAGGTTACAAGTAATTTATTTAGTGTCTAATTAAATACAAGGTTAAATAATATTGAATTGTTATGTTTTGGATTTATATCTAATATTGAAGATTATTTTATTTTAGTTTTAGGAATTTAAATAAAATTGAATGAAATCCTAAGACAAACATCAAAGAAAGTTTTAAAAATATCATGTTGACTAGAATGTTTTATTCTATTAGATATAAATTATTCAAAATTATATACACAAAATATATAGATATGTAAGTAAAATACATAATTTTTAAATTGACTAAAAATAGTAAATAAGCCTTATATATGAAAATTTCCCTAAAAAATGTTATGTTGATGTGTAAGTTGACTATGAATAAATTATCAAAAAGACTAAAACATTATGTAATGTTTGGAATTAAGAATTTAAATTATGTTGGGAAAAGTTCATATAAGGAGTACAATACCACACCATAACCTTGCCTATTGACTGTGACTATGTCCTACTTAACTGCATGCATAATTTATTATTCTAGGTTTGTGTGACTATCTACAAGGGTTTATTGATTAATCATGTATCCTTATTTTCAACATAGAATAAATACAAACATAAATCCTTAACTCTAACACAAAAAATACAATAGAGATAAAATACAAAAAAGGGAGGATATGGTTAGGGGTATACCTGATCTACCCTTAGAAAACTCCTATAATCTAAATGTTGCCTATATAGCCCAAATGGACCTAAAATTGATTAATTTCTCCTTGATAGGGTGAATGTGTGATCCATGACTGTGAAATATAAATATAACTAAGAGATTGATTTAAATAGTCTGATGGGTTTACTCTAATAGTTGAGAGCTGAGCACTACAAAGGGGAGGTCTTAGGATCCATTCTAAGGGTTGAACATATAAGTAGAAATCATTTTCCATTATATTTTTGGTAGGTTAGATACTTCAGTGGTGAAGGTGGTCTTCTAATGTATCTTTAAGCTGATTGAGTGGTAATGCAACATTGGTCAAGGTCAAGCATGAAACTTGTGTTCAATGTATTGAGGCATGTTATGGGGCTACGACATGGAAGGTATACATAACCACTTTTAGATTTTATTAGGATCAAAAAAATTGGAAAGGATGGAGAGAGGGAGGTTAAATAAAAAACTATAAACCCTAACATTTTTGGTAGGTCTGGGCTGTAGATAGCCCAATGTAGGAGCCCAAGTTTTTATCCAAGATGTGCATCTTACAAAAAAATGGATTGGTTTTTTATCTAAGACAGGATTGAAAGAGGTGGAAGAATAGTTTCAATATGACTTAGGGATGGTGCCAAAGGCTCCATCAAGTGGCTATCTCCCTCTTAATGGTCAGATCAATGGGAGTTACTCACCATCTCTAAAAATTTCTCTATCCTAGGATGGGTTGTCATTGCCTATTTGGGTTTGTCCTATGAATGAAGGCCTTTTTAATAGGGAAATTTTAAAAATAGGTGAAGATAGAGAGTTAATCTAGGAGAATATAGAGTTTACTCAAGCCATTTATTTCTTGGAGTCACAAGCCCTGATTGGCAAGTTTGTGGGTAAATGGGCAACTATTGAGGAAATTAAATCCTGAATAACTATAAATTGGGGTAAGAATCTTGAGATTAAATTTTTACAAAAAGTGTTTATATATATATATTTTTTCCAAATAAATATAACTATGATGTGGTTCTATAAAATCTCTTTTAAGCTCTTCATGGGGTGGGTCTTTAGCTTCAATCTTGGAAGCCCAACTTTGATGCAACCTCATAACACCTAGGTAATATTGTCACTTGGGTTAGGTTTTATGGTCTCCTAGTCGAATATTGGAGTAAGGAATGTCTCAATAATTTGGGAAAATTATTGGTATCTTGTGTTGAAATTTATCTAAAAATAGAGGAATTTTTAAACCTTTTATATTCTATTCTTGAAAAAAAAATTGATTAAGTCCCAAGGCTAAGTTTGGAGCCAATCTATTGATATCAAAAATATCCCATTTCAATGTTTCAAGTGCAAAAAAACTAGGCACATTTAGAAACATTTCCCAAGTAAATATTCTCAAAATATTTTGACCTCCTTCTATCAATTAAGGTAATCAAGCCCATCTTCTTCCTCAGATTTTCATGGGAAAAACTCAAGGACCTTCTAGTCCAAAAAGAATCATGATCTAGGGAAAAATAAAGGAATTTTGGCCTCATCAAATTTGGCCAAAGAGATACCATCCTACTCTCACTCATAGAATGAGGTATCTCCCTCTCTTATAGTCAAAATTTTACCCTCCAAAAATAAAAGGGTGTATATTCTAGAGATGAAAGCATTGTTGGAAAAACTAGGCAAGGTAGAATTTCTTTCCCCAAATACCTTGATTAAAGGATGCAATTTTATCTTATAGAAATCCCAAGAAATTAAAGAATTTATTAAACACTCAGAAGGAAACTTGGATAAATAAAATGTCTCTCCTAATAAGGATTACCTAGATCAAGTGGATAACCCAATGATTAAAGCTCTGAAAAGTGACTCTAAGATTGAAGAATCAGATTCTAAAGAAGAACTTTTGTCTAGAGAATGTCTATCTATTATGAGGAGGTAAAATTCTTAGTTAAATCTTGATTGTGGTATAGGTCTTAAATAGGGTAGGAAAGATAAGAATGCTATTACTGTAGATTAAGTCTCATGTGGTAAACAAGGTAGTTTGACTAATTTCTTTAACTCTAAAATACAAGAGGTAAAAATTCTCTCATAGAAACTATGAAAATATTTTCTTGGAACATTAGGGAAGTTAATGCCCCTAACAAAAGACATTTAATTAAATTTTTACTCTTTTTAAAATGTCCTGATGTAGTGTTGATCCAATAAAACAAATTAAGTGTGAAGGAAGCCCTCTCTTTGATGTGTCTTGGTTCGAAAAGTTAGAATGGCTCATTTGTTGAAGTTACTAGGGCATCAGGAGGTCTTGATATTATTTGGGTTCCTTATAGATTTAAAGTGGATATGGTTGAATCTATCCATAATTAGAAATTTATTAAAATATCTTATATGCATTTTGATGTGAGTTTTTTCTTATGTAATTTGTATGGTCCTAATGACCAGGCTGCCAAGTTACAGTTGTGGACAAAACTCAATGATCTTTGTGCTCTATTTTTGAATGATAAGATTACCTTCAGTGGGAATTTTAATTAAATTCTTAATTAATCATAATATATTGGGGGTAAATGGCTAGGGACTCTAGGGATCTGATATTTTGCTCATTTTATTGCCAACAATGATCTTTTAGATTTACTGCCTAAAGGAGGCTCTTTCATTTAGAGTAATAAAATATGTTGAGACCAAAATATTTAGGAATTCCTTGATATATTTCTTGTCTCAAACTCCTAGATGGCTCAAAATTGGTTAACAAAATATCTCATTATTTCCTTTGTGGGATATAATCATCTTTCAATTATTCTTTTAATCAGTGTTGATAATCACCTCCACATTACCCCTTTAAAAGGGAAAAGATGTGGCTCATAGATAAATCACTTTATGGTATCATGGAAAAATAATGGAAGCATTGTCATATAAATTCTCATTCTCCCATGTTATGGATAGCCAAAAAACTTTGGTTTATCAAAGGACAATTGAGATAGTGGAATAAATATTGTTTAAAAAAAATTCAAGAGAAAGTTGGAGTGGAAGCAGATTTGGATAATTTGGGCCACTTTGTTTTCCAAGATATCATGGATCAAGCTTCCTATAGGAAAGAGAAAGATTTTATAATAGAGTATGAAGAATTTATTCTAAGGGAATAATTTTTTTAGAGGTAAAAAACTATGATGGATTGGTTAAAAGAAGGTGATAGGAATTCAACCCTTTTTCACAAATTGATCAAGATCAAAAGAAATTTCACTAATATTTCCTAAATATGCTTATTAAAAGGAAATATTTTGACCAATATAATAGATATAATAAAAGAGGCTATTGTTTTTTTCACTAATATTCTTAACATGCTACATTTTTTGATTTACATGCTTAGATTCATAACCTCTCTTTCATCCCTAGGTTAGTTTATCCTGGATAAAATGAAAAGCTTATGGCCCCCTTCTCTCTTCAGGAAGTTAAAGATGTTTTTTTTTTACAATGGGAAAGGATAAGGAACCCACTCCTAATGGCTTTCCATCTGATTTCTTCTAGGCTTTCTAGGATATAGTGGGAGTGTATGTCCTCTAGATGCTAGAAGAATATAGAAAAAGAACTAAAATCTTTGCTAATTTGAATGCCACTTTTTTATCCCTCTTTCCAAAGGAAACTCTCAAGAATCATTTGGTGATTTTAGACCCATTTCCTTATGAAAAATGGTTTATAATATCATTGGAAAAGCTATGACACTAAGACTAAATAAAATTTTGCAGTTCTTAATTTTGGAGGAATAGGCAGGGTTTGTCCCAAGTAGGAATATTCAAGAAGGTGTTATTATTACCCATGAAATTATTCAATCCCTATCGATCTCTCATCAAAAAGGTATATTATTGAAACTAGATATTATTAAAGTATATGGTAGATTGAATTGGCACAATCTCCTTAAAGTTTTGGAAAAAAATTAGATTCTACAAACAATGGTGTAACTATA
This sequence comes from Torreya grandis, assembly GCA_037957365.1. Classification (NCBI taxonomy): domain Eukaryota; kingdom Viridiplantae; phylum Streptophyta; class Pinopsida; order Cupressales; family Taxaceae; genus Torreya; species Torreya grandis. The sequence goes on along the minus strand of JARHVA010005769.1, from coordinate 64,020 downwards.
TTTTTAGTTGTATTTCTAGTCCCAGATTTTCCATCCTAGTGAATGGAAATCTAATTGGCTTCTTCTAAACATCTAGATGTCTTCACCAAGGTGATTATATATCTCTATGTATCTTCATTTTGGTGGCTAAAGTTTTAGGTAGAGGCTAAGGAGGGTGATCTACTAAATGGAATTCAAGTGTCCATGGACTTGGTGAATTTAACTCATCAATAGTTTTTTGATGATACCTTCTTATTTGGCCAAGCCTCAGTTATGGAAGCACATGTATTCAAGGATATATTCTCTAGTTATGAATCAGTATCCAATTAGATGGTGAATATAAGAAAATTTTAGATATTTTTCTTAAATTAATCTAAGTAGATTCAACAAGTGATTTCCCTTATGTTGGGTTTTAATATTGGCAAACCACCATATAAATATCTAGGAGTTCCACTATTCTCTAGTAACTCATGCTTGGTAAGGTAAATAAGTTATTATAGCTAACCATATTACCCTCATTAAATTGATTCTAGGCACACTACCTATTTATTGTCTCTCAATACTTTAGCCTCCTAGCCATGTTGTTAAAAATCTTAATAAAATTATGAAGAAATTCTTATGGAAAGGAAATCAAAACCAAAATAAGATCTCATTGATGAAATAGGAAAGGGTCTATAAAATCAATAGAATGGGAGGTGTAAGAGTAAAATATTTAAACCTTTAGAATCAATCATTGGTTGAAAATTAGTCTAAAGTATGGTGTCCAAACTAGATGCATTATGGGTCAAGGTGTTACACAATAAATATCTTTTTTTGGATGATATTTGGAGCATCATATCTACAGTGGATCCTCCTCAAGGCTCATAGCTCTAGAATTTTCTCCTTAAGTGCAGACCCATTATTATTAATCATGTATCTTAGACTATCAATAATGGTAGGATTGGTAATTTCTAGGACTCTTGGAATAGTCACAAACTCCTTATTGAAAATTAGACATTAAGGGATGCTAAGCATATTATTTCTTTGGCATGGGAATCCTTGGTTTTAGACTATATTATCCTTCAAGAGAATTTTGGATTGAGTAAATGGGTGTGGAAAGGGTTCGATGGGTTGGGTATTCTTGTTGATTAGGTGGTCTATCTCATAGAGTGTTTAAAATTAAGGAAAATATTCCCAAATGAGGAAGCTAACTCCCTCCATTATATTAGGGCCGAATTGGGTAACTATAAGGTTAATCTTGGTTATAAAATGGTAGATGTTATGGGTGAATTGATGGCATAGGATCATGTTCTTTGTTGGGATAAATATGGTTTGAAGAAAGCTAGGGCATTTACTTGGCTCATGGTACAAGATTAAATTTTGACCCAAGATAAAATCTTGAAGATGGGTGTTTGCAACCCATAATGGTGCATACTATATAAAGATAACAAAGAAATAGCCAACCATATACTTTTATTGTGTCCTATTATGAATCATTATTAGCACTGGCTCTGTAATAAACTTGATTGATCCTAGGCTTGGGCCCCATCACTACTGGATGCTTTCTCCTCGTGGCCCATTGGTAATGTTAAAAACTCCCTTTTTGGCTTGTGACATTCTAGTCCTATTATTTTAATCTAGTAACTCTAGAAGGAAATAAATGTGTTCATCTTAAAAGTTAAAGAAAAGCTTTTTTCCATGATTCTTAGAGAAATTGAGGTGTCAATTTTAGAAGTCATTTCTTCCCAGCTTAAGAGATGTAAAGGACATCTATCTAGTTGGGCTATGAGGATGGCTATGAAATAGAATATAATATTTTTGTGCCTTTTTAATGGTTAAATATTAATTCATAAAAACCATAATATAAGCAAGCTGAATTGGGCCCCTCCTCTAGTGGGCTAGTTTAATCTTAACTTTGATGGATCATAGTAGGGAAACCTGGGTGCATTGGGGGTGGACTGTATCATTTAATATTGTTATGGATCCCTTATTTGTGCCATGTCCATTAAGATTAAAGATGGATTTAATCTTGAATTAGAAGCCCAAGTACTTGCAAGAAGAATCGAATTGGCCATCTAGTGTGCTATATTGAATTTGATCATTGAGGCTATTTTTTGGCTTTGAAAAAGGAGGCTACTTCTAGGCATATAGACAATAATTTTAATAATACCTAGAAGAATCTAGAGGACTTTGATTTATTTGAGTGTAATTACTACTATCAGGAGGTTAATTTGGCTATGGATTTCCTAATGAACTATGGCATTGATCAAGTGAAATTTTATCAGGTGGACAATGTGAGATATACCTAGCAAGATTTCCCATCTATCTCAATGATAAATTTTGGTAAAATTCTCTCACCATTTCTACTTTTGTATTAATTTTTTAATAAATAAATTAAAAAAATCCCCTGGTTTTTTAGTAAGGGTCTAATTATAGCAAAATGGGAGTTGGCTAAATCAGCACGACCCTTCCATCATTACATGCACTACATTACATTAGAGGTGGTAATCAGATGGAAATATTTACATTTATGAGGAAAGGTGGTTATTATTGGAAGGAATGCAGGATACATAAGGCATGAGGGATTTTTGAGGCTTCCCTCATGCCTCATTTTGTTCCTTTCCCTCTCAGTCCTTTTTAACCTTTGAAGCTTGTGCATTCACAAATTGCTCTTTGTTGTGTGTGGTGTTAGAGGTCAGCTATGCTAAAAAAGGATAACATGTGTGAGATATCCTATTAAATGTGTGTGTATGGATCTAGTTAATCTCATGAAATATCATTTAAAGGTTAAACCTTGTGAGCACATTTCAAACACATATTTTGGTTGTTGGTTGAAGAAATGTTTAGTGTTATAATGGACATTCTCAATCAAGATTTTCTTATTAAGGGTGCTTGAAGAAAGGTTAATTATGAAATGGTGGTAATTTTGCATCTAACTAATTTTTATAGTGTTTGATTCAAAAGTGGTTGTCAAGGTCATATATTTCTATGTATTTCCAATGTTTTACACTGGTTTAGTTAAAAAGATTATGCTTCATGATTTAGCCCCACTCCTAATTTTGTTGTTTTTAGGGTGAGATAGTTTAGGGGTAGTCATAAATTTGGAATTCAAAACACTCAAGATGAAATTAATAATCCTCTTAGGTTTTGTGGAAGATTTTAAAAACAAGGTTAATTTACTGAACATGAAGATTGGGAAATTTATCTCACTGTGTCTGATGGCATAACTCAAATGTCAATCTTTGGAGATGGCATAGCTGAGGGCATATCATCATGATTAGTGGCATGTTGAGGTGGAAATAAAATTGGTGAAGTGGTTTTTCAAAGGTTAGTTGGTGGTGCCTCTATGGTATAATAAAGCTCTGGTGATGGAATTGGGTCCAGACACCACTATAGGCTTCAATCCCTCATTGGTGTCTACATCTGGTGGCAAAGATGCAAAGACACTAGTAAAAGGTAAACTTTTGGAAGCTATGGTGGAGTAAAATGGTGGTAGATAGGAAATAATCCACCTAATTGACATAGATGATGAGGTTATTGTGGGTTTAAAATTTTTATGCCAGTCCATGTCTAGTCTTGGTACTTACTAGATTTTTAGGTGGTCAGTTTATAATGCATGGGTCTTTGGTTGTTTTTTGTGGTGTAACCTTGTTTTATTTGGTTTTTGGTTGGTTTATATTTATGGTGTTTGTTAGTATTTTTGGTTTTTATATTTTCCTTTGGGCCATTTTTTGTAACTCTTAACTTTGTGGGTTGGGGTCCCAAATATAAACCTCGTATCTATGTAAAAAAAGAGATTGATTGATATGCTTGAAAATTCATGTTCTTGACTTGTAATAAAATATAATCAAAATTTTCATTTGACTATTAGAATGTATCATAATTAAAATTGATATAAATATTTTTATTTTTCTAGTGTGTAGTAGAACTTACATGTGATTGCTAGATGTGTTGGGAGAAGACTTGATGTGATTATATAGAGAATATTTCAAATATTTATACTAACCTCCTTAAAAGTGTATTATGGGGATAATAAATCATTTAAATTTAAAAGATTTACTATTGGAGTATATGGGACAAGGCTTCACTAGTGGACAAGGCCACAATGAGGCCTTATCCAACCTAGTGTAGTCATGTCCTAGAAGGACAAAGATATTGTAAAAGGTATGACAAGTAATATTGAGAATATTATGGATTTATAAATTATGTTTTGATTATTTTAAAGACAATTTGTAGAGTAGTGTATCCTCCCATATATATTATAAGCTAGTGGAATGGTGAATAGGCCAAGAGTGGTAAGGATGTCGAGATTAAACATGTTCAATAGCTTAATGATTTAACTTTTCTAGAAATATTGGAGTTTTATTAATATTTTAGTTAAGGGTATGAATTAATAAATTATTAAATAATATTAAAATAATTATAGTCTTAATATGTATAAATTATTTATCTTTTTAAATTTTCTAAAAATAATAATAAATAAGGAGAAATATAACTTAGCTTAAAAATGGACCCAAAAAACTGAGATAGAGGTTGAAATTGGCTATCTAGGAATACGATAGTTTCATGTATCCAAATGTGGATTTCATTTAGTAAAAGGATAGGAGCACTAAAAATAGGACACTTTAAGGTCCAATGCTATTGTCCACTCCTACTACTATTGTCCAAATTGGTCATAGAGACCTGAGTTTTTTGGGTTCTTTTCACTATTCCTATGTGAGTTTGCTTATGAAATCTTGAGTGTTGAATGTTGAAAAGGTTTGATATATATATACATATAATTTAATATTCAAACCCTAACCTTACATCATACTTGATAAATAGGATTTGAATCCCTTAAAAAAGGGGGGGGGTGAGTGTGTGTAAGATGCACTGAACATGTGATCCACACCCTTTGTGTGGGAATATTGCCTACATAAATATTTTGAAGAGGGATCAAGCCATATTTATTTCTCCCACCTAATGTGCTTTTTTAAATAGTGTGATGCATATGCAAAAATGTCAAATTAAGAGTGTTTGAGGTGGCTAGGGACTGGTATGAGAGTTTGAATGTGTTTGTAGCTATGTTGGGTGATTGTATATAGAGAATAGGGAAATTTTCCTTAGTAGTTTTCTTGTATTCTTCAATTATATGTAATATTTTTCACCTCCTTTTGTGAATGACCTTTGGATGGGATTTTATAGGGAACTATTTGTCATGGGTTAGATGTATTTATGATAGAATGACATGATGAAAGATAGGAATTAGATAAAAATGATCATTGGGGATCAATATGAAATTAGATAAGAGCACTAAAAATGGGACACCCTAGGGTCTAATGCTATAGTTTAGGTATGGCACTCATGTCCTATAGGCTCAGGACCTAGGGGGATAGGATTAGCTTGAGAAATAGAGTCTGGTTATGATAGAATGATCATTTTGAAGCCTATAGATGATTTATAATGAGAAAAAAAGTGTCTATAGGTGTCACAAGAGAATGGAATAAGGACCTATTGACTTGATGTCATAAACCATACTCAAACTACCAATTTGGACATTTTATATGACTACATTTGCCCCCCCCTTTTATTCTAATGATACAGTAAAGTGAAATACTAGGATAAAGGAAAAATAGAAAGTGTACCTAAATTTACCTATAAGGGTGAATCCCATGGAGATGTGTGATAATGATTGATGTTAGGTATGTGTTGGGTATGTGTTAGGTATATGTTGATTATGTGTTGTACCAAGAGTAATATCACAAATAGAGCTGATTGCTCAATTCCTCAAGAGTAGCTCAAGAATGCAAAGGCTAGTCCTTTGGCTCCATCATAGCCCACTAAGTGAATATATGTGATCATGCTTATGTTAATCTATGTTTGTACTATGTGTCCAACCCCTCTAAGTAGGTGGCTCAAGAATATAAAGACTAACTAATAATCTGGTTCCATTGCTGCCCACTAAGTGAAGCTATGAACTAATAATAGTATGAATTTGTGTTATATGAGATGGAATTTAAATCCCATTAATTCTCTAAAATCTTGAAAATGTGGTGTGGATAGCTAAATTCATATTGGAAACTAGGCCAATCTTGGATAATTTGAGAGGTGGAGATTAAGCTTGTATGAAAGACAATTTGAAACTAGGAACTAGGCTTGTATGAAATCCACTTAGAAATGATGCCAACCACCTACAAATGGAATACAACATGTAGCTACTGAGAATACCTAGGTAATGTAATGAACTAGAAATAATAAAGTCAAATGTGCCACACACATTTCCCCTAATCATTGATGTCTATAACATAGATTCTAATTTGGAAGTTGTACGAACTACCTAATCTAAATTAGAAGTGAGAGTTATCATGCTATGAATGATGCTCCCTATATTTGGATTCTCTGAGAAAAACAATACTAAAACTACCCAATCTAAACCAAACTATATTAGATAAAACTATAACTAAACTTACTTTTTTGTCTATTTCTATAAAATCTAGGTTTTTTGTTGTTTGGGTAGGAGTGCCAAAAATAGGACACCTTGGTGTCCTGCATTGTAGTCTAAGTTTGATGCTCTTATCTTTTTTTTGTTTATGATGATTGTTCTATATTAGTCACTATGTTTTTAGTCTATTCTACCTAGTTTGAATTTTAAATTCTATTTTGAGTGTTCTAAAAACTAATTTTTGACTGGTAGAGGGATCTGATCTCTATGACAAACCCCTTGTTTATTACCCCTTCTTCTAAGGGTAGGAATGAATACCCTAAAATGACTACCCTCAGAATAAAAATCCCTTCAAGTCTGTTATGCTACAAAATATATGATATAGCAATGATAATAAAAAATATGTCGCAAGATATATCATTGTTTGTATTAGAGATTGTTAGATCAATAGGGGTATGACTAGATAGATGTAATAATATAATAGAATATACAATATACTAAACTAAAATGGAAATATAGTTAGTTTTTAGTTGTTATATGTCAAGGAGGGATGGAACATGATGTCCATCATGACATCCAAGAAAGTAATATAATGCATGATGTGGATCATGGCATTGTAAACAATGGGAAGAAAACAAGCACAAAATGTGAGAAGTAAGAAACATACAAGAGTGGCCAAGGGGCCAAACAAATAAGGGACATGGACACATGTCACTCAAATTAGAAAGCAAACATACAAAGCAAGTTCAAATTCCCACATACACATACAATTAAAAACAAGCAAGGTTGGCACAAGGACCATAATCACATAAAATAGTACAGTCAAAGTACATTGGAAAAGGTCCTAAGGTGTATACAAGAGATAGAGAAGGAACTGAGAAATGAAATCACATCTAAATATACAAAGAAAGGAAGGAAAGCATTTAATATGCTGTAAACATAATTGCATCTAAATAATCAAAGAAAGAAATCAAAGTATGCAAAACATTTAGTACAAGACTAGGTAGATGCTAGGAAATATACAAGTGTTATATACTAGTGAGTGTCAATAGAATAAGTTGTGTAAGTTATTAATTCATGTACATTATCATGATAACTAAAGTGTGTGGTTTAGGAATGACATAACTTGGATGGTGTAGTCATGTATAAGATACCCCAATGTGTAGGTATGTTGATGTATGTCTTAAATGTAGATGTAGGATGCCCCCTCAATGGGCGGAGTGAATCAATCAAGGATCTAGGTGTCACTACACACACTCAAAGAAGATAAATTAAAGCATGGTAATGTAGATAAATCAAAATATAATAGCATAGAACAATATAATGTAAATCTATCATGGTATTAGAAATGTAAATCATGGATGATGTATACCATTGAAATGTTTTTTTTTTGACATATTTGAATGTTTTTGTTTTTTTGGAATAAGCAATGTATAAGTAAGCATAAGGAAACTATGTACATGTAACTAAAAATAATAGATGTATAAACAAGATTGAGAATAATTGATACTAATTGATCAGTCTCATAGGAGACTCCCTATCATGATGTCTAGTATGGAGGAAAGGGATCATGCATGATTATGAAGCATGATGGAAAGGTTGAGACTCTAGCTTTAAAAGTGGTGTATGCTATAAATGGTTTGAAATCTGTATAGTGGAAATCAATTTTGGGGTCCCCCTATAAATCTAAGAAATAAATGCAAATATGGGGCTCTTAAAGACCCATATAGTAGTAGATGAAGTTCTCTAAACATGTGATTTGTGTGTAGAGGCATGATATCTCAATGATATTACCCTGGGTCTGAATAGTATATTTAGAAAATATCTAGAGTCCTAAAACTATGGTTACTCCAAATATACCTCCATATAAGTGTATAAACTCTCTATGATAAAGAGGAAGGCCTCAACTATGGATAAAACTAAACTAGAGGAAGAAATATAATTGGTGGAGGAGCTAAAACTAGTGGAGGAGCTGAAACCGATCGCTGCAAAGTAGTAGATCAATTTGAAGTGGGGAGTGGTAACTCATATAGAACTCCACCAACTATAACAAAATAATTATCATGAATGAATTTCATGCATATATGAACTATGGAAGTCATTGTATGAAGTTTTTGAATCCATGATCGACCAAGCAACATATTAAATACTCCTGCACTAGGAGCAATAGTAAATGGTGTGGCCATATGTGTAAGTCCAAATTTTAAAGGAATTATAATCTCACCTAATAAACTCTATATATTCCAACTAAATCAACTGATAAATATGTCCATTAGGGTAATATCCTGCTTTGAATATCCTAAATGTTGTAGTAATGTCATAGTGTACATGTTCACACTAGATCCATTATCTATGAGAACACTATGAATAGGATGATGCTTAATTCATGCTTTAATAAATAGTGCATGGTAATCCAAATCATCCTCAACTATCTCCTACTCTGAGAATGAGATCGAAGGTCTAGATAGAACTCTATAATTATACACACCAATCATGTTGCTTAAAGGATGTGACTCAACTAAAGGTGTCTAGTATGTAGATGGTGGAGGGTGTGCATGATATGTATGGTGAACACCTGATGTGTCCCCTATCTCTTATTTAGATTGATGTGGTAAAGGATCTAAGAAAATTTTAAGAGATTTATCTTATGTTTGCTTTGCCTGAGGAGGCTCACCTAGAGTGCCAAGATTAATTAGGTTGCCATCTATAAAGTCCTATATCGTATGCTTTAAACTAATGCATCTATTTGTTGTGTGGCTTGGTGCCCTATGAAAATCACAAAATTCATTCTTATCATATCCACGTGGAAAAGGCTTTATTGGATTAACTTCCCAAATAGGAGGGAGATATATGATATTGTATTCTAAAAGGTGATATAAAACTCTAGTTGGAGATACTAGTAGTTTGGTAAAGGTTCACTAAGGAGGTGCTAATAAAACCACTCATTAAGGGGGCTCTAAATCCATATTAACTATAGGTTGATTTTAACTTTTCTTATCATTAACCTTTAATTTGTATGGGACATTACTATTACTCTTACTTGTTGTTTATGATATGCTTGTATACCTGAGTTTGCCCATAGTAATTAATTTGACCTCCCTTTCCTTTAGTGTATGACATAACTGAGTGAATGAAGAGAACCTTTTAACATTATTGACTCATGTAAAGTTGGTAGAATACTCTATTTGAAGAGATCTTGTAATACTTGATAGACCATGGGGCTAGTCATTTGTGCCAAGATAGTCTTATATCAGAGAATATAAGTTGTGAGATTATCATTTTACCTTTGTTTCTATTATGCAACTTGAGCATAAGAAACCTTGTCACCTATGTTAATAATGAAATGAGATAGGAACATGTTAGCTAAAGGATTGAATGTATTGACTGATTGATTTGGTAGATTATAAAACCATTGTAGATTATAATCCTTTAAAGTTCATGGAAAGAGCTAGGTTAATAACCAATCATTTGGCACATAGTCCAATCATGCTCTATGAAATAATCTCAAGTATGTCTCTATATCACCCTTTCCATCATATAAAGTGATCTTGGGTTGAAAAAAACTTAGTGGTAAGGGTGTATAAGTAATATGATGTGCTAATGGTGTATGAAGTAGATTGAAAGATTCTAAATCCTTTGCTGGTCTAGAGGCACCTTATTCAAGATGTAGCACCTTGGATTGGAAAGATTTTGTCTCTTGCACAAGAGAAACCACATCAAGAGACAAAGATGTACTAGCTGAAATAATGGTGCCTCATAAGAAGGTTTGGTTTCTATAGGGGTTGTTGAGACATAATTTTCCCCATAGTGTCATTTGAAATTGGTTCTAAAGGAATGGAAGACTCAAATTAATTATCCTTTTTAATTTCCATTATAGATTGTAAGATAATAGCATGACCCGAATGTTGTTCCCTAAGTCTCTCTCTAAAAATTTGTAGAATCAAATCTTTGTTGATGATAACATCATTATCAATAATAGGTGGAAGCGGATCAAGAGCCCAATGTGGTGCATCATGAAAATTTATATGTGTATAATAATTTTCAATCTCATATTTCTCATTATCAAAATTATCTTCATGAAAATTAGTATAATCTAGATGTGTAGGATCTATAGTAGGAAGCTGAGCTAGTTATTTATCCATGGTATACAGATGGGTTTCAGGAATCTAGGTGAATTTAAGAGGGTTGGCTCTAAGTCTTACACTTCATCTAAAAGGAAGAGATGTGAAGAGCTTAAGTGGAATAAGGAAAAAAACTTGAATAATGAAGGAACATATTAAATAAATATAATATAAACAACAAACCAGAATATGCATAAAAAAGGATACGAAGATCACAAACATTTAAGGTGATACCTCAAAAGCATGGGACCTAGTATATGCAACTAAGGTTTTGAAAGAAATTATTTTTAAAATTAATATGGTAGATTGAAAATTTTAAATATAAAATTATGATTTAAATATTTAGGAAAAATTAGAAAAATACTAGAAAAATTAGAAGTAATTTTCCCTAGGGTGTCTAGGGTTTTTGTGCACAAAGGGACCCATAAATTCAGCTAGGGTTTGGAATAAATGATTTTTAAAATTACTATGGTAAATTTAAAAATTTAAATGTAAAATTTTGATTTAAATATTTTGGAAAGATTAGAAAAATATTGGAAAAATTAGAAGGAATTTTCCCTAGGGTTTCTAAGGTTTTTATGTGCAAATGAAGTAAGTCGGGTTCACCAAATGATTTAAATTTCTTACAAATAATGAGTTTTTATTCTTATTTTAGTTAAGGGTCTATATTAATAAATTATTAAATAATATTAAAATAATTAAAATCCTAATTTGTATAATTTATTTGTCTTTTTAACCTTTATAAAAATAGTAAAAATAAGGAGAAATATAACTTAGCTTAAAATTGGATTGAGATAGTTGAGATAGAGGTTGAAATGGTTATGTAGGACTGGGATAGTGTCATGTATTTAAATATATATTTCATTAAAAAAAGAATAATAGTATTGAAAATAAGACACTTTTGGGTCTAGGATTATTGTACACTCCCATTGCTATTATCCAAACTAGTCATAGAGACCTAAGTTTTCTAGGTTCTTTACGATGTTCCTGTGTGAGCCTACCTATGAAATCTTGAGTTATAAATATTGATGGATCTCACTATAGAGATGATTTATTCTTCAAACCCTAACCTTCCATCATGATTTATAAATGGGATTTGAATCACTTGAAAAAGGGGGGTTATTGTGTGTAAGATGTACTAAATGTGTGATCCACACCACTTATGTGGGAACGTTGCCTACATACAAATATTCTGAAGAGGGATCAAGCCATATGTAGTTCTTCCACCTAATGTGATTTATACAATAGTGTGATGCAAATGTAAAAATGACAAATTAAGAGTGTTTTAGGTGGCTAGGGATTGGTATGAGAGTATGAATATGTTTACAACTATGTTGGGTGATTGTATGTAGAGAATAGGGAAATTTGCCTTAGTAGTTTGCTTGTATTCTTGCTTGATATGTAAGATTTATCACCTCCCTTTGTAAATGACCTTTGGATGAGATTTTATATGGAACTATTAGTCATGGGTTAGATGTATTCATGATAAGACGACATGAAAAGGATAGGAATCAGGTGAAAATGATCATTGGGGATCAAAGTGAAATTGAAAAAGAGCTCTGAAAATGGGACATCTTAGGGTCTAATGTTATAGTCCAAGTATGGTGCTCCTATCTTATAGGATCAAGGCCTTATGGGATAGGATTGGCTTGGGAAATAGAGTCTAGATGAGCTATAATGACCATTTGAAACGCTATGAATGTCTAAAAATGAGTAAAAATGTATCTATAAGGGTCACAAGAGAATGCAATAAGGACCTATGGATTGGATGTCAGAATCCATACTCAAACTACCAATTTGGATATTTTATATGACTACACTTAATGATTACTTTATGTGTATAAAATATATTTAAATACTCATATATGCATTTAAAATGGGAAGGTATAAAATGAGCATGAATATGAATTCAAGTCTACGCATACTATTAATTTATATATTTCACCTTAAGGAATTTCTAACAATTATTTAAATGTATTGTATACCAAAATAAGAATTAGGTGAATTTTGAGTAGTTTAATTTTGCTTAGGGAGAGAAGGTGAATATATTACTCACATAATTAAATTTACATTACGCTATAAAAATATTAGATATGATTCAATGCATGTTGGATATGTAATTTCACCTCCTCCATGAGGTTTCCCAAGATAGTTAAGTATTTTTTTAACTACTCTTGAAAAAATTTGTGAAAGAATAGGTCAAGGAGGAATCATAATATAAATGAAAAATTTTGAAGTGATCATATATTATATATAATGGCTCCAAAAATTGTAAGCCTAAAAATCAATGTAAACCTAAAATTCAATGCAAGACAAATTTAACAACTAAAAATGTAGTTGGCACTTCGACATTGACCAATTTCATAGTCTACCAAATATGTGCAATATATTTGATCTTAATGGTTGATACTTAGATTCAATATTTAGAAACTAAAACACCTTCACATATCATATATAGTCTCAAAATATCATAATAGTAACCACGTGTGTTAGTTTCCATCACTCTTCACTTTAATTTAAAAAATGTTTCATGCTCAATAATTTAATTTGTTTTTAGTTTATTATTTTTAGCCATAAGTAAGATCTGATTTATAATTTAGATTAAATTATACATGATCTACATTGTGCACTAGATTTAACATTTTTTACATAGGTTATTTACCCTTATGCAAAATTTGGTTAAAATTGAACCCCTCTTTTCCTCAAATGCTTTCACCTTCTAAGGTTCCACACTAGGATTTGATTTATAATTTCACATTTTAGATGTGAGTTTTATGTATGTGTCTTATTTTACATTCATTGATCAAACCCTGGATTATACTTCACTACTTTTTTTATTTTGGATTCACGTCCACCTATAATAAATTGGTCCATACACCATAATTATTTGAATGCATACACATTTCAAGTTTTCTCTATGGTTTGATCTTCCATTTCAGATATAATTTGGTTCTAATTTATTTTTTATGGTTTCACACAAACCCTTTATTTTATTTTTCCTTATTACTAGGCTTGTAGTGGCTCAAATCATGGTGACTATGTTTATCCTAGTTTGATTTCCCTTAGTGGATTTATGTTTCTTCTCTTATCTCATGGGTAGATCATATTTGTATATTATATACATTTTTAAAAATCCATGTGGGGATATTTTTTTTCACATGTTCTTATGATATATCAAATGTTTATTATATAAATTATTATCTTTTTTTCCTTTAGACACATAAATTAATAATTATTTCTTAAAAATGCTCTTGTGATCACTTTTTGTACACACTTAACTCATGTCAAGATCCAAGGTATTTTGGTCACCTTTCCTTCACTTATATGTTGATGACCTATTCCTCCAACCAACTAATGATTAATAAATATTCACATTACTCATTATAAATAACATAAGTTCATCCTTAGATTGATCCACACTTTTAACTTATCTATCTTTACTCCTCAGACAAGGCCACTCTTTCAGGATGATACTTCACGTCAATAGTTTCTAAATCTAGTAGTTTCATCCTCTCACTAAATAAAGGACATTTTCTCAAATTTAAATTATTTTAACAGGTCATATCACACATTTATTAAGTCTCATTCAAGTAAATTCCTAAAATGCCACTATAAATCTACATTTTATATCCATTTATTCATTATATGCTCATGTGATTGAAAATCACTATGATATATAACTATATATTGAGATGAAAGCATATATTCTTCTCAATTTTGAGTCAACACCACCCAAGTATCCCTAATTCAAGTTTTAGTACACCTCCAAGGTCACAACTTATTGTTAAATCACATAGTTATATTAGGATTCCACCATCATATAACATTAAACTAGTATTTCAAACACACCACCATAACATGGGATAACTAGATGGAATTGTATCCATTTTTATAGTATCATTATGTTGATAGCTCCCAACATAGGTGGTGTTGAGGTCAAGCACAACTTCAGGCACTAAACCCTTTTTTAGTTTTTTTCTATTTATCCGTCATGGAATGTCTAGTTAGGGTTCCAATAAAACAAGAAGGCATACAATAAATTTTTCAAAAAATTTCATAGATCTAATCACACACATGACCAAAAAGTTAAGGCACACTTATCCAAATTTAAACAAAGAGTTAAACCCTTGTCAAATGTTGAAACACCCTAAAAACACCCTCATAGGTTGTCCCCATCTAAATAGTGATTCCTTATCCCAAGCATATGCAAAACCCTATTCCTAGTTCACATCAACCTCATTTGGTTTCACAATCAACTTCATAGTTACATTTATTGTCCTACATAACTAATTTTTGGCTAAGTTATTTCCCTTTGGTACTTTCCCTTTTTAACATATCTAAAAAATTAGTAACTTCTATTTCAATATATGTGTGATATATTGCTTATCATATATATTCTAATTTTACCTACTTCTTTATCAAATTAATGTTAAAATTCCAATAACCTCAAAATTTGATAAAAATATTGGTGAACCCATTTATTGGTGAATATTTTAAACCCTAATTTTCCCTAGGGTTACTTTATTTCCCTTTAAGTGTTCCTACTAGGGTTTCAGATTGTTGATTTTATTATTTTGATAATAACCATGATTATAGTGATTAAATATATCTATTACTTTTTGGTTTAAATATTTCTAGTATCATTGACATGTTCTTTGCCTCTAACATGTAAAATGTTTCATTTACATGTAAGTTCATGGATGCATAATTTAAAATAAAATATACAATACCACATTAATCAATAGCCTAACAATGTATAGTTATATGATGTTTATTTTTGTCTGGCTCAATTTGAGTTGCCCCATGTTACTATTATACATCACATAGATCAAATGGTTATTTTTTTACCCCTAGACCTCCCAAATATAGTATCATATATTACTCCTCTATTATTCACCCTAGTCTTTTAGTAGATCCTATGGTCTGAACTATTGTCACTAGATGAGGTTAGGTGACTTATGAGGAAACACAAGAGGGAAAAACACAAGAAATGCCTCCACATCCCAAACCAAATATAATGGGACCAAATAATCAATCTAAAAGTTGTGATATTGTTGATAAATTAAGGAATACACTAGAGGAGATTTTTATGTTAGAACAACTTCAAAAATATACTATTTTCAAGGATATTTTATATCAGGCATTCAATCAAACACTTATGCCTCATGATATAGAGCCTTCTCATTTTTCATCTATTGTAGATATTTTTAAGGATATAAAGTATGTTATATATTTTTGAAATGAGGATTTTCCTACTGAATCTACTATCAATTATAATATTTTTTGTTTATACAAGTTAAAATACAAAGTGTGACATTTTAAAGGGTTTGATATATAATGGATCATATCTAAATATTTACAATCTTAAATTTAAAAAAATGATAATCAATATTGCTTCTCTTCAAAATAAATATAATAATATTAAAAGATCTGTTGATGTGCCTCATCAAGATTTAGGTTCTATCAATTTGTATATCAAGGTGGGGCTCAAAATATTATCTACTTAGTTTTAAGTAATGCCTAATAATTTATACTATAATTTAATATTAGGTAGGCCATAGATGCATGCATTATAAGTTGTACCTTTTAATTTACATCGATGTGTAAAATTATTAATTGATGTATACTTATATACATGCCCTACTGATAATCAACCTTTTATATATTTATAGATTATAAAATATACCATAGAGAATAAATAATAGTTAAAATCACCTCACTCTACCATAGTTCCACCACTAGATATTATACCTATATAAAAAATGCATACATATGAGGTTGGTGAATATAGTACACAAATTTCATGGCTATAGTATATGAATGCTTCAAATCCACTGCTTTCATCTAAAAATGTAGACCAAGAGGAGGATGTAAAGGAGTTGCCTTTATTAATAAATTTAGAGGATAAAATTTTCATATTTATAAAATGCATTGATGATGATTCCAATACTAGATATAATGATGATAAAAATGGAATACACATGAAAAATGATGATTATTTATGTGGTTTGAATTTCACACCAGTCAACCCAAGTGATTAAAAATATTACTTAAAAGCAATCATTTAGGTAGAAAAATATAAATAAAATAAAATGATGTCATAAATTAATAAACGAATGATCATATGTTTTATTTAGATACTACACAAAATATTACTTTATCAAGTTGACCATGGACTAGCATATTTTAAAATCTAATAATATCAAAGAAAAAGAGGCACAATACATAAATAAATGTAATATAAGGATTAATAGGTTGCCATTCATATATTTAGTAAATAATGTGGAGATTATGGATATAAAACCATTTATTAAAATATCAGCTAAAATTCCATAAGATAAACCACATGTTATGTTACAATTGTTACCTGATATGGATATAATCATTTTTCCAATTGTGAGGCATAGATGAAACTATCCTAAATTTTTTTTGAGCATCCCTTCTTTCAAAGTTCACAGCAAAAAAAATGGTTTATTACATGTAACTTGGTTTTATGTGACCTATCATAATCCTCATAACCACATTTATGTACATGTGACCCTTAGCCAGGTAATTACCCCTAGAAGATTATATGAGGAATATTATTTGCCTAGGGAAACCTTCACATAGTTAAAAGTGTATCGATATGCAATCAATATAGATAAGTTTAAAATTGTATGGTGGTAGACACCTTCCCAATAAAACCACCTAGGTGTCCTTATCATATTTAAGAGACTCACATCTACGTAATTATAATGTGAATTCTAGGTATAGGTTGGGATTGATCATTAACACTATCCTTGTACTTGGGATTCTAAGGAAATATGATCCTAATTGGGAGACATTTATAGTTCATAAAACATAATTTTGTAAGCTAAGGTTTATAAATAAGAATATTTATTTGTTATAACTAACTTAATTAAATTAATTTGAAAATGTTACATAGTTTGGAAATACACTTATAACTCATGAAATTTTAATAAGAATATGCATTTAATAGATTCCATGTAAATGAAGAACCCATTGTAGTAATATCCCTAATTAGATCATTATACCATGATCTATAGTTTAGGGAATATAATATGTTCCTATTATCACTTGGATTTTCACCCTTTTAGGAGATGTCTTAGCTCTCCTTATCCAATTGGCATAATTGAAACACCTCTAGGCTATGGGTGAGCCTAAGAATGAGGTGAATCTCTAGATAGGGCTAACTCCCTTGATGTACCACTTTGGATCACTACTATACCTAAAATTTGTGAGGGAAAAGGGAGAGAGAAAAATGAAAGAAATATATTATAAGGGAGGTGATACACCAAATAAGTTTATTTCTTCCAACAAACTACATGTTACACATGAGAATGGAGGAATAACCAAACATACACTTTTCCAATTTGAATATTCTCACATCAATCTTTCATTATGAGGTTATGGATGAATGTTTAGGCTAGGAGGGATAGACAGGAGGAATTGAATGGAAATATTTAATATGTTAATTGAATTAACCTTGAAACTTCCTCAAACACTTCACATGACCATAAAAAAGCTAAAATTAAGTGGGAGAATGAGACAACATGATAAGGAATCCATAGTATTCACTAAGAAAGATCGATCATTCAAGTAGAACTACTATGAAATTTTTTGGAAGAGGTAAAAATTATTAATATTATTGATCAAATGGTATGTAAATGAGTAGGATTTTCCATACTTAGGTGGAGTATAAGATACAAAAGCTAAAATGACTAGTTCTTATAAAACTTGAGAGAGAGATAGGAGAAGAGAGATGTAAAAATGTCATAAGGACACTTGTAAAGCTAAGAAAATGAGTTAAATATGAATTATAATAAGATTTTAAATGAACCATGCAAGGTTAGGAATCACAAGTGTCACCCCAAGTCATGAAACTCATGAAAAATGGTGTAAAAGTTCTCATTCGGGCTAATAAAACTACTTTCATGATTTAGCCCTATTTGAACATTCCAAAAATAAATATTGATAGGTATGATGACTATAATTAAGGATAATAGTTTTATACATGCCTCTTCATAAATTGGTTATAGTCTTGGTCATCTAGAATCATCTAGTAATGAGCCATCACCATCTGTAGTCTAAGAAAACTCCTCTTCCACATACCTTACACACTTGGCTTCTAAAAACCATCAATTTTCCATGAAAATTAATATAATTTATTGGATGACACTTTTAAAGACCCTCTATGTCATTAGAGGCATTAGGCATAAGTTAAAATCAGCTCACTTGAAGTTTTCACACTTTTCACCATCATGCTCACTATGCCAGTTTTGACTGGTTGAGATGAAGCTACTGGTAGGAACACTTAGGTGTTTTTTAATCAATTAAATTAATTTTTTGAGTTATCTTAAGTAAAAATATTCCCCCAAAACTTTATTACATCTCTTGAATGTTCCTATGACCTACACAATGCATAAAATAATCAAAATAACCCATTTTGTACCATGTCTGTATAGATTCAATAAAACTAATCCTAATGGTAGGGATCCTGATTTAGTATTCTACAACCTCTAATATTTTTTATAGGAAATTTTTTCCATTTTGGTGCATTATCTCCTTCATTTCCTTCCTTGAGTCTAGACCAAGGGTATAGGAGGGTTTTAGATAGTTTTACCTCTTAACCATTGTTCATAGATATTTCACATACAAAATTCAATACAATTATAAAAAAATGGTTGTTAAAGACCCTATCTAACACCTCAAAATGTCTTGGATCCCCATGAAAAGTTTTATAGGAGATGTGAGCACTCAAAACTAGCCTATCAAGATTGTTTTCTCATTTCCTATAGGTCTAAGTTGGATCTAACCTAAAATTATCTCTCCTTATGCTCTCTCTACAATTTTTAGGATTTTAAACATATAAAGTGACCATATAAACATGATCCAATCCATTTATATTCCTACTTCATGTTAGAATTGAACATGACTTCTCATTTGGGTACTAGGCCTAACCATGTCTAATTGCATTTCTACACCTTAAAGCCCAAAATGACTGTTTTGTGGATTCCCCTACATCCCAATAGCCTAAATACATGTAAATTAACTACATAAACATGTTACAATAGGTAGATATTCCTACCAAGATCTGTAAGTGAAGCTGAAACCTTATTTGGCTTTAGGCCTAAACATTGCCTAGTAGGTCTAAATGCATGTTTGAAAGCCTAAAGGACCTTTTTGAGTTTATTTCCTCTTATAATGGCTAGTATTATTTTTTATATGTCATATAACCTCTCACACCTCCTTCAAAGTTTTACTCATCTCCTTTTCACACCTTATCACATTCCTTCCCCAAAATTGTCAATCTATGTATAAAGGGAAGCACCTTATGTCTAAGAAAAAATAGAGGGTAATTACCCTATTATCTTAAAAAATTTAATATTGGAGGGAATTATTAAATTTTTTAGGACATCTCACACAATAATTCATCTTTTTATCTTATGGTTTGCCCTTCCAATTCCTCAAATTCCTAGACTTACTATATAAAATAGGTTGTGTGCAAGATTTGTGATGTGGACTATGTGATATTTGTTTAGAGATCCTCCTCTATAATATATCCAATATGAGTATGTAATCTGTCTATTTTGATAATATTTAAGGGATTATAGTCTTCATTCATCACTTCAAACTTTCATGTACTCCTCATATTCTTGTCTACTCCAGACTATATGCACAAACTTTTGACTGTGTTGAGTTCAATGTACTGTACCTATAGGTTACCTTGTATATTTTATCTTGAATTAAATTATTATAATTACATTTATAATATACAAATATAATTACATTGTCATAAACATCTTGTATCATCTATATAAACTTCCCACACTAATAATCCCTAAACTTGCTCATTGCCTTTCTCAGTGAAACATAATCAACTATGTTGGGAAGGCTAAAACCTTGTATATGAATATTTATTTTCTTATAGGTCACATATAATTTTTATAGTCCTTGATCCATTTATAAACCTCTCACATCATCCAAACTTAAAATTTCCATGTTTAAGCCTTCAAAATATACTATGCACACCTATAACTAGCTATAGGTGAGCATTGTTGGAGTTAGGCATAGTTGTAGATGATTACTAGAATTTGAAATATATATCAAAATATAATCTTAATGGTATTTATGAAATTTGGAATCCATTTCACCCCATAAGGTTTTCTAAACATGTAAATATGTCTTGGTATTACAAGATTGGGTGAAGGGGTCTTTTTAGGATCAAAATCTTATAGATGATCACTACCAATGTTTAATACATAAAAACACAACTTTGGGGTTCCTAAAAACCAATATTCATTGATCCTCTACCAATGAAACTTTTTTGAGTCATTTTTCTTGCTAGAGGCTACTTGGAAAACTTATTTAGAATCTTCAAAACACTTGACAACCCTATTGTAAGATATCTATAAAAAGGCTTAGACCTCTATTTTCACCATTTAGGAACAAGGGGCATAAATATATAATCATTTTATTTAACATGGTTTCCAACTCTATTTTTTTAATCTATCTTCTCACAACAATACTTTAAAGAGGTCTTAAACTCATAAACCAACACTTCAAAATGGCACTACAGTTCTCTATTAAACCACCTGTAGATGAACATTTTTGTCTGTAGATAGTGAGTATAATCATAAATAATGTGTGTTTTATTTGAAATTACAATGGATATTTACATATTTAAATGATTTAAAATAGACTAATCTTACTCCTTATGACCTTGTTCATCTTAGGCACTCTTCTTCCAATGTGATTTTCTTTTTCCATGGCACTTGTAGGTGCATGTTCATGGTGATTGTGAGCATATATTGCAATTGACTACAAAATTATTATTTTAAAACTCTTTGGATGATATAATTTTTTTATCTCACTTATAAAGACATATCTAGTATCTTGAGATCTTTACTACACCTACTTGATCATGATAGATTACTTCATACACATGACTGCAATTAAGAAAGGGCAAGGAGTTGATTGTGAGCATGACAAAGACTGAAAGTTGGATCCAATCATGATGATATGAGACTTAAACATTAATGGAGATGATAAATATGGCATTGAGACATGATAAAACCAATATATTACTCACATAATGCCCTTTCCTAGAACCAAACATCTGTAAACAAGGTAACCTGACTAAGACTTCACATGGTAGTACCCATTTACAACATGAGATGATTTACATATCAAAACATCATGAAACATGAAACTAAACATCTAGATCATATAATAAGAGATACAATATCCTCTGGAGTAGTCACCAACTAGTTTATTAAGAGAAAAACTTGTAGGGTGTATAGATTAATAAGCACAAAAACATAGAAAACTTAATGAGGATGGTTCATAAATAAAAATTCACAATTATTAAAAATATTTTTATTCTATATAAGTTTAATTTCACCTCCCAAATTCATTTGACCTAAAAGTTCTCCAACTATCCATACCAAGCATAAACGTGCTGACTGGTTCTATGTGTCTAGAAGGGTGAAGGAGTATAACTTTTTTAGCTAAAAATTAGAACTTAAAAATAATTTTAAATGTGTAATTTATATTTAATAATATGGAGAGACATTCCATGGCCTTCTCCCACATGTCACCTTCCCCCATGGGTCATACAAGTGCCAAACTCTTCTTTCTTCCAAAGAGATATACTCTTTCTTTTGAATAACCTATCAATTTTAGTTATGAATAGTTGATTAAGGAATAATAGTACACATTACACATTAAATCACCCTTATTACACCTTGAAACATCCCTAAGAGGCTATATAACTAATTTAATGCTCATTTTGACCCTCAAAATGACTCAAAAGGACATAAGGACTAAAATGACTAATGACCAAGGCTAATATAACATGAAATTACATCAAATTATCTATTAAATACCTCATTAAAAATATTATACCCCCCATAAACCTCTAAAATTCAATTGTTTACCTATAGGGGTCCCAATTTGACCTATAGGGTCAAATTTGGTCAATAGTTCCTTCATTTAATACATAACCATAGGCTATTAAAATAAAATATAATTGTTATACTTTACATCAAGGCCATAAATGAATATTATTATTTTTATTATATTGGATTATTATTCTTACTATACCATCCCATAATTAGCCACTTAGAGATTTAAATCTCTCAAATATCAGTTACTTGTCAACTATTTTAATGTAAGAAAAGTATGTCACTTAATAATATTTTATATGATTTATAAATTATTGTGTTTCACTTTACATTCCATGAATTATTACTTAAGAACGTCAAGTTATGTATTCTAACAATTTATAATTTCATTAACCATTAACAAGTTTTATTTAAGACACTAATGGGGTTGTTACAAGTTAGGCCCAAACATTATTTCATTTCAGTGAGATGATCATTATAATCATCTATGTTATTTAAAGGATAATAATTCTATTCAAATGAAATAGTTAATTTTATGAATCAATAACATCTACTAAGTATAATTTGAATATAGCTTGAGTATATATTGATACTCTAATGTCATTCTAACAAGCTTGCATTCTTTTATTAAGAACAAGAATAATAGTTTGTAATAAGTGACTTACACTATGTAAATTAATTCTCTCTCCTCTTTAGAATATCAAGAACTTAATCTAAATTTTGTAAATAGGATTATGAAAACTAAAAAAAATTCTAAGTATTCTTACATCCATTTTTTGTCAAGTAAAATACAATAAAAATTAATCCAACATCAGGAATTAATTTAATCTTTAGACTCAAATAATAATTATCAATTCTATAAAATTGGATTAAAAAATGTTCAACAATTGGAGTAATAGATGTGTTTAATATTTTTAAATGAAATACATTAGAAAAAATAACACTTAAACATTCAACTTACCTAAACTAATTATGATAAATAATAATTTGAAAACTTATTTTATGGATGTAATATGACAAAAGGATCAAGAACATCAGCTCAAATAGAAACTAATTAGCATACCATAAAGTGGTTTTAATGATGGAATTTAATCTTATGCATATTGTCTTTTTTAGATCTCATGAAGATATTTAGAAATTATGTTACAATAGTGTTGGTATAGAAGTAAACAACTCACAAATCATCAAATAGAACAACTTGAAATTAGTATACAAGTGTATCCATTTAAATTATATGCTTGTATGTAAGTAATAACTCAACTTAAAAACTAGATCATAAAATATAAAATAAAATTATTATTTGATAATCACTAATGAACTTTGTTTTAACCTTTTTGGGTTTTACTAATGTAAATCCTAAGTTAGATTAAAGGGATGAGTTGTCTAAATTAGTGAAATAATATGTAATAAATACCAATTGATTTGTTATATATTTTGACTTCTTTTAAATTTATAAAAATAGTAATAAATATGTGTAAATGGAGACTATATTGAAAATAACTTTCATGGAAAATGTGGGTGCTAGAAACTAGGTTACAAATATGTTTGAGTGTCGTCAACAAGGTCCCTAACTCATATTATTCACTGGATAGTAGCTCCCCACCTAGATAGTAGTGCCATGTGGCTTTAGTGTCCTCAAAATGCTGATAGTGTCCTTTCTTCAATATTTTTTATATTTTCTTAGCGCACCTACACCTGTGTTCATGGGTTATATTCTTATGTGCATGAAATTTAAAACTCTATATTTTGCCTAGAATATCTAATTTAGTATGCAATCCCTAATACTCCTTGTAAGTATGGCATGAGAGAAAACATGTGTTCATTAATAGGATAGGATGGACATCCTCAACACCTCTCTATGAAGAGAGTTTCCTACATAAAAATACTCTGAGGATGGATCAAGCCTGATTTAGTTCTCCCACCTAAGGCTTGGTTCAAGTGTAAGTCAATGATAGAATGATAGTGGTATTGAATGCTTTAAGTGTGTTTGAGATTTAAAATATTTGAAATCTAGGCTTAGGGAAGCTATATATGGTAGAATGTAGAAGTAGGTTAGAATAGGGATTAATAACCTTGATTTTCTTAGCTTGTTTCTTATTTTAAGTCTTTTTTCATCTATTTCCCATCTAGGGGATAGAGGTCTAATTGACTTATATTTATAGTGATTTGTATCTTATACAAATAATAAAATGTGCTTAGGCTAACCTTAGGAGGGTCATACATCTAAAAATATATCCACTTGAGAGAGTTAGGAGAAGGGACACTAACACCATGTTGGGGACACTAGTATCATGTGGCTCTAGCATCTTTAATGTGGCACTAGTGTCTAGTTAGAAAGTTGGTCAGAATGATGTGTTAATATCTAGGAATGCAATTCTAGGACTATGTCTGAGCTAACTACAGATATTTATGGTCTACACAATGGCTATAAAAGTGTGCTAAATGCTCTAGGATAAGTCTAGCGATAATCTAGGAATAGGATATCTCAATAAACTCTCTTAGCATCCAAATACCACTTTTAGGTGATTACATTCCCCCCCCCCATTTTTGATATAAATGAAATAAAGTGAAATTACTAGTATAAAAGAAAAATAAGAGTACCCTAAGTGAAGCTCATGTCGCTAAGTTTGATTATGTGAATATGGGTCTGCATATGTGAATCATGATCTAAATAAATGACCTACAATGAAACATGCAAATAATAGTCTTTAATTAAGATATTATCAAAATCAAATGACTATGTTGAATAAAGTAACTAAGTAAAGAAAACTAAAGAGATAGGAAAGAGGAAAGGAATGAATACACCTCCTTGGGTACACAAACCAATGCATGAACCTAGTGACAACCTACATGTGTGAGTGTACATAATGATCAAATTATTGAATAGCTTGGATTGAGCTAATAACTTGCTCAATACTCATATTTGTGTGGCTCAAGAAATAAATATGGTTTTGAATCCATCATTTCCCACCTTTAATTGGTATATTGTGACCTATGAATAGCTTGGATAAGATTGTAAGTGTGTATAACCATCTCATGTGGGTGGCTCAATAACTCAAGTAGGCCATGATTCCATCATTTCCCACCCATGTTAAATATATTCATATAAAACTAAACTATGCAAAGTGTTGAATGTATCTAACTGTGTATGTTAGGTTTATTACCACTCAAGTTCATTAGGAAGATTTGGGCCACTTAGGAATGCTAACCACTAAAGATGGAGTAAGGCATGAAATTAGTGACAACATGGAATATGATAGAAAGTGTGTATAATGTAAATAATGACATGGATTTTGTCATTCCATATGATCAACCTATGTGTAACTAAACATATAGAAACTATATGTCACACACATGCCCTCAATCTGATAATTGAGTATACTAATTCTAGACTAAGTATGTCATAACTATATCTATGTATCTAAACTTAATGTGGGAGTGATCATGTCATGCATGATGCCCAAAATCTAAGTAACTGGTATGAATCTAAGCTAAAATGAATTTTTCTAAGAAAAATCTAAACATAATTTTAAAACTTATGAATATATGTATGCAAATATATGTTGTACTAAATATACTAATCTAGCTAATCTAGACTGACCTAAAGCTAGGGATACTAGATACTAGTTCCATGTAGTGAACAGTAGTGTCCTATGGTGCTAGTGACCCAATCTAGGTGTTATCATCTATCTAGTTTGAAATTTGGGTGACTAAAGTGCTTTATTAGTTCTTATTTTTTCTTGTGTCTAACCTATGTGTAATTTTTGAAACTGAGCCTGTGTGTTCAAAATGATTTATGAATAGTAATGTAGGAAACTAATCTTTGTGATAAACCCCTATGAATTCGCCCTTTTTTAGGGTAGTTTTTGACCTATGCAATAAATGTCCTCAAAATAAAATAGCTTTATAAATTGTGTTAGTCAAAGCATGAATGATAACTATGTGATACTCTAATTTAATGTCCAAACATAACATCAAAATGTAAAATAATTTGAGCATAATTATGTAATTAAGATGTATTTTTTAATCTAGCATTGCACAAGGGTGTCAATATTGATGTAATAAATGTGTATAATGGTAAATTTGAGTAATTACTATGGGGATTGGGAAAATACATCCATCACAACACCCAAGTAAGAAGGGTAGATGCATGAGGTCCCTCATGACATCAAAAATTTGTGTGTAACAAGCAATAATAAGTGTCATGCTAAATATGTATACAAGAAATCATACATATAAAAAAAATGAGGAATAAAAAAGTAGGACAAGAGGACATGATACAAGGGTCATGGGCACATGTCATTAAATTTGAAAATGAAGATATAAAAGGACATGTTCAAATGTCCACATATGCAATCAACAATCAATTTTGGCTTAGAGTCACATATAAGGACATGTTCAAATGTCTGCATATACAATTAGTAAAGAACACACAATGGACATGGGCACATGTATAAGGCATACATGAATATAAGTAGTGTAGATCCAAATGATAATGGCATATTCAAATTGCATATAATAGGATAAGCATAAAAAACACAATCAAATATAAAATATGAAAGATAGAAATGAAAGCAAGTATAACTATGTAGTACAAATCTATGTAAATGCTAGGATATAAATATGCTGAGTCTAATTGGTGATAGTTGTTAAAAACTATGAGCATGATTAGAAATGAATAATATCAAGATCTATCAATGTGTAAATTGAAATATATATATATATATATATATATATATATATATATATATATATATATATATATATATATATATATATATATATATATATATATATGCCCACTTAGGGTCATCTCATACATAGATTTTATCCATCTATGTATGAGATGACCCTAAGTGGGCAGATGTGTGTGTGTGTGTGTGTATATATATATATGTATATATATATATATATATATATATATATATATATATATATATCATACATATTTGGATAAAATCTATGTATGAGATGACCCTAAGTGGGCAGATATATATATATATATATATATATATATATATATATATATATATATATATATATATATATATATATATATATATATATATATATATATATATATATAGGATAAAATCTATGTATGAGATGACCCTAAGTGGGTATATGTATCAAATGAATAAACATGGATCAATTTTTATGCCCCTAGTGGGTAGATGATAATAAGTTTGGATTTGTTTAGTAGAGTGGAGTTCTATTATAATATACAAGAACTCAATAAGAATAAGTGAATCATTTATGTATGATAAAAATGACTATACTAAGATAGCTAGCATGTGTAATATCTAGCAAGTAAAAAAAACATAAACATAATAACATATATAATCTATAAATTTTGTGTTTTTTGAGTAATATTTGAATTTTTTTTTGTTTTATAGATATAATCTATGCAAAATCCATTGAAAATAGAATATGTATAAGGAGTCAAAGAGAAGGAAATATGTACAAGAAGTAGAAACCATAATAACTAATGAGTCTAATGGGAGACTCACTATCATTGTGGCTTGTGTAAAATAATATCTCATGCAATGTGAATGATATGTTGTAGTTTAATGTTGTCATAGTAGGAATCTATGTATTGTTCATCATCAGAATCATAATATTGTTCAACATCAGAATCATGATAACCTAGAATGTTAGAGGGAATTACCTCATGTTGTGGATTTGACCTTTATGAGTTGTGCTTTAGCATATTTGATTGTGATTTTTTCCTTTGAAATTGTGCTTACTATAGGCATATGGTATTGTGGATGCTCTTTTTCTAGAAAACCTATTTTGATAATGCTTATTAGATTAATATAATTTTTATTTTACAACTTAAGATCTTGATCTTTTTGTACCATCATATGTATCTAGATGTTTTGCCTTGATAAATTGTATCTATGATTGATTTACCTTAGGATGTTCAATAAATCCTAAACCTTGTTGACCAACATTATCAACTACTAGAATATGAGTAGTGATTCCTTGGGCCTATTTACCCAAACCTTGACCATGATAATCAAACTACTATAGATATTTGTGACCAAAATTATACCAAATTTAACATTAACCTCATTTTGGAGAGGTAGATTTGCTTATTTTATATATGTTTGCTATAGTATTTCTTGACCTAATTGTGCTTTTTTAACCTTGTGTTGTTTTGAGTTACACTTTGTTAACCATTTTGTATTATTTTTGAATTTGACCCTTTTTGCATTGGTAGATGTGTCATTGTATGTTGTGTGGATGAGGTGTCATTGTATGAGTAATATGTATCCATTATCTATTGTATTTTTATTTTCAATGATAAACATGAATCGGTGTGGTGCCCATGCATTCTATGATATGCACAAAAATATTTGGATATCTTCATTGGGGGTAGATGGCATAGGTTGATCAACTTAGATTTAATCATTTCCTTTAGTACCTCACTTGATCTCTTATTTTTCCTTCAAAAGATTTTTTAATAAATATTTATAGATGTAATTTGTTTTTATTTGTTATTTGGACATGTGACATTATTTTCCACAAACTGATTAAGTGAAGATGCATATACATGCTTTACATTATTATGCCCTTGAGGCCTTTTCCTTTTAAATTGATTTTTTAATGTTGTAATATTTTCATGTAATAATTGGTTTTTATTTTTTAAACTTGTAATTATCTTGGTCGATATTGATAATTTTTGCCTATAGAATCTCACAAGTACAAACCCTAGAAACTGTTGATTAAACATGTAGGCACACACCTTGTAGGGAATATGTGTGAATATGTTGAGTATGTGTAATAGTGACATTGGTCTAGGTTGCTTCATCTCATGTAGGAATTATAATATGGACCTTGTTAGAGGGAAAGTAGATATCACCCTCATGTATATGAAGAGGAGAAGGAGATTATTTCTTGTGCATAAGATATGGTATTTAAACTTGAAACATAGTTTTTAGCTTATGTTTTAAATACTCTATGTGTGTATGTGTTTGATTACTAATGTAATTCCTCATAGGATAAAAACAACATGATATGAGATATGAAATATATTGTGATTGATATAAATCATCATATATAAATGTGTTTATCTTTTCTAAGTTTATTTTGAATTAAA
The DNA here is from genome assembly GCA_037957365.1 of Torreya grandis. Lineage (NCBI taxonomy): Eukaryota > Viridiplantae > Streptophyta > Pinopsida > Cupressales > Taxaceae > Torreya > Torreya grandis. Next base: position 34,512 of record JARHVA010005769.1, on the reverse strand, counting down.
GGGAACAAGCATGTAAACCAAAGTATTAAGCTTTGAAAAAAATATGATTAATTTATTTTGTCATTATGATCATGATTATATGAAATAAATATATATATGGATCTAAAAATTTAGTTTTGGCAATGTAAACCCTAAGGTTATCTAGGGTTAGGGTTACTTTGAAAATATTTAAATTATATTTAAATAAAGGAAACCCTAATGTGAGATTGATTTAATGAGATAGGTTGTGACAAAAATCATAAAATTAGAAATTTTGAACCCTAATTTAATGCACAAAAATTTGGATAATGTAAACTGTGGTTTTGAAGAAATATTTGAAATAAGTCAGGTTCACTAAATGTTTTAACCTTTTAGGTTTTACTAATGTAAATCCTAAGTTATATTAAAGGGCTGAGTTTTCTAAATCAGTGAAACAATATGTAATAAATAGCCTCTAATTTGTTATATATTTTAAATTTTTTTGACTTTCTAAAAATATTAATAAATATGTGTAAATGGATACTTATCTATAAAATAAATGTCATGGAAGATCTGGATGTTAGAAGCTGGGTTATAAATAGGTCTGAGTGTCATTAATAGGGTCCCTGAATCATATTTTTCACTAGATAGTAACACCCTGACTAGACAATAGTTCCATGTGGTTCTAGTGTCCTATTTATAAGACTTTTCCTATTTTTTTGGAGCACCTATGCCTTTTCTTCTAGGTTTTGTTCCTACATGCATGTAATATCTAACTCTATATTATGCCTAAAATATCTAATTTATCATGAAAACCCTAATCCTCCTTACAAGTATGGCATGAGCTAAAAATGTGTGTTCATTAGTATGATAGGTTGGACATCCTTAAAACCTCATGAAGAGATTTTCCTATATAATAATACTCTAATGAGGGATCAAAATTGATGTAGTTCTCCCACCTAGTGCTTGGTGCAAGTGTAAGTGGATGCTAGAATGACAGTGGTCTTGAATACCCTAAGTGTGCTTGATATTGTAAATATTTGAAATCTAGGCTTAAGGCATTTGTAGATGATAGTACGTAGAATTAGAGTATAATATAGATTAATAACCTTTATTTTTCTCAACTTGTTTCTTATTTGAATAGAATTTTTACATCTATTTTCCATCTAGGGGATAAAGGTGTAATAGTCTTGTATATATAATGATCGATAGCTTGTGTAGATAATAAAATATGCTTAGGTTGATATTACAAGGGGAATACATTTGAAAATATATCTTCTAAGGAGATTTATGGAAAGGGACACTAGAAATAAGTTGTTGAAACTAGCGCCATGTGGTTATAGTTTCCTTAATGTGGTGCTAGTGTCTAGTTGGCAAACTATTAGGCACAATGGGTTATGATTTAGGAATGTGTTTGAGCTGATTATAGATGTATATAGTATACACAATGGATAGAAAAGTGTTATAAATTTTATATGATAGGTCAAGGGATAAGTTAGGAATAGGCTATCTCAATAAATACTCTTAGGATCCAAATACCACTTTTGAGTGATTAAAAATTATTCAACTATAATGACTACATTCATCAGAATGTAAACAAAAACTCAACTTGAAAATAATTAACCTTCCATATACTTGGAGGTATAAAACCATCCACTCAAATTAACTAACTAAATCATTTATTAAATAATAAAAATAGTGTTGAAATAAATAAATGAATAATAGTATAAAATTATCATGCTTCTCTGTTATACATCAATCCAAGTGATTATTATTCATCTCTAAACATGTTATAATACAACAATAACTAAAAAAATAATTAAATAAAATGATAAATCATCTAATAAATATTTAATTTATAAATATGACCTATCTACATGATCTATCCCAACTTTACCCATACTATGAACCCCCCAATCGGTGGCCCTTACCACCCCCAACCATCAGCTATGAAGTGGACTCTAGTTTTTTGGTGTTTTAGACAAGAGTGTGAATAATAAGGGATAAGATACATCACTATTTTAAATATTTTATTCAACCAAAAATATTGACATAAATAAAAAACAAGTACATAAATACCAAACAACATACAAGGATTTGGCACCTTTTATTCTACCTCTTAAGGTGTTAAGGTATCAACTATAATTTTAGTTGAACCTAGTCAACCCTCATCCTAGGTTCCAAGTGTACCATAGTTAAAATCCACCACTATAAGTGATATAAAATCATCTTCTACAACCAATAATAAAATAATAAATATTCACATAATGCATGTATGGGAAAATAGATAACACAACACCAAGCTTTTATATATTTTCCTTTTTCTCCAACTTGTCAAGTATAGTCATTTCATCAGCTATAAGTGGTGAGATCATTATATATAACACTTTTGCATGGTTACATAAATCCTTAAAAAAAAATTGTAATAATATCAATGGGATTTCAATAATTTGAAACAAGAATAAATGTTTCAACTGTAAACTCATTTTATAACTTATAAACACTAGGTAGGATTTTTATATCAAAATGTAAATGTACCTACTCAAAAATGGTGAACCAACTAGTTATAAAACAATAAATAAAATCATTCCAGCCACTTTATCAGGTAAATGAAAGATAATCCAAAATATCTTTTGATGATGAATAAAATAAAACCATAAAATACTATTTTATTCAAGTAAAATAATCTCCAAAATTGTCATTACAATTGGCTACCTCAACAGATAAGAAAAATAAAAATAAAATATATCCATTTAAATGAGGCATCTTCTTCTATAGGGTTGAAATTCACAACATGAAAAATGCAAAAATAAAACACTAACCCTAGCTCAAACCCTATGCCTAGGTAGTGGGAGTAAAAAAATATTTATCTTATCCTTTTTCTATGGCCAAACATGAATATGAATCAAATAGATTAGGTTTTTTAGAAATAAACTTTCATTTTTAGATTTTTAAATACATGGAAATTATTTGAAACTTAAATCCAAACCAAGTTGACCCATGACAAATGAAAGCTAAATATCCATTTTAGACTAGTATAGAACCTATTAACCAAATTTGTCTACCATAGGTGAGTCTAATTAAAAACATGTTATTTATCTCATGTTTAACTTTTTTTATAGCCTTGAAGGTGTTGGTCTTGTTCATATCTTATCTTTTCATAGTATGTTTTAGTGTGGTTTCTAGTGGTGATCATGGTCTCCTATGGTGGCATAGCCAAACTATGAGGTTATGGTCCTAAAAGTGACTAACCAATGTTTATAACTTGACCTTTCATAAGGTTTTAGTATAGTTTAAGGTAGTTTTTAAAAGATTAAGGTAATTTATCATTTTTTCTTGTGCTTGTCTAAGTTACTCTATGTCAATTCCAAGTTAGTTTAAGGGTGATAAAGTTTTATAGAGTATTTTTAGGTCATGGACACATGTTAAATATCATATTTACAACTCTCTTGATCTGTGCAACCAAAAAAATAAATCTTATTTCACTCTTATAATGTTATAAACCATTTAAAGTGTTTTATTTCTCATTTTATAATGTTTAAGAAAGGAATGGTGTAAGATATTGTAGGTAAATAGTTTTAATATTCTCTTGGCATGTAGCTCCACCTATGTGTATGCTTGAAGAGACTCCATGAACACTTTTTCTCAACTCTAATAGAGTTCTATGTAAAATATAGTTATTTTCATCACTAAAAAAGAGTATGTTGAGGCATTGTTACATATTTCCAAAGAGAATATGGTCTAAAACAATGGCTTCCTTCATAGTGTACAACTCATATACATGCTTAGGAGTGTGTAGCAAGTCCAAAAATGGTATAATTTTCCATTATTTTCCCATCAAGCTCCTTATAAGTAAAATAAGATAGTTTTCAAATGCTTGGTTCATGAAGGAGAAAATGATTTGGCTCAAATGATATTAGGGGAAGATAGGGGGCTCCATTATATCAATATTACATACATTAGTTTTAGGTTATAGGGTCTTAATTTTATGAACCATCACCAACAAACTAAGTGCTCTAAAACCCTCTCAAAACCCTATTAACTTGGTTTTAGGATATCTCCTTACATTTCAAAATTCATTGACCAGAACAAAGGATGATTTGAGGTATTTTAGGATTCATTTAGTCCTCAAAAATCAATTTTAGAATTCATTTAAAATGTGTGGACACTTAATGGAAATAAATTGTCTATTTTGTTGTTCTTAATGGTGCTAAACAAGGTTTTTGAAGATAAAGGATGTATTCATACATAAGATGATGATGTCAATTTAGGAAGCATGGTGTTTCATAATCCCTAGTCCCTTGGGTATTTTTAATACACTATCTAATCCCAAAAGGACTAAACATGGAAAGAGTATAAACTTTCAGGTTTGTGTCAACTTGAAGATGTGAGTGTTTACTAACAAATAGGGTATTGAGTCTAGAAATGAAAATACAACATCTCATACATGTATATATCAGCCTTTCACACTCTCTCCATGATATTTCAAGCATATTTTCATTCCTAAATTAATTTTATTGTACCAAAGTAGGGGTAAACCCTTAATGGATAAATTAAATGCCTTAAGGTAAGGATGGAAGAGAATTTATGAGGTTAGCCTATAGGAGTATAAGAAAAGAATGCATTTTGGGGGTCATGAATAATACCAAAATCACTATCTCAAGAGCTCATAAATAAATGGAATGTCCATTCAATACATTAGTGGAATTACCTTAGTGTATACATATTCCAATGTGCACCTATAGTATTGAAGGGTAAAGAAGATAGTTGCATGAGTAAATTCCATGTAGGTCTTAAGAAGTAGCATAGGTGGAATGAATATTGATACATTTTAGGTCAAAGGATATAGGAATCTCAGAGACATTCATCAAGGAGACAAACTCCAAGAATCACTCTTGAGATTCACTTGCAGGTGTAGGCCTAAAGAACATTAATTTGATGTATGCAATCCAAACTAAGTGTTTAAAGAGAGGCTTCAAAGGTTTCAAATAAATGTGATCTTAAAAACTAGTCTGAGGGCTCAAAAATAAGACTAAAGACTTATAATATCAAAAAGAACATCATAATTTGACAAAATAAATTTGAATATAGATCTATAGATCTATTCTCAATCTAAGGAGAAAAAATTACATCAATGATGTTTGTTTAAAGAATAAGTGAAGAGTGAAGGCTATGAATAGGATAATACAAAGGTCTCTAGAGGATAAAACAAATGGAATCATTCAAGAAAATGTTTATTTGATCCCTAAAAAACATCAAACTAAAAAAAAAATTATAATATTGCTAAAAATCTCCTTCTAGCACCCTATTTTCAATAATCAGAAAGAATATGAAATTATTTTCATTAGGATGGTGACTTGAATGGATAGAGTGTGTTAGAAGCATGAATGAATATGGAGGACCTTAAAGAAGTTTATAAAATGATCTAAAAGACCATAAGAGAACCTAAATCCCTATTTTTCAATCTTAAATTCCTATATAATTTTATAAATTAGAATTTTGAAGGGATTTAAAGGTTGTTAATGTAAAACCAATGGTGGGAGAAGTTGGAGGGTGGGATATACCTAAAACAATTTGTAGCTTGTCTTAAAACCCTCTAAAATAAGCCTTAATTTTTATTATTTTATATTTAATGGATATAAGACTATGTTATAAAAATTAATAAACATGGAGGACCTTTAATAAGAACATAAACTGATCCAGAATATTGTAATAGTACTTACACCTAATTGTGCAGTTTCAAATGCCTGTAGAATTGTCAAAATTAGCATGTTAAAGGGATTTGAAGGTTGATAATGCAAACCCAATGGTGGGAGAAGTTGAAAGATGTTTGATAAGACCTAAAATAGGTCTTATTTTGTATTTAAACACTTTAAAACTATCTCTAGACATTTTTATTAGCTCTCAACCTACTCATGCCTGTATTTTTGCAACCTAGGGCTAAAAATCTTACAACTCACCTAGTTTGAATTCTAATCCATGACACATCCTTAAGATTTTCCAAAATAATTTTTTAGATGTGACCTAAATTATTTTTTTGGTTTTGAATTATTATTTTATGGACTTATATGTTTTAAAGGACTATAGGCTTACTTTAGGCCTAATTAGGCTTAATTAGAAAAGGTAGGTGTTGAGAAAATGTGTCTGCATTTGGATTTAGAACCTAAAATTTTTGGTGAAGCTATATATGGATAATGGGTGCCAAAATATTCCCTTATTTTTCCTATAATAACTTTGGATATCTCAAACCATTGAACTTTGTACCAAAATAGGACTACAAAGAATATGCCTTCCTAGAGAGAAAATATGAGAATGATGAATGAAATTTCTAAAAAAGGGTGGAGTGCTGATTGGTTTTGGGTCCTCAATAAGTTTATAAGGTATTTAGAATCCAAAATATGACTTGGAATCTAATAATCACTTCAATAGGTAGTTTTAAGTGCTCAAGGGTGAGTCACCAAATCAAGAATAACTCATACACCACCTTGTTTAAGTTGTAATCAAATAAAGCAAACACATGTTCAATAAAAACTTCATAACTATATTTTGGGAGTTTATTATTGATTATAACTTTTTCATGATTTTTTCATAGACAATATTGTCTCTTTACACCTCACTTCTCTCTCTTCTTCTTTCTCCTACATGTATGCCTATTTTTGGCATTGAAAGGGATCCTTCCACTAGGAGTATGGCATATCCCTAATATTTTGTATTCATATTAATAAATAAAAGACTATTTTACCTCTATTTATATTTTTCTTAGTGTATATATTTTATGGTTGATCTAGGCAAGTGTAGACTTAGTTGAACTTATCTTGTTGTCTTATTCTTATTGCCTTGTTACAATTTGTTTATCTGTTGTAGGTTGTTGAGAGTATCATCAAGAGTTATAAGTAAACTGTAAGTATAAAAAATATTCCCTTATATTATCAAGTTAATTCACATATTTGAAAATTATTAATTTGATAGGTTCTTGTAGGATAAGTGTATGCTTATGGTAGTCCTATAGGTCTTAGTATACATGAAAATCAGTGGTAGTGGTCATAACATTTGGTTCATCACCTCCCTTGTAGTTTATATCTTTATATTACCATTTTACCTTGAAATTAGTATCTTATTTTGCATTTATTAAGTGATTCATGAAGGTATATATCCCTATATATAGTTTCAATTTATTCTTTAGGTCACCCATAACCTATGATTATTCTCATACTATCACTTAGGTGAGGAGGATTGAATGACCTCCTAAAGGGTGTAACTTTTTATGACAATAATTATGACATGCCCAGTGGGATCACATCTTTCATCCATTTAAGATTTATTGGTTTTTTTCTTAAATTTACCATCCTTTTGAGGCATGAACACAAGCACTAATGGCAAATTTGGGTTCTTTTAGTTGGTTTTAACAACCCAAGTATTCTTTTAAGAAAGTACACTTTTTATTTTACATTTCTCATGAGATTTCATGGTTTATTTTGAGGTGGATTTATATTTTACTCAATATAGTGAGCTATATGAAGGTTATGTTTATCCTTATTAGTATCATAATGAATCATATTAGTCCTATGTTGAGCCATACCAACCGTGCTATCAAGAGTATTATCCTTCCTCTTTTCCTCAACAACCTTACTAAGATTGTCAACCTTCATATCAATTTATCCAAAATTGACATCAATCCTATATGCCACCTCCAACCCTAATTAAACCTCATTGGTATCCTATTCATTCCTCTAATTATCCTTTTAAAAACCATTCTACCCCTAGTCAACATGGTTAAATTTCTACTCAGTCTATCTCAAGATTAAAATAAACTCTTTTAGGGTATGAAGGGAATATGGTATTAATTGATATACAAAATGAGTATGGTCTAAGTGTACCTATTCATCTCATTTAAAATATGAAGGAATCATTAAAACTAATTAAGAGTAAGTGGCAACATATTGAGAAATAGAATTAGCTAAGGACTCATTGTAGCTAATGACATGTTGGATACAAGTGTCCTAATTTAGTGTATAGAGGACAAGTTAATGGTTCATGAGAGGAAGCAAGTGTATTACCATCAACCCTCTTTTTATCAACCCATTCTTCCTCAAAATACCACATCAAGTGATTTTTAAATCCTCCCAAGTCCTTCGCCCATTCCTCAAGTTAAATTTATCCATGAAGACAAAGACAAATTAGAATTTAATTGTTTTATTTATACTTGGAGGGAAAAGAATGAGGTTATATTTATACAAAAATATTTTTACCTTACCAAGAGCCCCATAAAAGGTCATTTAAGATTCCAAGTTCAAATCAAGTGATGAATTCAGGGGATAAATAAATTGAAAAAATATTAGCTTGGAAAATTGAGGTCAAATAGGAACCTTTACCTATTCAAGCCCCACCCATCCCTACTCAATAATCTCAAACTTTTAGATCATGGAGGTTAATTAAATAAATCATCCAAGTGAATGAGGAGGTGTTGGAGGCTAATCCAAAATATTTTGTAAGTTTCTCAATCCCATCCATCTCTCCTCAAGAACACAAAAAATTTCCATCATGGAAGTATATATAGGAAGGCTTCCAAAATAAGAGATAAATCTCAAGATTAAAGAGTGTTTACCAAATCCCAAATACTTTTATGCACCTATTAATCCCACTCTATCAAATTAATAAATATTCCCTCCCACCGTCTCCATTTTGGAGGAAAATATGTTTTTATGAAGGATTAATGAGTAGCCAAGTGAAGAGGCTAATCTTCCAATTGAATATGTTGAAGACACTTCAAGAGAACATGTTGAAAAAATTGTCATTAACACTCCCATTAGTTATGAAAGAGGTAAATAATTATTTATATATGAATGTATAGGTTATCTTCATGAAGTGGTATAAAAACTTGAAGGAGAGAACACTCATAAATGTGAATAAATCTCAATTGAGATAGTTGCAGTAGTTGCCTAGATAGTTAGTCATGTTGATGAGGTCATGTATGATTATTAATAATAGTTATTAGAATTTCTTGATGAATTGGAAAAACTAAATACCATTGAAATGTAATTAGATATCTTCTAAGATGTCTCAAGTCACCAAAAAGAGGTAAAATATTATTTTAAATTATATCCTTTGATTAGAAATGATAACCTTATTTCTTGTTGAAAAGAAGAATTTGTTGAATTTGAACTAGAAGAATCACAAGGGAACATTTTCATAAAAAGTCTAAATAAAAAGGTTGCATATTATTTTTAGATAGAATACCTCTCAAATGAATAATATGAAGTCTTGAATGGGCTTGAAATGGCTTCTAATGAGCAATATCAAAGCTAAGTTGCAACAATGATTGATGACTTTCCAAACAACTACCATGAAGTTCATGGTCACAAGACAAAATTTATAAAGGTGATATAGATATATCCTCAAGGTGAAAATAATATGCAAGATTCCTTCTCAAGTCATCATGAAGAATTTTAAGATGACATATGCCAACACTATTTGGAAATTTGCAATGAATTTAGGGATCTTCAAGGGTCTATATCTCCTATCAGGGAGATTGAATATGCTTGTGAAATTGATCTCCTCCTTAGAGATCAATGTGATAACCCATTATAGGTCATCTTAGACAAATCACACCATTTCAATTAGACACTAGAAGCTAGAGCTAATGTTGTCCCTATGTGTCAATAAGTGATTACTTTTGAAGTGAGTTCAAACATCAAAGAGTAACATGAGGTGAGTCTTGGGATATAATATGAGGATGTTTTCATTATAATAATTTTTTTGATGATAACTTAGTTGAGATCATGCCAAAGGAGTTGGAAAGTAAGAGGTATACTCCATCAAACATCATGTTTAAAAGATAGCTTGCTCTACATCATTGCCCATCTCATGGAGGATATGTTTGTAAATATTTTCATTTTGATCGAGGAGGAAGATGTATTAAGGTATGTTACATTTAGTATTATTCTTATATTTTGATTTTCATAAGTACTTAATGGAAAAATTATGTCTTTATCTTTATTTAGTGTGTTGTACTTATTTTTTTGTGTGTCTTTGAGGTATATAAATGATCTCAAATAATTCAAAGCATTTAAAATTAGGTCTATGGTATAATCAATTCTAAAGTTGAGTAATGTATGACTCTATATCCCAATGGATGGACAAGGCAACTGGTCTAAGATGCATAACATGCATGCAATCCTAGGATGTAATCAAATATTTTAACAAAATTCAATTACCATACATGAGTCTATTTAAAAACTTGTTATTTAACTCATGTTTAACATTATTGATAGATGTATTCACTAAATTATGATCACCCCCCCTAATTATATTAATTTACACTAATTTAGTCTAAATCCTATATTTTCTAGCTAAAATAACTATCAGCCTAATAGTCCCCATTCCATTCCTATATCCCATAAACATTTACATAATTATAAAATCAATTAATTCTCTCATTGCACCCCTAATAAGACCTATTATATACTAACTTATCCCCTAAACCCACTAGCCAATTTAAAATTCATATTTATTCACCTACCACCCTAGTTATTCCTACATCTGTAGGAATACTAATCCTCATTAATCCCTATCAAATCTCCCTCATTATCCCCTTAACATATGTAAAATCCTATAGAATTAGAGAAGCTCCTCTAAGTCTCTAGAAGTCTCCAAACTAGAGACTTAAAATTATTTTAAATTCTTCAAAATTCCCTCCACTTGCCTATTTAAATAAACTCTCCCTCTACCCTCAAACCATCTATAAAATTCATAAAGCCTTCATTCCCATTTAAATAACTAAGCAAACTCCAATTTTCATAGCATCTATGTCAATATCAATCTCATTCTACATGCAATCAATTACAAATCCATTTGTAAATATTGGAAGGAGGTTATTAGAATCAAAGATTGGTAAGTTCATATCATTCCGACTTGCTTCTAGAATCTTTCCTAATTAGGTAGTTTGTGTTTTGAGTTTAAATTATCTTGTTAATTTCATATAGTGTGCTCAAAATCTCTCTAAATTTTGGAAATCATATTGGGAGGTTTTTCTCCAATTTAATCAATTTTTCTTGTTAGTGTTGTTTTTTATATCTTGTAGGTCTGATTGGGTGAAGAAAATATCAAAAATTTGCATGTATAGGTTACAATCATGGGTTTGCACTAGTAGTCATGAGATTGTAAAATTTTAATAGTTTTGTGTTGTAGGTCTATTTATGACAAAACCATGACTTACCTAGCCATAGGTCTTCCTTACTAATCATATGATTATATATCATAGTCATGATATTGTAAAATACTAATAATTTATGCTGTAGGACCATTTTTTGATGAAACCATGACTTACCTAGTCATGAGTTTGCCCTGATAATTATGGGATTGTGCCTGTAAATCATGGTATTGCAATATTACATAAAACCATCATTTTTTGACTATTTTAGGGCCCATTATAACATTATGTGGTTCCTAAAGATTATTTTTAATATCATATAGTCTTACATTTAAAATTTTAGGGTCTTCTTGCTTTAAGTTTATATCTGTTAGCTAACCCTAGTTTTATATCAAGCTCTTCTTGTCTTTGGATGCTTATTGTGTGATCATTTTGTAGGGTTATAGAAATGAGAGAATATAAGGAAAGGATAATCATTTGAAAACAAAAAATCACCTACAAACCCTTTTCCCCATCTATAATAAAACTACAAGTCATGAAATCTTCATAATTGTGATATTGCTCTAAGGAATTGTGGTATTGTAATTCTAGTACTAGTATTGTAATTTTGACAATTTTGATTCTTATTCTCTCATTTGGTTATCATTTTTGGATATCATAAGGAAATCCTAGGTTTAAGATTGTCCTTTATTCATTTAAGATATTCAAAATTTTAGGATTATTTTGTTTAACCATACAAGTATTCATTTATATAATTTTGGTATATTGTAATCAATATTTTAAAAAATTTATTGATCATTTGTACATAAACATTTTTAGGCATTAAGATAATATGTAAATAATCATCCCCATGCCCCTAACCTATGTAATACTATGCTTTTGTTGAAGATCCAAATTTTGTTATTTTGTCATTTTTACATAATACCATGACTATTGATTTGTTTATAGTTACAACTTTATCATTCGTAGTAGCAGTTTTATGATTTATGATAAAACCATGATTATAAATCTAGAGTCTAGTAGTATTATTTTCATTCCTAGGCATGATTTTATCTAAATAGTCATAGTTTCGTAGCTAAGAATCATGATTAAGCCAACCATTACAATAGCATAACTCATGGTTTTGTCCTACAAGTCATAGTTTTGAACTAAGAAGTTTCAATTTTTCATTAAATTTTTATACTTTTAAGAGTATTTTTTTAGTCATTTTTTGTGAATTTTTAGTCACTCTAAGCCCTAGAACCTACAAGGGGCTTTATCCCTTGACCCCACTGGGGGCTGCCACCCCTAGACTCCTGCATCATGTCCCACTCACCCCAAAGAAATTATAGAGCCAAATCATGATTTTTTTAGGGTGTTTTATTAAGACAAATATGACCAACATCTTGTTTATTATAGGGTTTATTGTGTTAATATCATCATATAGGTCATAATTTAGGTCAAAATTTTGCTTTTATAGGATACCCCTCAAGACCCCCCTCTTGAGTTCCATATCGAATTACTAACCTATGTGCCTATAGGCCACTAGTCAAAGACCTATTTTGGCAATTTTTCACATCATTTTTATATTGCATATATCAATTTTAATCATTTTTATTTTTATATCTTTCTTTTGAAACATCATTCCTTATATATAATTTCATGTGTTAACTTATAAATAATTGTCATATTGTGTTATTCACACTTAGGTGATTAAATCAATTAATTAATTATATCATGTGTTTTTTCTATTTGTTAACCCCTCCCCTCTAGGATATTATGTGATGTGGAATTGACACCCACACATGGTCTTAACATATAGGGGTTAGTGTCATGGATTTCATCATTGTACACTAATCAATATCTATGTTTTATCAGAGTATAACAATTAGGGATAGTTGTTATTAGGGTAAATGATTGACCCCATATAGGTCATCCATGAAGGGGAAAACTTAATTCTTTAAAACAAGCATTAGACATCAACCTATATAGACTTGGGCCCCAATGTACCTTTGTGTATATAGGTAATTCCATTATAAATCTTGTACATGTCTAGCATAGGACCTTTTAGTCATAATAGGTGTACAGCTATAGGAGACAACATCAACTCTAAAGTAGACATCATTACAAGCAGGGTTGAGAGGATTCGATCAATATCATAATGGGTCACCATCCTACAACATCACTTGTGAAACCTTTGGATGGTGCATATATTGAGATACACACCCTTGAGTTTTACTAATAATAGGTTGTGACTTGCTTGCTTGGGTGTGTGTTGTGCTAAACTAGTATTTTTTGTGATCCATGTCAGACTTTACCTATCCAAACCTATCTAAATTCTTTACACATACATCTTGTATATCCTTACCACATATCTATCCCATCATCCTTTGTATATATCCTAGTAATCATCCTTATCATCTTATCATTATACATATTATCTTTATCCCATCTTCTCTTATCTATTCATACCTACTTATCATAAGTCATACCCCCATATTACCTTATACACATCATCTTGTACACCCCCTCACATTTTTCAATCACATCTTGTATATCCTTGCCTCATCCTCTTGTACATAATTTTAGTCACATCTTATCCTGCTAACTTACATTTTTATCTTACACATCCATCCTCCATTATCCATATTGTCCTCATCCCTTTCTAGTCTCACCATATCCCCACATCATATACCATACCCCCATCTTACCTTGTACATCTTTCTATTTGTATATTCTTTTCATCCCCATATTTTCTCTATACCCTCATAATCTAACCCTCTCTACCCATCATTAATTGTCACCCCATCCACTTTCATATTATAACCATCATCATCCTCTTGAATCTATTGTCAATATCCCATCTATCATATCAATTCTAGTCTAATCATATACACTGATCATATCCCCCCAATCCTATTTGTCATATTTTATATCCTAGTTTTACCCTCTTGTACATAAATTTGTTATCTTATACATCCTACTATTCCTATCCTATCCTAGTCCCACCTATCATTCATCCATCACTCACCCATATTAATCATAATCTTGTCCATACTTTTCTCACTATGACTTTATACATATCATCCTTTTATACTTTACTCCATTTACCATTTTGTCTTAAACATATTCACCCATACCCATATAACCAACATCTTGTGCATATTTATCTCATTATTCTCTTGCATAGATCCTTTCATCTTTTACATCCTCATCACCATCCCCTTTGTGTGTGTGTGTGATATTTTTGTGCATCCTTTTACATATCCCATACTATCTTCTCTTCATCCTATCCTAGTCATACCCCATCATCTTATATATCTTTATCACTTTTCCTTTTATATCCTTTTAATTATCCCATCTCCTATCTTAGATTAGTCACACATTTTCATAATAACACATCATCCATAATCAATCATACCTCACTTTGTCCTTGCCTTACCCATCAATCAAACCATAATCTTAATCATTCCCATATCATTTTATTGACATCACCCCCTTACATATTTGATCCTAACCCATCACCTATCCTAATCCCATCTTGTCTAACTATCCACATTTTATCACAAGTCCACCTAATCCATAGTATTAATCATCCCCATACCATCTTGTCTCATTATCCCATCACCTTTTATATTTTTATTTTACCTTCTTGTACATTATTCATTCTCTTTTACATCCTTTTAATCATATTTTATCACTAAACACATACATAATTAGTCATCCCCTAATCACATCTTAATCATACCTCATCATCTATATCTTATCTTACATCCATACTTGATCACTTATCTTGACCTTTCCTTCATCACCCATCTAGTCATAACCTCATCTTATTCTAGTTGGCTTCTAGGTCACATATAGGTCTAAACCATCTGCCTTTCATTACCCCTTTATTATTTCATCATCACACATATCCTTATTCCATTGTCCTAATCAACTTCATTACCTAATCCTAACCCATCCCATCTTGAGAAAATTGGCCTAAGGTTTTGATATAGTCCTATCATCCACATCATCCTATCATCATACTACACTGTCCTTTATCCTTTGGTCAGATACTCATACCTAGTTAATATATTTTTAGCATCTTGTCACCTTGTTGGTCTCAATATAGAAAAACCATCAACCTAATCTAGTCCAATCATCTTACCTTATTCATTACTAGCACCCATCATATCATACTCTTGTAGTTTTGAATATTAAGCACCCATCACATTCCCAATCCTTTTAATAATTTTATGACTAGGAATTGTTGATAAGTTGTTAGTACATATTTCACTATCGATCTAACATTTGATCATAGTCCTTAATCCATTAGTCTATCTCACCTCCATCATTACCTATCATATTAACTTAGTCCTTTCAATATATTTTGTTCAAGAGCCTTATCTAATCCTTATCCTACCTATATTATACATCATCTATTAACCATCATCATGGAACTAAACCCTACCTTCATTGTCAAATATATACATGACAATAAGGATGATATCCTTTTGTGACTCATTATGATAGGTGTAATAATTCCTAAAGGTGTTTATCCCCTTCAACTAATTTCATCTTCCATCCAAGCCCCTTCATGTGAATCCTCTACCAATCCTCCATCCACTAGTCATAAACCATCAACTTACCCTTCGCATACTAGCAAAGGGAATCCAATCTTGGCCACCTTTCCATCCACCTAGTCGCATCAACAACCATCTGATAAAAATTCCAATGCTTCCACATTCAAGTTGCAAAGAGAAACACGTTATTATAGTCCCCTTCTTATGTCCTTTGAAGCCCTTTTAAAATAATTAGTCACTACCAACATGATGGTTTATCCACCTATCTAACATCTTGATCCTACTAAACCCAAGCCCTCTTAGTATAAAGACAATCAATATTATGCATATCACCAAACTTAGGGTATATCATTAATTGATGTTGACCTTTATAAGGTTTTTTCTAGGACCTCATTGACCATGGTGACATAATAATTTATAATTAACTAGACGAATCCACATCCCTAGGTGAATAAAAATAGTAATTCCAAGATTCCATTCCTAATCATGATCAAGCTCTTCCATTTCCAAGCCAAGGTTAAGATACCACACCCATCCTACATTATCCCCCCATCCTTGAAAAATCCTCCATCACAATCAAGTCTATTCCTTATGAGCCTAGTCCCTCCATCTCAAATAAGTCCCTCTATGATCCTACCATTGTCAAACCTATCATTCAACCATCATCTCCCTCTCACCCATCACCTCAAATGCCCCTTATCAAAAAGTCAATAGTGGATAATGCATATGAAAATAGAATTATTATATATTATTCATTGGATTCAACTTCAAAGTCATCATCTAAGGTATTATATTCTATAGGATCATGTTCAACACCCCTATACAAATTAGATTCCTCATAAAAAAATCATCCCTTATTAATGATGATAATGCCTATATTTTTAGAGGATACCTATAATATAGATACCATTGATTTATTACCAAGTATATATTTTGATTCCATTATAGATGATGACATCATAAATGAGTTCTTGCAAGCTTTATCTATTAAAGATTGTTAGAGTGAATATGATCCTCCTTTGGATGCATCTACTCCAGATAGTCCTAGTGATCCTTTTGTTGATCCTGAAGAGATTTTATCCAATGTCAAAATTGGGTATCCTAAGAGCCCCTATGAAGACTATGCTTCCTCATCATCACTCATTGACCTCATCACACCATTTCCCTCACCTTCATCCATCATGAATCCCTTTCTTCCCATCGATGATTATTTAATCACCTCCCTTTGTAAGGATGGGAAAGAACATACATTATTGAACCACTCCTTAAGTAATATAATGTGTGCCATAATTATAAAGTTCTAAGACTATATTTCAAAAGATATAAATAATAATCAAGTCATATTTGATCATATCAATTAAATTCAAGAAAAATTAAATCATCAACCTTATCCAAAAATTTCTTCTCTTCGTGAAGCCTGATATCTATTACTAGGATACTATCAAAGTCAAAAGATTCATTTTATATCAAGTCCAAGATTAATATCCCCTCATGAATCCCAAAATAAAGTACCATGGGATAGTCAAAATCCAAATAATGTCATAATCATGGCTGATAATCCTTTAAATACTAGGATTAAAGAGAACCAAAATCAAAGTGTTTTAGATCTCATTTAGTCTTTTATTGCATGGCACTAATCAAATAAATCATGCCCCACATCTCCAATGATGTATGAAACTACTATTCCTAATCCATTATAACCTATCACCCTATCCTATCATTCATTTTAGTCCTATTACTCCATCATCATCTATCCCACCATTATATCATAATCTTAGCATCCATCAAAGTACCATACCTCCCCATCAAGATTTAATTGAATATATACCTCACATAACTTCCCCAAGTATCATTATCTCTCTTAGGGGAGATTATGATACTTGGTCTAGATATCTAGAGGGATCACAATCAAGAATCACACTAGGTCGCAAGGTCCCTAATATATCTAGCAGTAATGATGACATGATACAGTATCACACATCCCTAGAATAGGTGTTTGATAAATAATCCAGCCAATGTTCATTCCTTTCATCTCACCCATCATCTAGTAAATTTATATGCCTAATAATATCAAAATTCAAAATAAATAAATAAAATCATTTATCCAATGGTGAAAACTAGGTTTTTGGTGCCTTGGGAAAGTACCATGATGAAAATTGGTTTTCGATGTCATGGTAAAATAATATATGATCCACATTATTCCTAAAAATTTGGGGGAAGATCCATCCATTTCCTATCCTTGTCCATCTATCCCACTTATTACATCCCTTATCCACTCTGTCTATATCACCCATCATTTTACCCCTTAATTTATTGTTCTTACCCATCATCCACTATCATATCATGAATCCTATCTCTTCATCTTTCCCATATTGAATTTCATAAATAAGTTTAAATTGTCTTAATAATTTTCCCTAACTCCTCTTGGCATATCCTCTAATGGACGCTTAGGCAAAGAACCATCTAGTTCTTTCATGATGTGGTCATTGGCTATCCCTAGTATATTCATCCTTGGTCATCATCATCATCATCCTTTATCATCTCATCCATCATCATTAAATGCTTATCCTAGTTGTTAGGCTTGGTATTCCCTTTGATAGTAAACCCATTTGTATAGTATACATACATATTCTAAAAATCCCTAAAAAAATTGAAATATGTCAAAAACCCTAAAAAGTTTAAAACTTGAAAGAGCAAAATTAGTTCATAATGTCTTATCCTATACCCAATCCCTTATTCACACCTATCTCTATGTCATGTGTATTTTCTTATCCCACATATTTAGATACAACATCTAGTCTTGGCACCAAATTGGAGTGGTCACCCATCTCTCCATCTCTTTATCATACTTGACCTAGGTATTATTAGCACACACCACTTTGTCAAAAATTTAATCTGGCACCCTTCACTTCCTTATCAACCCCCTTTTCATAAATATAACCCATTACATAAATATTTTCTATTATGAAAGGTGTTTTATCCCATAATTTTCCTTATCATTGCCTCTTCATACCTATCACCCATATAATTCTTATTTACTAGTTTGAAAGGTATTTGATCCCATCATATCTTAGTTTCCTTGCTAGATTAGATTTTTGAAGGGCCTTGTCTATTGGTAATATTTGGTCATCACTTATTTAATAACCTTCCTTTGACCAATTTTGGATTAAATTTATATACCAAGTCAATATTCAAATACCTTCTCCCATCCTCCCTCCTTCTATCCTCAACTAGGGGAAACATCTTAGCTTAATCCTAATCATGATCACCTTATCCAAATCCAAGTCCATCCTAAGTCCAAAATCACATTATGATCATCCAACCCATCATCTAATAACTCATCCAATCATTAGGCAAGACATAATGACACTTATTGTAGATACTTATGTGTGTGTTACTTATTTTCTTGGTTTGTCTTGTTTTCATGTCTTTTATCATGTATATATTTTTTTCGTCTTATGTTTTACTTGAATAATGTCTTTTTTATATTGGGTAATGAATGGTGATGCTATGAGGACACCAAAAGTTCCATCAAATATGTAGAGTTTGCTATTTTCCCATACACTTTGCACAGTGTCCTCTTGGTCATGTTTATATCATGGGGCATCTTGTCAAGTCCTATATTTTTGGATTAATTAGACTATGATGAGTTTTATGGATTGATCATCTTATATTATTTATTAAAATCATTAATCCTCTCAATGCATTAGACTAACATCCCATATTTTATCCTTATCTCATCATCTAAATCATATCCTTCAATTACTCACAAGCCTAATGATCTGCATCATCATCACTTTATAATCACTAATCATCATCATCATCACCATATTTTATCCACTATTTATAATGACATCAAATTAAGGTATTTTTAGATTATGTAGGAAGCACTTGGCCATGTTTTCATGCCCAAGGATAGTTTGGCCACTATCTCTTCTATCCTCATCATCAATCAAATAATTTGGTCACTCAATCATATAAATTATTCTCTATTATCACATACATCATAATGATTAAATTTAGCTTTGAGGTACACTTATAATTAATATTATAAAATCATCATCTTATCTTGGCTAATAGCTCTCCCTTACACACATCCTTGCTTTGGATACATCTAAAGATT
Organism: Torreya grandis; assembly: GCA_037957365.1. Classification (NCBI taxonomy): domain Eukaryota; kingdom Viridiplantae; phylum Streptophyta; class Pinopsida; order Cupressales; family Taxaceae; genus Torreya; species Torreya grandis. The sequence continues at coordinate 14,735 of JARHVA010005769.1, read as the reverse complement.
ATAGCCTTTTAATCCTATCATCATTCTATTATGATTGATTCCCCTTTGGGATGTGTCTACAATTATAACACCCATCATATTTCCTCCTTATGCATGTGTCCTTTCCAATGGCATCATCAATTTATATCTCATTTTTCAAGTAAAATCACTCGTATTCTTCATCTTCTATCCCACATATAGCATCCCATCCCCTCATATATTCATCTTATCCCACCTATCATTTCCTCTTTCAAGTGGCCATCTAGCTCATTCTTACCTGCACATCCCCTTGAGGGGGCATCATATCCAATAGCATCATCTAATAAAATTTCATCCATGATATGGTTTTTCTTTGAAAGACCATTACTCCTCTCACTTGTAATACCCTTTCAAAGAGGGGAAAATTTTATGCACTAAATTATGCTCACCCTATTAATTATCACTTAGTCTAAATCCTATATTTATTAGCTAAAATAACTATTAGCCTAATATTCCCCATTATATTAATATATCCCATAAATGTTTACATCATTTTAAAAACAAATTAATTCTCTCATTAAACCCCTAATAATACCTATTAGCTACTAACCTACCCCCTAAACCCACTAGCTAATTTAAATTTCATATTTATTCACCTACCACCCTAGCTTTTCCTATATCCATAGGAATCCTAATCCTAATTAATCCATATATAATCTCCCTAATTATCCCATAAACCTATGGAGAAATCTATATAATTGGAGAAGCTCCTCCAAGTCTCTATAAGTCTCCAAACTAGAGACTTCAACTAATTTTAAATTCTTCAAAATTCCCTCCACTTGCCTATTTAAACAAACTCTCCCTCCACCCTCAAACCATATATAAAATACATAAATACTTCATGACCTTTTAGATAACTAAGTAAAATCAAATTTTAATAGCCAATCCTCATTCAATCATCACTCATCTATCATCTTTGATAAAGCATCCATGTCAATCTAAGTCTACAATCAATTACAAATCCATTTTCAAATCCTAGAAGGAGGTTATTAGAATCAAGGATTATATGTTCATATAATTTTGATTTATTTCTATAATATTTCATAATGAGGTATTTTGTGGTTTGAGTTTGAATTATCTTGTTAAATTCACATAGTGTGCTCAAAATCTCTCTATAATAGCCTTGAAGGTGTTGTTTTTATTTATATCTTGTCTTGTCATGGTAAGTTGTGTTGTAGTTCCTAGTGGTGATCAAGGTCTCCTAGAGTGGAAAATCCAAACTACGATTTCATGATCATAAAAGTGACTAACCAACTTTTATAAATTGACCCTTCATAAGTTTTAGCAGAATTCAAGGTAAGTTTGACAAGATTAATGTAATTTCTCATTTTGTCTTGTGTTTATCCAAACAATTACATGTCAAGTCCAAGTTAGTTTAAGAATGATAAAGTTTTATAGGGTATTTTTAGGTCATGTATGCATGTCAAATATCATATTTATAACTCTCTTTATATGTAAAATTAATAAAATTAAGCCTATTTCACTCTTCTAATGTTATAATCTATTTCAATTATTTTATTGCTCATTTTATAACATGTAAGAAATGAATAGTGTAAGAGATGGTAGGAAAATAATTTGAATACACTCTTGGCACATTTATCCACCTCTACATAGGCTTGAAGATACTCCATGAACACTTTTTCCTCAACTCCAATAGAGTTCCAATAAAAATATAGTTGTTTTCATTACTAGAAAGGGTTATATTAAGGTATTATTATAGGTTTTCCAAGTTAATATGGTATAAAACAACCTTCATCAATTCTTCCATCCTATATAGGTTTTATCCATACTCATAAGTGTGTAAAAAGTGAAAAAATGGTAGAAGTTTCCTCCATTTCTCCATTGAGCCCCTTGCAAGTAAAATAAGGTGGTTTTCAAATGCTTGGTTCAAGAAGGAGAAAAAGAGATGGATTAAATGATCATATGGGTAGATAGGTGCCCATATTAACTCAATATTACATATATATTTTTAAGGTTATATTTCTTAAATATATGAACCATTGCTAAAAAAATAAGTTCTTTAAAACCCTCTCAAAACCCCACTATCTTAGTTTTAGTATATTTCCTTGCATTTCAAAACTTGTTGATCAGAATGAAGGATGGTTTGAGGTATTTTAGGATCCCTATGGTCTTTAAACATCACTTTTATCATTTATTTTTCATGTTTGGGTACTTAATGTCAAGAAAATTTTGTTTTTAATTATTTTTAAGAATGACATACTAGGTTTATGAAGATAAAGGATGTCTTCATGCATAATATGATGGTATAAATATATATAGGATGGTGTTTTATCTACAATATACCCTTATGTATTTTAAATACACTATATAATCCCAAAATTACTAAACATGGAACGATTATGAACCTACAAGTTTGTGTCAGCTTGTAGATGTGAGTGTCAACTGACAAATAGGGTATTGAGTCTTGAAATGAAAATAGAACGTCTCATATATGTTTATATCATAATTTCACACTATATAAATGATATTTAAAATTTTTTTTACTTTCCAAATTAATTTTATTTTACCAAAATATGGGTACAACCTTCAATAGAGAAAGTACAAACCTGTATGGTAGGGTGGGAAGAGAAGTTATGAGGTTAGTCTATAAGAGCATAATAAAAGAATTCATTTTTGGGATCATGAATAATATCTAAATAAATATCTAAATCACTCATAAATACATTTAATATCCCTATAATCCATTAATGGGCTACTATTAGTGCATACACAATCCAATGTACACCTATAGTCTTTAAGGGCAAAGAAGATAGTTACATGAGTAAATTCCATGAAGGTATTGTGAAGTAGCATAGGTGAAATTAAAATTGATATAATTCATGTTATAGAATATATGAATATCATATAAATCCATAAATGATAAAAAAATCTAATAATCACTCTTTAATTGTACTTGCAGCTATAGTCTTAAAGAGCATTAGTGTGATGTTTGCAAGCCAAACTAGGTGTTTAAAGATAGTCTTGAGAGGTTTAAATGAAATTTGATATTAAAAATTGGTCTAATATCTCAAAATTAATAATAAAAAAACTTAATATATCAATAATAACATCATAATTAGATAAAATAAAAGTGAAAGTAGACCTACATGTTTTTAGACTTGCAGGTTTATATTCTCAACCTAAGGAGTAATATTTGCATGGATGATGATGGTTTGAAGAACAAGTGAAAAGTTAATTTAATAAAAAATATGATATAAATGTCTCTAAATGGTATAAAAAATGGAATAATTTGAAAAAAAAATCTTATTTTTATCCTTAATAAACATCAAACTCAAGCAAGACCTATAAACCTGCTAAAATCTCCTTTTAGGACCCTATTTCCAAGAATTGAATAGAATATGAAATTATTTTCATTAGTATGGTTAATTTAATGGATATAATAGTTATTTTTAAGATTTATTGAAAATTTAAGACCTTTAATAAGATCAAAAATTAATCTAAAATACCAAAAGAGCACCTATAACCATGTTGTGCATCCTCAAATGCCTATAAAATTATGGAAACTAGCATGTTAAATAGATTTGAAGGGTGATAATGTAGAACCAATGGTGGGATAAGTTTAAGGAGGGTGGGTAAGACCTAAAATGGTCTTATTTTTTATTTAAAAACTATAGAACTATCTCTAGACACTTTTATTAGCTCTCAACCTACTCAGCTCTTTTTTTTGCAACCTAGGGCTAATTTTTTTTTGACTCACCTAATCTAAATTATAACCCATGACACTTCATGAAAAATTTACAATATACCTTTTTTTATATTCCATAAATTATTTTGGTAGTTTTTAAGTAGTATTTTAAGGATTTGTACATTATATAGGATTGTAGGCTTGCTTTAGGCCTAATTGGAAAAGGTGGATGTTGAGAAAATGGGAATGTGTTTGGATTTGAGATCTAAATTTTGGTTAAAGTTGTAAGGGGATAATGGGTACCCAAATATACACTTAATTTTCATATAATAATTGTGTATCTCTTAGACCAAGGATATTTATACCAAAATAGGGCTACAAAGAATAGGCCTTCCTAAAGAGAAAATATGAAAATGATGAATGAAATTACCAAACAAAGGTGGAATGATGATTAGTTCTAGGTTATCAATAATTTTATAAGGTAGTTATAATCAAAAATATTACTCGATATCTCATAATAAATTTTAGAAGTAGTTTTAAGTGTTCAAGTTTGAGTCACCAAGCCAAGCATAACTCCTATGCCACCTTGCTCAAGTTGTCATCAAATTTAGCACACACATGTTGAAGATAAACATCATAACTATCATTTGGTAGTAGAATATTTATTGTAACTTATTCCATGATTGTTTCATATCCATAATTGGCTCTTAACACCTAATTGTTATCTATGTATTCTTCCTTCTCCTATTTGTATGCATGACTATAACATTGAAAGGGATTCTTCCACCAAGATTATGGTGTATCCATACTCTTTTATATGCCTATTGATAAATAAATGACTTTTACTCCTCTATCTATGGTTGTTTTTAGTGTGCATATTTGAATGGTTTATTTAGGCAAGTGTATACTTAGCGTACCTTATCTTGTTGTCATATTCTTCTTGACTTCTTGTAGTTATTTTTCTATTATAGGTTGTGGATAGTGTCATTAGGTGTTATAAGTGGATAAATAGTGTCTAACATCTTCCATTTTATTATCACATTGCTTCACCTCTTATAAAATCAGTCATGTAAAATTTTCTTGTAGGAGAAGTGTATTTTTAGGGTAGTCATATAGGTCTTAGTGCATATGCAAATCAGTGGTAGGGGTCATAACATTCGGTACATCACCTCAATTTTAGTTTATATCTTTCTCATACCCTTTTCCCTTGAAATTATTATCTTATTTTTTAGTTATTAAGTGATCCATCAAGGGAGATAGCCATATCTAGACACTTAATCTATTCTATAGGTCACCCATAACCTAGGATTGATCCCATGCTATCACTTAAGTGAAGAGGCTTGAACAACCTCATTAGAGATTAAAATTTTGATGATAATAAAAACTTTATAGTCTAATTAGGAAGTATATTTAATTCCTTATGATCTTACAAACAATATTTTATTATTTTTAGTTGAAAAAGAATAAAAAAATCTTTATTTTTATACAAAATAAAAATCAATAAAACTTACTTGTTCACTGCCCCCACAGAGGAAAAGAAAAAAAAATATAACTTGCTTAATTTATAGCTTCCTTGTCTTCTCTAAGTACCATGGTTAGCATTTTATAGCCATGACCAAGTTAGTATTTCTCCATCCTCCATTATTTCTCCTTCTCTCCCAAATCTCCTTCTATCTATTCCACCAAATATTCCAAACTACTCTCTTAACCAAATATCTTTGTAGTTACACCCCATATCCTCAAATGCACCCAACTCAAAATGAAAATGACATTATTGAAAGATAAAAAAAATTAGGTCATTCTTATTTTTTTTGTTTGGGAGTTAAAATCCCACATCCCCTACTAAACACTATCATTTTATAAATCAAATCTTTGGTTTATAAATTAATACCATGCAAAATAACTAGTGAACCTAACATGAGTTAAAATAAACATAATAAAATAAAACATTAACATCTCCACAAATATGACTAATTCATTTAAGGTTATAAAAAACACAAAACATTAACCTTTGTTATGCATGCTAAACAACACTAGATTTAAATGTTTTTATAAATGTTAAGGTAGGCTTATGGTTCACCAACAAGTTTAGGCTTGTGTTTCTCAAGCTCATGACTCAATGGGACTACCTCATTTATTGAACATTAAAACAAAGTTGTGGAAACAATTAGATATAAGCTAATAAAAACCTATGATAAAATAAAGATATTTTAGGAATGTGTTACAAGATATGCATGAATTTTTCATTTATGTCATGAAAGTGTCATTGATTTCCTTCTCTATTGACTTTGTCGTTCTTCATGTCGAGTTCTTGAAGCCTTAATTGAGGAACCTAGTAAAATGGCATACATATAGTAGCATGATGAGTTGAGCCATATGAGACTTATATGAGCAAGGATTCCAAAGATATTGATAGAATAAAAATTGGTTTGAGGAATTATGATAATCATTTTTACCAAATTTAAATTCAATACCTGAAGGAGAAATTAAGAAATTTGGTGGTAAGTTTGACTATATGCACATAAAAGGTGTTGTAGATCTAAGAAGAAGTTTCTCATGCTCATTAAAATGTGAAACCTTTACATGAGAGTCTTATCACTTCATCATAGTTTTGGAAGGTCCCTATCTTGAATTTATTGTCATTTTTTTTGGATTTTAGGGGTAATCATTTATGAATGATTTTCCAAGAAGGTAAGGCAGTCAAAACCCTTATAAATACCCAATATAAATATATAATCACTTATGGATAATAATGTTCCATTTGACCTAATTTTTTGTTTGAAACATGTAAAAGACTCTTCCAGGTTTCCTCAGGTGGTTTTTGTTTGTCTTGACAATGAGTAGAAGATATAGGAAACCCCTTATTTTTAGGGTTTTTGATGCTACAAGCAAGGTTAACTAGGTAAAATAATTATAAAAAATGGAGGATTATTTTAAAGATTTATATTTTATTCCCATTAAATTATTTTAATATGTTTCTAACCAAAAATTTTCAAAACTAGTCATGGAAATTAGCATATCACTAAACTGGCCTAATGAGCAAAATAGTGAGAAAACTAGGTGAGAATGAGAATGAGATTAGGGATTGATTGAAAATGAATAAGGATGGATCCTAAGTAATGGGGTAATTATTAAATACACATCCATCCTATTACCTTGTTCTATAAGTGTTGATGATGCCTATAACTATGCAAAAAGTTGTCATCAAATTGGTCTATCTATCATAGTGAAGTTTGCGAAGAGTGACATAATGAGATTGGTTTATAAGACCAATATTGATATATGACCATAAAATATTTATTTTTAGATATAATATAATTATGATAAAATTTAACACAAATCCATTTAAATATCACATAAGTGTTCCCACAAGTGTTTTATAAGTTGATTTTCTTGAGTGTGTTTTTGACCCTATATGCAACTTTCTATGTATATGTGAAAAGGATGTTCCTAGGTCATTTTTCACTAAGATGACTGATAAAAATCCATTTAAGGTTTTATAAATGAATAATAAGATAATTTTAATTCATTTTTTTATTATAATTTAATCTTCAAGTCTAGAGAGTCAAATGATTTTGATTGTGTATTGATAATGTTTGGTGTTCCTAAGTGAGCTATCTACAAGAATGTTATTGAAAAATTTTGGCCTATGTGATGGAGACCAAATAATTTTTTTAAATATTATAATTATTCAATATATTATTCATATTATTTTATTCATGAGTTATTTTGGAAAATTGGGTATTTAGCTCAAATTTGTAAGGCAGACTTTTGGTAATGAGAAGACCTGAAAGGTGAGTGGTAGGCCTAATTGGTGGGTTCAAAGTGAAAAATGGGAAAAATGAATTTGGGTAACCAAGATTAAAATATAAAGGGTTTATTTTAGGAATTTATGAAGTTTTTCATCTATTTTATAAGATAATAAGTGTTCTTATAGGTTAGAACGGTAATGTGTTGATAGGACAAACCTAATTACATTAGGTCTCCATTAGGACTAATTGTCAATTTGGACCTTATGGAATATGACCAACTTATGAAATGTTTATTTAACCTTTTAAATGTGTATTTTTATATATTCAAAATTTATTTCATGTATGGAAAGGTTCATGGCCAACTAAAATAGGTGAGAGTAAGGGTCAAGTACTTAAGAAGGCTTAATATGCCTAAATTGATTAGTTGAGATATTTGAGCTTTTGAGTGAAGGATATAGTGTTTTGAAGAATATTTTAATAGATTTAATATAATAAATAATCTGATAAAAAAATTACATTAATATCTAAATATTTTTATATAGGTTTTGATCAAGGTTATTTGACCTAATTCTGTAAAAGAGAGGGTTATTTGAGTGAGAAGGCCTAAGAGACTATTTGAGTGAGATTGAAGGATAAAGAGTGAAAAATAATATTATAATCTATAGTTTATTTATAGACAAGTAGTATAAGTTGATAATATATAAAATGTGACTTATTTATTTCTAAGCTACCTAGGAGGTTGAATCCTCCTGTAGACACCTAAAAAGTGTCTAACCCTTGGTCTTCCTCTCTCCCCTTGGTCCCTTGCCACTTCGACTATCCCTAACCTACCTAGGTCTTATTAATTGAAAATAATCATCTATTTTTAATTAATAAGTCCCTTTTTCCCTCTCCTTGCCACCTCACCACCCTAGGATACCCTCCTTGGATCCCCTTTATTCCCCACATGGCCATTTAATGCCTTAGACTCCCATTCCAACCTCTCCTCTCACCCATTTGACCCCCGTCGACCGTTTCATCCTCACATTCATTTGACCCAGCCGTTGGGAAACGGATGAAAGGCTATTTTTAGCCTTTCTCTGGCCTTTCAGCCGCCGACATCGGTCAGCCTTCGGCCGACGTCGGTGATATTGCCAGCGTCGGCACCCTTCATAACGGTTTTCTTCACCGTTATCTCTCTCTCTGGTTCCGCTTGGCTTCTCTTGACTTCTCTGCGTCTCTAGCTCTCGCATCCCGACTCTTGAATCTTTGGCATCAAACCCTTGTATCAGCAATCTCTCTACCAATCAATCTGACTCTCCCCCTCAGGTACACAGCAAGCTTCTGCAAGTGGACAATAGGGATTCTTCATCAGCAACAGGTTTTCTCATTCGGCATCACCAGCAACAAGATCAACACCTTCTTCAGTAGGGCACAGGTAAGTACTCTATTTGTTTTCTTTATGCTTTCTAGTTATCTGCTTTCAAACTAGATTCAGCTCTTCTTTTCCCCAACCCAGACTGCTAACCAAGCCAGGCAGACCCAGATTCCTATCTCCTTGATTGTCCTCCTCTACCCTTCTGCCCATTTGACTCTTTTGCACCTCAAATCAGACCTCAGACCCATACACAGACCATCCTCAAATGGACCACAGACCCAGCCCAGACCAGACTCTGTCCAGACTCGACCAGAACCTGACCAGACCCATCTAGAGGCCATTGCCCTGACCGATGCCGGTCATTACCCCCACCGATGTCGGCAGACTAACCGACGTTGGCAGACACGATAACCGACGCCGGTAGGACCACCGACGCCGGCGACTGCAACCAGGCCAACAGCTTCTTCCAGGTAAGCCTTTGCTTCCTTTTCTCTTTCAGTTTGTTATCATTTCAGTCCTTTTTAGCATTCTGTCTTTTTATTAGACTTATCTTATCAAAACAGTGGGTTGACCTCCCTTAAGGAAGTTCTCATACTTCTGGGAACAGGCTTTTGCCTGGCAACCCACCATCTACCTATCTAACGCCTTTTTATCCAAGTTTTCTTCTTTGCAGGTGTCATTCCTCCACAGCCAAAGAGGAGTGCCCACAAGTGTCTAGATTTACGGTGCGCAGTCTATATCCAGGTACTTCCCATGCCTTGTCCATTATCTCTTTAGTTTCTTCTCTCCTTTATAATCTGAAAAAAGCGAAAATTAGCGATAGAAACATTTTTGGCACGCCCAGTGGGACCCTAGGTTCCTCCTGGGTTCCTTTTTCTTCTTCATTCATTTAGGAGCATTAGGTTCTTACCTTTTCTCCTCCTTTTTTTCTTCTCAATGACACTATAAGCAGGACTAAAACGAATCTTTCTTCCTTGCATTCTAGACTAGTCTAAACATCATACTCTCAACCCTTTCTCAAACTTGTCTTCATAACAAACATCACATTTCGACTTGGGCATTAAAACGTATTGCACTTTCATTTCTACTTGTGCTTGCATTAGTCCACATCTAGTAACTTAGATGCATATTGAATAAATCGTAGACACTTGATGTTACACTACCAGACCACATGCACTAAAACACACATAAAACTTACCTGAGACAAGGCCCGACTGGGATTTCATCCCCCAGCGGATACCTTACCTGTCCCGGTAACCCCACTTGGATTTCATCACCAAGGGGGAAGCCCACTCCGTTCTCTGGTGGAGGATAAACTCTAGGCGAGGTATATCTTGGCTAAGTGAGACCAGCTAACCACTGGAATCGTGAAGTGAGGGGAGCTTGCTCCTTAGCACCAGGCCACGTACCAGACCCTAACACAGACTTTGAGCGCCTAAAACAAATTCCCGAAACCATCTTTAGACCACCTTCTTCTAGGACCCTTATTACAACCAATCTCCCTAAACATTCATCTAAGGCATAAGCCACAGCTTCTAAGGTTAATTTCTAGGATTTATCGCTTAGGCTTGTCTGTCTCTCTCTGTTTTCCTCTTCTCATCTGTTTGTTTGAGTGAGTGAGGACGCTTTCTTCTTTGTTTTTCCAAGAGTCTTCAAATCTTTTGATTCTCTGGAAGACACAGTCACCGACATCGGCTCTGCCACCGACGTCGGCTTTCCCCTGTCACCGGCATCGGTTCTACTACCGACGTCGGCTTCATCTCTTATCGGCATCAGTTATCTGACCGACGTCGGCTATCTTCCTTACCGACATCAGTTTTTCAACCGACGTCAGTCTCTGTCACTGTCCTTTTTCTTCAAAACCAGCAGCCTAAAACCTGTCTATTCTCTGTCAAAAACTCCATTCTGGTTTTCTGAGACTGCAAGAGCACAATTTCTGGAACCAGGACTCTCTTCTTAACCACTTTAGCCAACAACCGCTTCCGTCTACCTCGTCCCTAAACAAGTCCTATCATGGAGTTCCACTCGGAGACTGAAAGAACTCCTATAGGACCGACCCCGACCCCGACCCCGACTCAAATTCCCATCATCCATGAAGGGGACCAGGATTTCGAAAGGTTTCTGGACCTCAATGCCGCAGCCCTTCAAAACTATCTCGCGAGAAACCCAACGCGAGACCTTTCGGGTGACGTGGCGACAACATCTACACCATTCGCCACCCAACCCCTTATGACTCAGCCTTTTGCCTCAACTATTAATCCAACCATGGCCAATACGCAAAGTTTGGCCTCCCCGTCTATCTTTAGACCGACCTCCATCAGGGTTCCATTACCCCCTCAACTGCCTGCCATTCAAACAAGTTCTACATCATATCAGAACTTGATTGTCTTGACCCCTCATACTCTTGCGCCCACAAATGTAGGCGTGCCAACCTATCTTTCTACCAGTGCCGCCATTCAACCACCTTTGGCGGTGCCCAGTCAGCCTATATCTTCGACCTTCATAACGCAACCACCTTTAGCCTCCACTTATGTCCCTGCGACTAGTCATCCGTACATTGTACAACCGACTATGTCGCACGCCTCCTCTAGCCTCTTCCAAGCACCTTACAACTTAGGGGGCGCTCAACCCGCCAATCCGTCAGTAGATCTTATCAAGATGCTGATGGATAAAATGTCCAGTCTCGAAGCCTCTATTTCCGGTTCAAGCAATACTTTGTCATATGAGCAAATTTGCAGTGAGCCTATCCATCCTTCCATCCCCATTCGACCATACCCTAACCATTGGGAGCTTCCTAAATTCTCTTACTTTCAGAGTAAGGAAGACCCACAGCAACATCTACGAGCATTTAGACATGCCTGTTATCTTATTGCCCATGACGATGCGTTGCTTTTACGCACATTCCCTATGTCCCTTTCTGGCCCTGCCCTTGACTGGTATAGTTCTCTTGCCAGACACTCTATCTTTTCATTCATTCAACTCGCCCAACTGTTTCTTGACCATTTCTCAATCAACATCACCAAACAAGTCTCAATCATAGACCTTTACTCCATCAGGCAATTTGACGACGAATCAATAGTCGATTTTGTCGCTCGTTGGAGGGGTCTGATCAACCAGCTCTCCTTCTCTTTGCCTCAACCCGAGCTCATCGAGCTCTTCTCTCGAGCATGTGCCAAACACATCTCTTCTACCTTGCGGATTCAAACATTCTGCACTTTTGACGAAGCTTTCATCATGGCTCGAAAGCTCGAACTCTGTGCCCTTGAAGAAGATAAGGTCAAATTGCGTAATACCAACACAAAATCTACCAATGGCCATTCTTCTTCCAGACCTTTTTCTTCTGCCAATTCTGAATCTAAAGGAGTGGCCTGCACTGTGGTCGTTAGATCACCATCCTCGACGTCAACTAATTACTCTCAACCTTCGACATCTCCAAGCATCACCAAACAATTCCAACAATGGTACATTCAGCGTTCTTACACTCCACTTGGAGAACCATACACTTCCGTTTTGGAAAAACTTCTCAAGCAGGGGGTCCTCAATCTCCCTCCAATCCGACCACCTCAATTCGACCCTTCAAAAGCCATCCCTACATGGTATAGGGAGGCCGACTTCTGTCCCTTTCATCACGTCCAAGGCCATGACATCGACAACTGCCAAACCTTCAAAAACATCGTCCAAGACATGATCGACAAGGGGGATCTTGTTTTAGATAACCCGAATGCCCCACCTAACCAACGTATCGACATCTTCAAACAACCATTCCCTAATCATCCACCTGCTCAAAACAACGTCCAGACTTCGACCAATGACCCTCAAGACCATGACATTCACACGATTAGCACTATCTTGCCTCTTGTCCTTGACCAACCTCTTCCATTAAAGGATGAAGAACCTTCTTCTCCTACTAGTCCTCCATCTACCTCTCTTGTATTGGAAGACGCCTTGACCACATCAACGCCATCAAGCCCACCTCCGTCCGAAGACCCTACCTTGCCTACTCCTCAACTACAAATAGAAGGCACGATCATCCACGCCCTCTGCCCACTTGAGGAGCCGCCCTCTCTTATTTCTTCTCCACCAAGAGAAGAACCAGTCTCTTTACCCATTTTAACCGAGGAACACCCAGTCACGGTTTCCTCCTGCCCGTTGCCTAAGATTGCTATATCTCGCACACCTCTGTCCACATCCAAACCCAAACCTATATCTAACCTCGCCTCGCACAATGGTGGCCCTTGACCCAAACACACGAAGACCACTAGACCACATCGGAGGATTCCTCCCCCACCTTCGTCATTGCCCTCTATCTTGGGCCCGCATCCGTCCACTTTAATAAGAGTGCTTCCCACTCCCATCTTTCATAGAGGTAATTTGCCTCCATTACTCTCTCAACCCATCAGACATGCATCTCATCCAAACCTTCGACCTATGCCTCCTTCGCCTCCTAAACCAACGTCATCAACCCCCACTGCAATAAAACATCCAGACCCGTTAGCAGGTTCATATGCCTTGCTCTTACGGCACTTGTTGCAGTCCTCTCGCCTCGACCTCTCGCCTCTTAGACCATATCACTCTCTCGGACCAAAACCACCATGGTTCGATGACACTCGCATTTGTGCGTATCATCGCACGCCTGGGCACGACACAGAACATTGTCATGCCCTCAAGGTCGCCATTCGCCAATGTTTGGAGAGTGACACCTCTCTTCTCGACCACATCATCAATAAACCTTCAACACCGCCTCACTCATCAACTCTCGGATCAAGGCCATCTTGGTTCAACAACTCTAAATTCTGCCACTATCATCACATTCCGGGACATGACACTGAACGTTGTTGCGCTCTTAAAGCTATCATTCGTTAGCACCGAAAAAAGGACTCCCTTCTCACCAAGGATCCTCTTGACCACCTCTTCAACAAAACATCAACCCCGACTCATGCCTCTCCAACCTCATCACCTAAATTGGGATCTCCATGCCAGCCTGTGGTCCCTTTGCCGCCTTTGACCCCCTTATTCGACATTAATACCATCCATCTGACCACTAAACCTCCACCGACCTTAGCCAATCTTTCAAACATTCTCCCTACCTGCTGGGGGAATTCATCCTTCATCCAAACCTCAACCAACTCGTCAACCCAGTCTCTACCACATATCAATCACTCATCTCGACCAAGTGTCCATCGACCCAACCCCCGACTAATTATTTGACCAGTCTCAACCAAACTTCAACCAAATCTCAATCAACCAGACCTCTCGACCAAACATTCAACCTTTTTCAACCAACCAACGACAATGTCAACCAACTTCACATCCATCAATCAACACTTGACCAATCTGGAAAGAGCCAAATTGGGGCAAGTTTGCCTCCTAATTGACTTGGACCTTATCATAACATACAAGCATGGCCCAGGGTCTTATTAGACCTTGAACCCCTTCTTATGTCTTGCGTCTTCCACCATTCTTCTGTTAGTTGAGTACTCGTCTACTTGACACGTAACTTGAGCTCGTCCCTTGAGCACTCCTCGTCCTCTTAATCCTCATCCCTTTCAACCCTATTCCCCTTTAACAAGTCCTCTACAACCCTTTTATGATGCATGGATGCTTTGTCCTCATAAAAGGGGCGTCCTTGAACTTCTACAGTCTTGTCCATGACTCAACAAATCAAAAAATCAAAAATCAAGATGTCAAAACATATCCATGGTCACAAAATCAAGTCAAATCAAAAAGACAGACTGATCCCTCAAAGGATAGCTGTACTATCATTGTTGTAGCTAATAGACTGATCCTCGAAGGACAGCTATTCAAGCCCTTTTTATTAAACAAAAATATAGACCACTCCCTCGAAGGATGGCTATGACTAATCTTGCTACAAACAGCAACCTTTCTTAGAAGCTTCCCGCATTGATCAGCTTCGCAACCTGACCCTACATCAAATGACATCTCTATGCAGGCTTCCCGCATT
>JARHVA010005768.1:847500-1109251 GCA_037957365.1 Torreya grandis | reverse complement strand
TGATTTTTCATTAACTAACTTACACTATTGGTCATTATCCATTCTATACCGCTCTATCATTGTTTGTTTCTACCTCATTAATAAATTTATTATTTTATGAATCCAACTTGATTATTTTTATTCCATTTGATTTAATTTATTTTCATCTATTTATTTGAAAATTTATTATGTTATAAAATAGTTATTCCTATGATATATAGATAGCACTACACGCATTTATTACCACAAATCTACAACAAGAAAATAATGTAAAAGTTAAAATCCTAAACTACTTTGTGACACTAAACATTCACTCAATTTGATTTGCATTTATGATTTGTGATAATTGGTGGTATGGTTTTATCATACAACCATTTATCATTCCTACTATATTTAAGGTTAAAAATTATTAAAAATTACCTATTGTGTCATTTCACGAATGATATATGGGCCTTTCCATCTAATGTATCTCTTTATTCAGTGTGATCTGAATCTACTATCATGAGAAAAACACATTTTATCTATTTTAAATTCCTTGGATAATTTTTTGTATCATCTCATGATTTATGAATCTAATTTTTAAACCTATTTGTACTATTAACCCTCTATCTTATCTCCTCCATGAAAATTAAGTCAAACAACCATTCATGTAGTGACTCCTTATTTCCTAGTCATATTATTAATGCAACTCATAGGATATGGAATATACATTCTATTTTCATTATATCTTTCATCCCATTTACTAATTAAAAGTGTATTTTTATAGTCACATGCTTATTATTTATTTGGTAGGCCCATAATAACATTGGTATGTGATCTTCCCAATCATTTCATTAGACATTACATATTTTGGTCAATGCCCTTTTTAGGACTTTGTTTCAATGTTTTTATAGTATTATTTTAGAAATGTGTAACTTTGTTAATGATTATATTTTGAGGACAAAAAAAATATTATTATAATATTTTAGTATATAAAATTTATAGTATATCTTGCATTGTAGCTCAGAGTCATAACATATTCCACCCACATATTGAAATAATTCATAACTATGATTATGTATCTCATATTGCTCCAGTTATACTAAGGATTTATAAGGCCTAGAAATTTAATTACTCATTTTTTGAATGTTTTCACATCTATAACTAGATTTAATGGGATATTGTCCCTTTAATTGGGTTTTTCAACTCTTTGCAATGCATAACATTATTTGAGAATTTGTGTGCATCCTAAAAAAAAGTAGGCCACCATATACCAATATATAATATATTTCTCATTGGTGAATCACCTATGAAATTTTCTCCAAATAACCCTTGATGATATCCTTCCAATAGATCCTATCTTTCATGATTAGAAGCCACTTCATGTAGAACATTATGTTTTCCTAGGTTATAGAAGAACCATTTATGGTATGAAATGGTAAATATTATGCGATCAACTACTTATTTTCATTGTTTACATAATTTATAAAGAATAAAAAATCATTGAGATATATTATGATGTCTTCCACATTCCTAGGAATTGTAGTTACTAAAAATAAATTGGCATCTAGAGACTCATATTTCATATCTTCTAGTTATTCTCCCATTCAGATAAAACACTGATTATTAGGATCCACATCTTCCATACCAGGTTTGATATTATTTTTGAATTATAACTCTTAGAAAAAAATTAGACATCTATACATTATTTTTCCCATAATTTTCTTATTTACCAAGTATATTAATGTTTGATGACTAATTAAAGACTAAAAAAGAGTAAGCAATAGGTAATGTTTAAATTAATGTAACATAATAACCATAGCCAATGCTTCTCATTAAATAGTGTTGTAATTGTTCTCTATGTTTTATATTTTTAAATTTCATAAATGAATGGGGGATTTGTATGAATCCAATTTTTACATCATTTGACATTCTTAACATAACATGTCTAATGATGATGCATTAACCTCCTAATAATTATCAAAGAAGAAATATCTAACATCCTCCCCTATGTTTATTACCTCTCTCTTATAATTTTTTTTAAAAAAAACACTTATTATTTGCCATTGTATCTTCCCTCATACTATTTTAACAATATTCTCATTATTTATGAATTTCCCCTATCAAGTGACATAACTACCCTATGAGGTTAAAAAATGCTAAATTGATGATAAAATTTCATTACGATAGTTGTGTAAAGTATTGTGGTAATTATATCCTAAGAGGTTATTTTTATATTAAATTAAGGTTTATTTTTTAATCTATAGTAATGGTTTTGTCTCTAAAGATATCAGTTATGTAAGCACCCCTTAAAATAAGGAAGTTTTATCACCATTATTCCTCATAAGTTTGGCTTATTTGATTCATTTCTTTGGAATTTTTACATGCTTATTGTCATGTTTCTTGATTTTTCCATCCCAATCCCACTTCTAGTCAATACCAACTCACTCCCTCTTATATTTACAATAATTTTGAGTCCCTCCTAATTTCAATTCCAAGTTCAAAGCAATTAAAATCCTTCATGCAAGCTCCATTTCTCATCTACAATTAAGCTAATTTTACCTTGATTTTGCATCTAAAATTTTACATTAGAGATTAATATTTTTTCATACTCTATAGCCATAGCCTACTACAATTACTTTGGATCTTTTCTTTTATTACTTTCATCTTTGAATACAAAGTTTTATACATGAAGAGCCATTATTTTTATAACCAAGGCATTACAAATGGTTTATTCAACCAACCATAGTCAAATATTATTTAATTTATGAAAATAATTTATTCACACTCATTGTTGGAGACTTCCTGACATCTTCATCTGAGTAAAAGAAGATAACATATTGAGGACCATAATGTAACAAATTTATTGCCTTCAACTAGTTTACATCAAGATCAGGTTGGATGCTCTTAGCTTATGTTTATTTTTTATATTTTAGTAGATTATATAATATTTTTATTCATATTTTAATTATATTAAACATTTAATATGGAAAAAATTCAATTTTTGATAGGAAATAAATCTTCTCTCTCCTATCCTTGCATAAAATTAGTAGTTAGTTTCCCAGTTTGATTGTATTAATTTCAATAGATTATTTCACAACATATTATTTAATTTAAACATTAGGTTAATGTTACAAAGTATATCATACATTCCCATCCATCAAAATAACTAGTTTTTATCTTTAGAACATGTTTTATTCTCAAAATAAGTAACTAGTGACTAGAAAACAACCCTAGATAAACTTAGGTGAACAAGAGCTCCCATTATCATTATGATTTTCATTAATTGGATAAATTGAGTATGATATTTTAATTCATTTTATCATAATAAATGGAAAATATATCATTCATTTCCATTTCAAATACATTTTTCATAACTAGCACCCAATGCTTAGGAAGATTAAAAGTTGTTTTTGACTTGTTTAGGTGAGGGAAAACTTGAACATCATACTATTTGTTAATTGGATCTTAAATATTTAATTAATTAATTTTTATTTTAAAGTAACATAGCCTATATAGTATATCCATTCAAATGTTAATCCAAAATTTTAAAAATTACTTCATTTAGCTTACATATAAAAAGGTTAAAAATTGGCATTTCTCTCTCTCTCTCTCTCTCTCTCTCTCTCTCTCTCACACACACACACACACACACACACACACACACACACACACACACACACACACACACATGCACGCACGCACACACACACACACACACACACACACACACACACACACACACACACACACACACACACACACACACACACACACACACACACACACACACACACACACACACACACACACACACACACACACACACACACACACACACACACACACATACATTAAAAACCAATTGGTAAAGTTAAAAAATGTTTGTTTATTTTATTTAAGATTGTTTATTTCCTTTGAGTTTGATTATTTATTTTAAACAAGTAATTAGTTTTCATTTAAATTAAACATTAAAAAATAAATAAATAACAAAATCATTTTCAAAAGTTTAGCCAAACCATGAAAGACAAACCAAATCTTGCATATAAAAATAAAAAAATTCCTCACATAATATATTCAAATAATCTCATACACTTAAACATAGACTAATCCCTCTTGGTTGACACTTCCAAAAGCACTCAGTCTTGTTAGAGGTATTTTCCCTAGGGTTATGCACTCAGTCCTATAGTTGGAATATAGTATAACATTAATATTGAGTTTAGGAAAGAGGTTTTTCATTCCATGACAATCCCCCACCTCATTGTTGACTCTATAAACACCTTAAAGGAACATTAACTAATTATTGGTCTACCAATCTTTGTCCTACATTAGAACAAAGGCTTCCATTACAACATTATCCATGTCTAAACACCCATCTGAATAAAAGTACATATATTTTATACTCTTATTATATGTATATAAATTTCCATAAAAAATAGACATCTAGTGATGTGGTCTCTTATGGACCTCTATGGTTCCATCTTATTTCAATTGATTTATCCAACCCTTGGGCCTATGTGTTGTGCCTATTTATATTCATCAAATGTATGGCATCGATCCTTATATATTGTACATATTTTTTATATGTTTTTATCCACTAAACACTTGCATTCTTACTAGACATTAGCATAGATGTTCAAATATAGCTTCAATGTAATTGTATAAGCTTATATTTATATATTTTTCCATATCTTTCACTTTATGTATTTTTTTTAGCCAGATTTTCCAATCCTATGGTAGGATCTTTGCATGTATCTAGGTTATAATTCAAATTCAAAAGGTTTTTATATATATAAATGTTGGGCCCATTTTTTGTGTTACTTATTGGACCATGCCAACTCACTAGATCTCAACATGAAGCAATCATTGGTGATGGTTGATATTTGTATACCTTTATCTCTAGCTAGAAGAATCTTCAAACATCTTGCACCAAATGGAAATTAGTTACTTAACACTTGGGTTTCTAGGGACATCCCTTTGAGTTATTTAATTAGGTGGTTAGAAAGTGTGGGTGTCAGAGTAGTGGATCCAGTGGCATAATGACCCTCAATGACAGCTCAACACCTGACATGTGCCCATCTGACCTAGAAAATAGATGATCCCCTTCATATAAAAATGTGTGTGAGCCTAAGGAAGAGGAAGTAACATTAACACAGTGAATCTCTATAATATTAGTTCTAATATTATACACACATTCTGGTTTCAAACTAGCATTAATACTTAGTAGAATCACCATGTATCACCCAAGCTCTATTATGAGTTGATGGGCATGTAGTAGTGTAGAAATGATATTACACTCTCTTTATTTATATAAATTATACATTATTGATAAACTATGACTCAATAGAAATGGTTTTGCATATTTACTTGGGTGTTGGTCCTTTTCATGTAGTGTAGCTTTAGTGTATGGTTACAACTTAATTTCTATGAGTAATGATATTATCTTAATTATTGAGTGTAATGCATTGAAATGTCTATTATAGGTTGATAATGGCATTGATGTACCCTATGGAGACTTTAAAATACCTATAAAATTGACCAAGTGTTGAAAATAGCATGTGTTGAGGCCCTAGTAACTACACTTATAGTGCTAACTTAAAGAGTGACTACCTTAACATGAGCCATTCCCTTACCTTGGCTAAGCACCTAAATGACTCTTAACTTGCTATCCTTATGGTTTGAATAGGTTTATACATCTTGATCTTATCTAGGATAGTACATACTGATAGACTGCCTAAGCCCCTTTCACAAATGACTAAGTCTCATTGAGACTAAGGTTGTGACATACTTCAACTAACCCAATGTGGGCCTTGGTCCATTCACTATTATTCTTTAGGTGAGCATATAAGGCTTGTGACTTATGTGAAATTTATGCTAGCATAGTAGTGTGTTTAAATGTTGTGTGACATATAGTTTTACTAAGCTTGCACCTAGCTGTATCAAGTATAAAACTAATTTGAGCTGATTTATAAGTATGTGACTTAGAACATGAGCTAAACAAGGAAACTTTTCTATAACATTTTATTTTTGTTATTGGCAATCATGTTGAACTATGTTACTATAATGGTGTAATAGAGTGATGCTCTGAATTTTGCTTAAGAACATCGAGTATTGGCTAGATCAAGTGTAATATAGTTTCATGTAGAAGAATCTAGCATGATATGTGAACTACCTAAGCATGTGTACTGGTGTTTGGTTTCCTATACCACCTCTATAAGATGACGCTATGGATAGTGCTTTGAGTGGACAAATAACTACCTAGAGAGGCTTGAAAGCCTAGATGATGTTTGGAATTGCACTTTAGACAAGTGGTGGGACGGTGTACTAAACAACTACATGTTGGAATTCATTATGTCGACCTTATCTTGCCTTAAATAAGTATAGTACGAGTTATTTTACCAACCAAGGTATGCATTCATAAGAAGGATTAACACTAAACTGATGAAATTACTAGTGGATTATGGTATTGAAACTATAAGAATGAAAGGATAAAATCCTTATGCATATGAATAAGCATAGAAGGTGAGAAGCATAAGTTTTTTGAGTTATAATGGAAGGGAATGAACAACTTGACACCCAAGATATCTAAAGGTAGAACTATAAGAAGAAATGGTATATGCTAATAGAGGATCTAGAACCTAAAAGTGTAAAAAGGACATGTATCAAGTGGGAAGGACATGGGGAAGGATCCCTTGAATTATAATAGCATAATGGAAGAGAGGAAGAAGCAAGAGACTGAGCTCAGTAGTTGGGTGTAAAATGCCTTTGGTTCTTATAAGATGTGGTAAATGAGGATTCATCAAAAACACCAAACCCATTTGAACTAGAAGTGCAAGATCATGTACTTAAATATCTACCAAAAGATAGAAGAATGATAACTGACCCTATTATCAACTTTAACTTTGATAGACTTCAAGATTTGAACCAATATTTTGTGATTGAACAAGTGATACCTTACGAGGAACTAAATAAGAATACCAAAAAACTAGTGAGTGCCAACCCAAATATCTAGAATAAAATCACAAGTATTCCCATTTAGAGGATGTCAACTATGTCAATTAGGAAATATTCCATATGAAGTGGCTTCGTGCCACAAGTGAGTAGTACCACACTGTTGAGCTTGACAATGCAACCTACACCAAGAGGGTTAGCTCTTAACCCTATAAATAAATACATTAGAGGACTACCTCCAACATAGACACTAAAGGGAAATGTATCAAACTCTATCACCACCCCCTCAATAGATTTATTATGAAATGGCAATGCACTTGCCTAAGTATTAAGACATAGATGATGCCATGGAGCATATGATCAAGTGTGAAATTCAATGGCAAACTTGGGGTATTGCTTAATCAGAGTGTAATGTGACTCAATTCATGACCACCTTACTAGATTGCACCCATACCTGG
Source organism: Torreya grandis (assembly GCA_037957365.1). Classification (NCBI taxonomy): domain Eukaryota; kingdom Viridiplantae; phylum Streptophyta; class Pinopsida; order Cupressales; family Taxaceae; genus Torreya; species Torreya grandis. The sequence goes on along the minus strand of JARHVA010005768.1, from coordinate 1,101,884 downwards.
TATTGAAAATTTGATCAAAATGAGGCTATGGTTGATTATGATATATTGAAAGAGGCTTTCTTGAAGAAATTTGATATTCTTGAGTTTGAACAATAGATCATCATGATGCTCAAATAAATCACCCAAGGGCTATCTGAGAATGTATTCATGTATGATGCATAATTTAAGACCCTCCTTTCCAAGATTCCATATTATATCCACCCCTCCCAACATGTGTTATGGTTTTTTAGGACCCTAATAGTACCTTTCAAGAGAGTGTTTTCCATGAACACCTTTACAAACCCTCATGAAATTCTTGAAGCCACACTCCAGGCCAAGGTAGTAGGCAACACTAACACTAAGATCAACCTATTTATGGAGGCATAGATCACATCAATAGCCTCCTAGTTATAGAAGTGAATTGTTGGTTTGATGCATGACTCTCACAGTGTATTATGGTGTAATAATTATGAGATGGAGAGGCATAACAAGGATAGTTACCCATGAATAAATGTCTACACATTACTTCTTAGCTTTAAATTTGTCATGGGCCACATGAATCTAAAAAATCTCCCCTATTGTAGCATGTCATTCAAGTAAATAGTACTATCTTTTTCAAGATGTACAATGCCTATACTCATTCAATAGTGTAATATTGAATCACTGATGAGATGCAAAAAAATATGGAGAGAGGCACATGGCAAGAAATAACCATAGTTGGAGGGTAGGTAGGCCAAGGTAATGAAGGCTATGACTAGAAAAATACTAGTTATGGGAATTAGTGAGGCATGCACATGCAAGCTAGAGAACATGATGGAGGAATATTCCCATCACAGTCATGTTAAAAGTATGGGTTAACTAAGAATAACAAGTGTGATTACCCCACACACCCAATATGTAGGTATTTATGGGCATCACATGCTATCAAAGATTTCCCATACTTATATAAAAAGTTGACTCAAGGTTAGCCTAACATAAATAAGGGTGATATCATGATTAGGTATAAGAGAAATGAGGATAAATGGGTTTCTAATCAATAGTAGACTCATAAAGAGACACCTAAATCATAGACCATGACTTGGAGTGGGTTCACCACAAAACCACCTATTGCACTGACAAAATAACTATGGTTGAAATATGGTGAGTCAAGTTATATCAAACACATAATTCAACCTAAGCTAAAAGCTACACCCTACCCAATATGACATGATAGGAGGATGTCCTAAAATAAGCCATGAATATAATAAAAAAAATTTAAGGAGATATCCAACTAACTAGAGATCTAGAGGAATAGGTAAGTGCCTCACATAAGAAGTAAAAAAGCCAAGAGGCTGAAGTATAGGAGTTGATCAAGATCTTGTGCCTATTGCAATTTGAAGGGATGATTCCCTTGGTGAAAACATGCTCTTAAAGCATGTAGAGAAGAGATTAGAGGAGGCCACACCTTAGATGATTGAATTTTCTATGTTGTATATGGAGTAGGCACGTGAAGGAAGGCATACTTAAAATGTAGAGTATGACCAATAATTATTAATAAATGCCACCATTAATTAATGGTCTATTTATGAGGTCCTTATAGACATGGGTGTTGAGGTAAACATTTTGACCAAAACCACCTAGGAGAAGGGATGACCACCCTTAAATCCCTACCCCAAATGTTTTTTATGGCCAACAAAACCTAAGCACAACCTATCAAGATCTTGAAGGGCATCACTATAGATATTATGGGCATTGAATTCCAAGCTGCCTTTGAGGTAATTTAGTTAGGAGAGCATGATAACTATCTAGTGATATTGATAAGGCCATAATGTTATGCTAATAATGCAACATGTGATTCAATAAGTGCTACATGAATTTTGATAACAAAGGAGAGAGAGTGGTGATCCCCCTATCAAGTGATCAAGGGCCTCCATATGTCAAAAGTGTTGATCTTGAAGATAAGATCAACCAAATTTATAACATCATGGTGTGGGGCATTAAGAAGTTCAACCCAAGTGACCAAGGAGTGCTTGAATGGGAGGATGGGAAATAAGCTTTCAATACACCTAACATAGACTATGACTAATGGATTGAAGAGGCTTATGAAGTCACTAGCCAAAGGTATCACCTAGTGTGAAAAACTGAGCTAAGTTCAACAAGAATGAGACTAATCAAGGTTGATCATACTTAGAAGAAATAGGTTCCCCATACCAAAAAGGTAGGGAAAAGGGTGTTTTGATAGATTAAGGGGAAGCTTATAGTTCTCCAAAAATATGGAGGGATCCAACCTATAGATAGATATTTCCATGAAATTGATGCATGCATTCCCAAGAAAATAGATAGAATGGGCATACTTGTACATACCCTAAAGAGCATTTCTACTCATTTTTCAGAAGTGCAAAGGCCTAACTTACCAACATGGTAAGATGTAAAGACAACAATATGCACTAGATTTAGAAAAAGTAATGAGGACATAGACATAACTTCTTACTTAAGAGATTCCAACCCAATCATGCATGTCCACTTATGTGAAAAAAAATAGACTATCTTAGATGACCAATAATATTTAAACAGAAGGTTATAAGACTTGGAGTGCTTGGATGAAAAGGATACCCAAGCAAGATGGAGTTAGTAAATTGAAAAGGCATGTCAAAATCTCTGGCATGACAAGCATATCAAGTGCAAGGAGCTGATTCAAGGATCATTAGTGTTTCTCTATGATTCAAATTACCTTTATCACATAATAAAATAATAAATAAGGTGGATGGGCATTTAAATCATCCACCACATATTGGAGATAGGTGCATTTAATTTACACACATTGTCTAGTAAAATGTTCCTAGGGCATTTCAATGGCAATTGATTGAAGTTGTATTGGCAATAGGATGGTGCTTGCACCATAATAACACTAAATTCTTGGTCACAAGTTAATTTGAAGTTTATTTTAATATAATATAGTTTAGTGCAAGCCAAACCATTCTTTTTACTTTTGTTTTGTTACTTATATAGTGTAAATAGGTAATAAGTGGCACATGGTGGCTGTAAGGACTTATTTGCTACCATTTCATGCATAATTATATCTAAGTAAATCAAGAACTTGTGATTCCTATTAACATGAGGACATGAAACCTAATTTATGGATACATGAATCAAACCTAAATCTAATTAATTTTTCTAGCCTCTCACGCATAATTCCAACTAGGTGAGTCAATCACTTGAACTTTTTAAGTGCCTAAGGCTAAACTTCTAAGTGGCTAGTTCATGAGATTCATTAGACTTAGAAAATAGGTGCATAGAACTTTGTGCATGAGGTTCTTAATGAAAGTTTCTTTCAAGCCTATATGTAAACTACTCTACCCTTTCATGCATAATTCTAATCAGGTGAGTTGATCACGTATGCCCTCTTAGTGTATGAGGTTAGACATCTAAGTGGTGGGGATGTGAAAATCACTAAAAATAATAGAAGATGCATAAGATCCTCATATGTAAGGGTGAGCATTACATGGATCTTGGATTCTAGAGAACAAACTACTTTAACACCTCTATACATAATACCAGTAGGTTGAGTTGAGACCAATTACTTTCTAAGCATCTAGGGCCAAATCCCTAAGTTCCTTGGTGCAATGAAGTTACTAGACTTCATATGTTTTATAATAATTTAAAAAATTACATAATAAAAAAGGTAAAATTTACACCAAAGATAGAAAAAGACACATAAATTGATCATGCACCAGTGACCAAAGAATAAGGTGAAGATGTTCAACATGATTGGGCACAAGAAAGAAAGTGAAGATACATAATATGACCATGAAAAAGAGAACCAAAATAGAAGACAAAGTTATGGTGGGCCAACAAAAGGAATTTTTATAGGGTAGGATAGGCTAAGGCAAGATGAAGAACAAGAAACTAACCAAAAAAGAGAAGTGTGCTTGAAATGCAAGCATAGATGGAAGAGAAAGTGGAACCAAAGAGGTTAAATCATGTGAATGTGAGGTTTTGTGCCCATTTTACTACTAGGAAGGTGAAATTCATGCCAAGTGAACAATCGTAGGACAAATATAATCTAAGACAACTAATATCCACCTAGATCTAAGTCGGAAATGACCATTTGAATTAAATGTCAATTCATTGAAATATCATTAGAGAGAATTCAATGAAGTGGTGGTGGAGGCACAAAGATATGTATTTAATACATTGATGATAAATTATTTTCATGGATTTCACAAAATTTTTCCTTTTTAAATAAATCTAGGTATCACCATGTCATAAAGCACCTATATTAATGAAGGTATATAAGGAAAGGGTATAAATTAGTAAGAAAAAAACTTGCTCAGGTTATAAAGTTTATACTAACTTAAGACTAAGAGCTAACCTAAGTGAAAATCAAAGATATGAGGTGTGAAAACCTTATATTAGTGAGAATTTGAATGGTTTGAAGCACTAAGAGTGAATGAATACATGCTAAGAATGATTTCATTCACATAAAGAGTGATTTGGAGAAGTGTGGAGAAAGTTTTCTATAGAAACTAGATAGTTGGAAGAGTGAATTGATGCCTATGCTACTATTAAAGGATAGTGAAGCTTGATATCTGAGGGAGAAGTCATAGATCCTATGATTGTAGAAGCACCACCACTATTCAAGGCTTTGGTAAACTACACCTACTAATTTTCAAAACTAGAAGCATTAGGATTTTTTTAGATTAAGGTAAAAATAGGCTTTAAAGGGACCCCAAAACCCTACACAAGGAGAAAGATAAACCTTAAAGCACAACTAGGTTAACAAAAGAACCTGATTACAAAAAAGTACCAAAACTAGGTTTTACAGTGACCTATTACCCACAAATATGACCATGAAAAATAGCTATCAAAACACTGATTTGGAAGTTAACCAACTGGAACAACAAGCTGAACAACCTTCCAGACCAGTAACCAGTAAACCAAAACAGCGACCAATTTATAGTCCCCAAAAAACCAGTCAGCAAAAGGGAACTTTGGATGAATCTTTTAAGTTAAAATTTTTCTTTTTGCACAACCAAAGATTCATATCTAGAGGAGGGACCAAAGGCTTAGACTTCTTTCTCCTAACTACTATCCAACCCTCCTCTACCTTAGCTGCCTCAGCAACCCATGCCTCAGAAGACAATGATCTTTGGGCTCCAATGGGCATAAACTCCTTGTAAGAGTCAAACACAGTCTGGCTCTTTGAAATATCCTCCAAAATAGGAGAAGAGACCATCACCTCCTCCTTTGGCTCAGCTGTATCACTAACCACAACCTCCACAGGGGCTTCATTAGAATGATTCTCCAATGATTCCTCTTCATCTTCTGATTCTGATTGTGAACTTTCCTCATTCTCGGTCTCAAATTCTGTTAATAAATGGAAGGTATTGAGTTTTAAGTAGGTTTAATAGGAGTCAAAATGGGTGTGTATAACACCCAAAGTATCCATTACAAAAATAATGATGCGACGAGTTGAGGCAGTGAGCGTGAAATAGGTGGACAATAAGGTGATCAACAAAATGTCATATCAAGTAATGTAGTTCCCTATGGAGGTCATGATAGGGGAGGATTGTAACTCTTTTATGTATGTCTTCTAGATAAAATAATATAATCACTACATGTCTAGTCATTTTCAAGACCTCATCCAAGATTAGATGGTGGACATATGGTGAAAGATGGTACAAGGTAATTCCCTATTTGACGTCTTGATCTAAGACAAATTAATAGCATCTAATGAAACTCAACTTTATGAGTTACCATGCTTTAGGAATTTGAAGGAACTAGTTTAATTCTTACTCTTTAGCATCCATGAGGACCACATTTACTTCATAAGAAGGCGCATGAAGATTTTGATGTAATTGATAAAGGGAATAAATGAGATTTTAGATACTAGTAAGGACATCCATTAGATGATGGATGATGATGAAGAGGTAGAGTGTGTAGCCCAAATCCTAAAGTATTTCAAGGGGGCTTTTTCATTCCCCATCAAGGAGTGTAAATACTTCAACATGAGGGTGGTAATGTGCCTTATAAGCTTCAAGATATTCCAAAGTGGTTGATGGATTGATATGACTAAGGCATACATTTGTATTGCCTATCACATAGAGTATGGAATGTAATTTAATATTTCTAAATTCATCACCAATTAATTTATGAATAATGTGGAGGAGTGTCATATGTCAAAAGGGACATTCAAATCAGGATCTATTATCATTATTATTGTCATGGAAGAGATTGGAGTTCAAGATAGGGATGAAGAAAACCTTTGGGTTTATCCATAGAACAATGATTCCCCAATACAAGAGTACAAATAATTTATGATCCCCCCTCTTTTAGTTCCAAATATAATACTCACATCATGGGGTGGTGAGATATGTACATAGAGACCTTTGGGCTAAAATGGTGCATCCCTCAAGGGGCATAATGCAACACTATTTTGTATTGAGATTATTATTAGTTGATGTAAACATGTCAAGGTGGATAAATCTCCCTGATGCCTTCTCAAATGGATAATTCAAGGATGTTTTTCACTGGATCCCTAATTCAAAATAGTTACACATTTTAGTAAAGGAATTGGATCTAGAGAGGTGCAAGATGAGGTGCCAATTCACTTGCATAGATGGGAAGGCCATCAAGAATAAAGAGTATGAATTAGATCACCAAAACATCCACTTCCTTTAGGAGGCAACCATACATAGCCACATCCATAGATTATACTATGAGAAGAAGCCATGAAATAAGAGCCTCAACACTGAGCAAAGTGAAGACCCCCCAATTTAAACTAGTTATGAAGGAACTTTGGTGATATTAAAGAGGAATAAGTCTCCCAAAAAGAAGACAGGGGAGACTTTAGATGAGATACAGGAGTGAATAAAGATTAAAATATCCTTAGAAGAATATTCTTCTCCTTCAGCCTCCATAAAGAAGCATGTAAAATTCATACAAAAGTGTTCCCCTAGAGTAAGAGAAAATATGAGTGGGAAGGTTCATCTTGTAGCACCTAGGATAATCTTTTCTAACATAGAGGAGAAAGAAGAGATGGAGGAAGAAATAATTGAGAGGGGTATATACATTGTGCCTAAGGAAGATGAATCCCCATTGAGTGAATGGACCCCCTCTTTATCCCCTCAGATTGAATTAGAGAAGAAGATGTGGAGATAGAGGAAATTTAGCCTCAGTAAAGTTGACCTACAAAAAACATAAGAACTAGAGGAACGAAGAGAAGAAATGACAAAGGTTTGGATATCAAAAGAATCAATTGAGATGGTTAAGGTTGAAGAGCAAAGGAAATATTTGGAGAAATTCAAGGCATGAGGGATGAAAGGGAGGAAGAAATAAGGAACATCTAAAAATCTTGATAAGGTAGATGTGCTTGGAGAATAAATACCCTCAATCACACCAATTAAAGAATATTTTAAGTGAAAATGGGAGGACATGGTCCTAGACCAAGATCACATTGATGTAGCATTGGAGAATCATTGAAAATAAGAGTCCATAAGGTCTAAAGGCATGACCCAAGATAAAATTGACCGAATCGAGGCTGAGGAGATATAGGTAGAAGAGAAGAAATACAAAGCATAGGCGAAAAGAAGAAAAGATGAAAAGAAAAAGGCCAAATAAGAAAAATCTAAAAGGAAAGAAAAAAGAGAAGGTGGCCTAGGTAGAAAAGGCCAAAATTAAGAAAGAGAGAGAGGAAAATTTTGTTTCTCTCATGGAACTTAAAAAGGAGAAATCAATTGAAGAGGTGGATAGTAACCACTCTCACCTAGTAGAGGAACATTCAAAATAGGCATGCCCTAGTTCTAAAGGGGTGCTTAAAGATAAATAAGGTGGTGCATCAAAATAATAAATAGAGAAGGTAGTTGAGACACCACTAGGGTAAGAGGGAAGTAAGGATAGTGTAGAGGAGGTTTGTTCCAAAGAGACACAATGAGAAGAACTGGATGAGGGAGAAAGTTCAAGGAAGAACCCCTCTAGAAATAAAATGGTGAAACTAGCATTGAAGAAAAAGAGGATATGGAGCAAGGGGAGAACTCTGATTAAGAACCCCTAGTAGAAGAAGAATAAGAAGAATAAAGAGAAAAAGAAATCACTATAGGAATCATAAGCTCTAGCAAAGAAGGGAAGGAACTAGTCGAGGAAGAGGAGTATGAGGTGAGATACATGGAAAAATCATAGAGGGATTTTATTGAAGATGATGAATTTTACATGTTAGAGTAGATGAATCCAAAATTTTCCATGACCCTAATACACCATCAAATTTTTTGGGCTCTTAATTATTACATAGATGAGCCTTAGTTTGAAGTATCAAAGAAGGAAATCCAAAAGACCAAAAAACTAGAAGAGAGGCATGACTACCAACTTGTAAATCCTAGGGATATGAACCCCATAAGGTAAATGAACACACTCTTAAAGATGCAATCATTGGTAGAATTGAAGAACATCATCAATTATGTTTACACTAACAAGTGGAAGCAAATCATATAAGAGATAGATGAAGAATTGAAGGTAATGAAGCTCAAACTCTAACAACTAGTTGAGCAAATCAAAGAGGTGGAGCCATCCCTTTTGAATGGTGTGTATACCTTAAAAATTAAATAGGTTAAGAAGGTTTTCACATTGGTAGAGCAAATTTTCCCTAAGATGAAGCCGATGCTAGAGGAATAATAAGACCCTTGTGAATCCATAAAAATGGTGCTAAACAAAAAGCTCAATAAGTTAGAGAACATATTTGCCAAAATATAATAGGGCATAGAAGAAGTGGATACTATATTTTGTAACTTTTCAACTCAAGAGTTATTCATTGATTCACACATTCAAAAGGAAAAAGAGGAGAATGATGCTCTAATGAAACATGCATTCACCATGGGTAGGACTATGGACATGCAAGTTGTGGCACATGTTAACACCTTAAGGACAAAGCTAAAAACCTAGGAGAAAGACCTAGAATCACTCTTCTATACCTTTTAAATAAAGTAAAATTATAAAGGGGATATTTGAGATGGTTAGGTTAGGAGAGCTAAGGAAGGACTGGAAGCCTTTAGAAAATAAATGGAGAGCATAGACCTATCTGCACTCAAGTCTGTATTGACAAAAGTAAATGGAACCATCAAAGAGATCAAGCTTGCCATTCAGGGCCTTGAGAAATTCAAGGTGGAGCTATAATAGAGTGTGCCCAAATTTTATACAAAAAAGGTGTTAAAATTCTAGTCTAAGGGTTGGCTAGTAGTTTTGTATGGGGTAATGTTGGGCCCTTTTTTATGTTGCATAGTAGACCATGTCAACTCAATAGATCTCAATGTGAGGAGATCATTTGTGGTAGTTACTCTTTTTTAGCTTTAGCACCAGCTACAAAAATCTTTGAATGTCTTGCATTATCTAGTAGGTAGTTGTTTATCACTTGGGTTTTAGATACATCCCTCTAATTTCTTGCACATGGTAGTTAGAGAGCATGGGTGTCAGATTAGTGGAGTCGATAGCATAATGACCCTTAGTGATAGCTCATCACCCAACATTCACCAATCTAACTTGGCAAAAATATTCTCCCCTACCTATAAAAATAAGCATGAACCTAAATAAGAGGAGGCAACATTAATGTAGTGGAGCTCTATAGGTTTAGTTTTAGGATTATACATGCATTCTAGTTTAAAAACAACATGAATAATTTGTAGAATCACCATGTATCACCCAAGATTTCTTGTGAGACATTGGGCATGTATTAGTGTATAAATGATATTATACTCTATTTTTTCTATAAACTATACTTTTTTGATGAATTGTGACTGCATAGAAATAGTGTTGCATATTTAATTGGGTATTGGTCCATTTCATGTAGTGTAGCTTTAATGTATGGTTGTGACTTGATTTTTATATGAGTAATGATATAATATTCATTTTTGAGAATATTATGACAAAAGGTCTATTCCAGGTCACTAATGGCATCATTGTGCCATATAGTGACTTTAGCATACCTTTAAAATTAACTAAGTGTTGAATTTGGCATGCAGTGAGGTCCAAATAATTGTGCCTAGTGTGATAAATTAAAGACTAAGTACCTTAACATGAGCCATTTCCTTGCCTAGGATAAGCACCTGAATGACTCTTAACTTATTATCCCTATGGATTACACAATTAAGAGATATATTTAGCTAGGTGTTGGGACCAACATACCCCATCCATTTAAAATTGGGGACCCTTGAGAGATCTATATATCCAAGTTTGAAGCATCTAAACATTGAGGTTTTTTGATAGAATTTGAAGATCATCCACTCAAGGATGGAGTATATTTGTTTAATTTCAATCCTCTTATTCTAGACTAAGCTTTCTATAGAGTTATGTGAGTCATTTTGTAGGTTCCATGGAAGGTTTAGGTTTTGGTGTTTATAAATCCTAGGTGTCCCTTCGTGCAAATTCAAATAATGGTGGGAGCCAAGTTGGTGGAAACTAATGAAATAAATTTGTGAACAAAGGGTTTAAGTCATATTTTTAAACATGACTTGAGATTTTATTTACTCCTTTCCCCTTTCTTTTTTCCCTATGTCTAATTTGATGTATTCATGAAGACCCTTTTACATTGTCAAACATAGTATAGGTTATTAATATTAAGGCCCTGATATTCATCTCAACATTAGTCTTGATAATTTATGCTATGCATTTATGTTCTCAGGTCTAATATTTATCTCCCTTGTCATTTTCAACATCTTACAATTGACTCTTGCTCACCATATTTGACTAGATGAAGTGTATTAACCAAGAATCCCTCACTTAAATAATGTGCATCAGATTTATATCAACAACAATCACCTGCTCATTGTATTTGATCTAATGGCAAAAAGTGGAGTAAAATTCAAAAAATATACAAGACCTCAAGAGTTAGATGCCTAGTGGCTTATTAATAAATGAAAGGAACCCACTTAATAAAGGCATATAATTAATGACCAAGTCTCCCATGAAGATCAATGGTTATCACTCACTCACTAGATTTGATCTAATGGCATGAGAAGACATCTGATCAATAAATGGGGCCCATAAATATCAATGACACTTATTTGTGCACTGAATTTGATCCAATGGCACAAAAAATCTAATGAATTTTCAAGGCTCTATGAGCTTGACACATGGCCAATAATTAAGCAAGGTAACAATTGATAAAAGATACATAGCATGGGAAAGATTTGTGAGAATGCCAAGTGTCATTGTCACAATTTTGGAGATCAATGGACCAATAGAAACATGAGGACTCATATTTATATCAAAAAATCATGATAAGCCTAATATCTTGATCTGATGAAGTGAAATAAAGGATGCTTTTAAAATCTAATGGTTATTATCTAAATGCAAATTGTGAAAATTGCCATGAAAAGTCCATAATGATGCCACATGGACTCCACATAAGCATAAAAGGTCAAAATCAATGATCTTATGAACTCAAAAACACAAGGGTATAAGGCAAAAGGGTCTCCATCACATCCAAAACACATATGAATTTGAAGTCTACATATATCCTACCATTAAAGCTCAAAACCCTAAACCCTCTATAAAGAGGACCTAGATTAACTCAGTTAGTTATAGTTCAATCAAGATAGTGTAACTATGACTCTGAGAGCAAGTGACTTAGTAAAACCCTCGGTAATACTATGAGAATAATTTAGTATCATAAATGGTGACTAGCAAGCAATAATTGAAGATGGAAGTAAAGCTTTATCTAACCTCCAATAGTGAAGGGAGGTTTTTTATGGATACATAACTAGAATTTATGGCCTGAAATGTTCATGGAGTAGGGAACTAGTATGAATTTTTCTTCTTGGTGGATGAATTATAGCCCATCTCTTAAGAGGAGGAGATAAATTCCTTAACATAACAAAGGTACAATGACCTAGTTATAATTCAATACTCAACCTCCACCATGACACAACAAAACTAGAGGTAATGCATTGTATTGATGTCCTTACTCATATCTTTGTGGATTGTAAGATAGATGGAGAGTGGATTATTTGAGATGGTAGCACTAAGAGAGTAACATATATCTCTCCCATGGCCTTTGAGACCTATTATAATCTTCCCTTACCCAATCTCAACCTCATTGATATGAGGAACTGGGCTAATACCCAAGACCTTAATTCAATCCTTGCACCTTGGCTAATCCAAGGACCTCATGTCTTTAGGACCTAAGATGGAAAAAATCCTAAAGTCCAATTTAGGGAAGGTATTAGAGTGGCCATGACGCTACTGAATAGAGCCTTTGGTTCCCGTAACACCACTTATGTAAATAAAGTCTAGGTATCCTATGTCCACTTCATGATAGAAGAAAAATTGACCCCTCCAATGGGAGACTTGATAAGCTTCTTCCTATCCAAGCAATTCATGGCCATTGAAATGACCTCTAATTAATTATTTATGATGTCCTATCTCATGGATTTCCTCTTGGCCTCTGTGACCTTCCCTGACATTAGAAATTAGTTCCCTGATGGTAGAACCACAATTTCCCACATTAATCCAAATTGCATATATTCAAATTTAAGAACCACATGTAATTTATCTATGATGGTGTCTTCCTAGCCATATATGAGGCTATCATAGGAATTCATATGTCATGGTTGCATCCTCTCATTAAGAGATAGGTGGAAACCATAGGAGATGTGTGGTACTACATAGATTGCACTATTATAAGAATAGAGGGGATCCTAACCCAACCCTATAGTATACAAATCCATATCTCAAACAAGATTATAGAGCAAGAAATTACTTCTCAAATCATTCCAGGTGTGGAGAGAACATCTAAAGAAAAGAGGAAAGCCCAAGTCCACCCCCTCCCATTGGACATTTGTAAAATCATAATCAAATATTGGAAGTAGCTTGAGGTCATGGTCATGCTAAAAATTCTTTTGATTTTTAGTTAGATGACCTCAAAATGTGGGACATTATGAGTATAGTATTCAACCACATCAGGGATAGAAAGGCCCCAAAAATTGAATATGGACATTAGCTAGGTGTTGGTGATGACATCTACATTAGAGAAAATAATTTTGAAGAGGTGCTCTTTGTAATCAAGAATTACAACATTATGTTGGAGTCTAGGTTAGTCTAGGATAATGTTGATGATTTAAAATTGTGCTTTGTAATAAACACAAACAATGGGAAGTTTCAAGATGTGGGACGTGAGACTTGAAACAACCTCCATATTTTAGAGAAGCTTGTTCTTCTTTAAATCAAGTGTATACTAGGAAAAGGAACATGAATTTTAATAGAAACACAAATACAAGAAAGAAAATCTAACTATGGCAATGTGCCTGAATGTAATTCAACCTTAATCATGAGCATAGTGAAACTATATGTAGGATTCATTTACATTTAAGAGAAAACAAGTGCATGATCAATGTAATAGATATAAACAATAGAAACAGAGGCTCACAACATAGAATACTTTTGCAGTGATATAGAAAATGTCAATAAAGGCATAGGGTTCAATCTTCTTATTTTAATCTTTTAGTCACATAAGAGGCATAAAAACATGCACAATTATATAAAATTTTCAACTCAAGAAAATGAGACAAAAGCAAATGACATTCCTAATCACATCTCTAGAAAGTCTAAACTCTTGACAACACAGCCTAGACTACTTTTGCAATAACATAGAAAATATCAACAAAGGCATAGGGTTCAATCTTCTCAATAATCTTCTAGTCACATAAGAGGCATAGAAACATGCATAGTTACATAAACCTTCAAACTTAAGAAGATAGAACAAAAGCATATGATATTCCTAGTCACAGCTCCAGAAAGTCTAAACTCTTTACAATAATTCTCTCAAAAAATTCTCTCTCTGGTCTCTTCTTTTGGTGATCTCTGCACCCTTATTTATAGCCTTGGATTCACTCTGGATTGTCTAATTGTTCCCAATCTAATGGATCAACTAAAATCTAACTGAACTGGAAGTGTCTAATAGAAGATATTTTATAGATTCTGAAATACTTTGTCTTCTGGTAGTTCATTCGCTGAAACAAATTACAAGATGCTTCCTTCTCTTAAATGCTAGGTAACACTTAGCCAATTTCTTGAAAACCTTCTTATTAATTTAGGAGACACTATAGGATGACATTTGGCATGTTCCATAGCACCTATTGAAGACACGTAACACTTTTTGCATAACTTATACTCTGTTGTGTCTTTGCTCAGGAGTGTTTCACCTTTGCCACTTATCACAATCTGCTTCCTCAAAACTTCAATAGCTTAAAAGAAAGTAAGACCCACAACACTTCTTACTTGATTAAATTTAAAAAGGACATAGGGATAGGTGTCAATCTCTACTGCTTCATTAAAGGACATATGACAATCTTTGCTTTACCTATCTGGGGTTATGTGGTAGTCTCTGCTTCTTTTAGCTACCTTTTTAAAAACTTTGAAAGATGACACATGGTAGTCTCTGCTTTACTCTATTTATAGCATAGAAAAAAATGGGTCTCATTTCATATTTACACAGACAACGACACCTGGTGGCTTTTGCTTGCTTTAGAAACAACACTTAAGACCCACCAGGGTCTTTGCTATATCAGTGAAGTAAAAATGAAGATAATTCAGATTGTGACACATGGTGGTTTCCACTCTCTTTTGCTGGGGTACATGGCATCTTTTGTCATTTTTTTAGAAAATCAAAATTGAGACCTTCCATGATTACCACTTGATCCTTTTTGCTTGATCTTGATACTTAGCTTGTTAAAACATTTTGCTAAAAAGAGATGAAACGTGGGTACCGATATGAAATCATGGATGCTGACACTTGGTACATTCTACTAAGTCACTATGAGATATGTGGTATGTTCTAACCAAATCATAAAAAATATGAAAGGTACCTTAGATGATGACACTTGGTAGCTTTCACTTGACCTCAACACTTAGAGAAAAATGAATCAAAAGGAAATTAGATGCCCATGCTCTATTTTAAAACATCATCATCTCAAACCAAATTATGTAGGGACAGCGATCTGGATCATACACTACTAAAAATCAAAATGAAATGTAGAGTATTTTTTACTCTACAATTTTTGGTGACCACAAGGACTTTTGAGCCTGCTCGAAAAGAATCTATAACTCCCGCATGATCTGATATCAATAGAAAACATAGTTTTAAATAAAATGTTGTAAATAGATTCCATTGACAGGAATCTCTTCATGTTTACCTTCCATCATTTCTAATTCAAATGAATTTTTCTATTTACATGCCCAAATTTTATAAGGGCCAGTCCATAATGCTTCAAACTTAGTGTGTTGACTTGGTTGGCGACTCTTGCATCCCATTTCAAAACAATTGAGCCTGTTTCAAAATGGGGATTTGAAGTCCTTTTATCAAAACAATATTTAACTATTTTTTGATGATTTATCAATGAATCATGTGCTACATTTCTCTTTTCTTAAACTTCTAGAAGTTCTACTAATCTGACCTACATAGGTAAATTTTCTTTAATTTCAATCTGTTTGATTAGCTAGAGAGCAGGAATCTCCAAGCTTAGGGGAATTACAGCAGGTTTCCCATATACCAATTCATATGGGGACATTTTGATCACCTTTTTAGGCATAATTCTATCAGCCTAAAGTGCTAAATTAATCACTTTATGCCATTCCTTGTGATGATCAGCCCCTATTCTTTTGATGACTCTAATCAGGATCTTATTAGTTGATTCTGCCAAACCATTGCCCTGAGGATAATAATTAGAATAATTTTTCAGATATATTCCATGATTTAATGAAAAGTCAGATACTTTGGACCCTAAAAATTCTTTAGCATTATCTAAAATTATGGTGCGAGGAGCCCCAAAATGAGTAGTGATACTTCCTAGAAAATCTAGGATCACGTTTTCTCTTGCTTCCTTGAGTGGCACTACCTCGGTCCATTTGGTGAAATAATCTGTGGCTATTAAGATCTATTTGTGACCCATACAAGATATTAGATTTATCATTCTAATGAAGTCAAGACCCCATTGAGCAAACGTTTCATCTACAATTATAGGACTAAGAGGCATTGCTGCATTCCTTCTCATTCCCACATAATATTGACAAGATTGACATTTTTTAACTAGTTGATAACAATCTGTAAATAAAGTAGGCAAGAAATAACCTGTTTCACTTATTTTTATAGCTATGGTTATTGCATTAAAATTTCCACCTGATACTCCATAATGCATTTCATGTAGTATTTTCTTAGCCTCATCCTTTTCTACACATCTTAACAATTTGCCATCAAAATTTCTTCTAAAAAGAACCTATTCAATTAAAACAAAATGAACTCCTTGCATCCTATAGTATCTTCTCTTATTTTGAGGGAGTTCTCTTGGGTAAATCCCATTTTTCATAAAATGAATCCTATTTGTAACCCAAAATTCTTGATCAACTTCTTGTATTCTCAATACAATTTCTTCTTCTGTTCCTGAATTTGTCTCTACAGGTATCATCTTTTCAAGCTCTTGAGTCATATATTGACACAAACCCCTACCTCTAACTAATTTAGTGGGTTTGACTTCTACATCATATTTAAGGATCTTAGTTATCTAGTTTTCTTTTTTTAGTAATTTCCCCCTCCATGATGTATTCTCTGACACTTGGATGTGCTACATGTATCATAATTTTACTTTGTGATACTATATGCTTGAAATTTTTGAGAGCTTTTACCATAGCATATGCTTGTTTTTCCATAAAGTTATATCTGGTTTCATATTCTCTAAGAGTCCTTGAGAAAAAGGCTATTGGATGCTCTCCCTCCTATTTATCATCCTTCTATGTTAGAATAACAACAATACTAAGCTCTCCTCCATATACATACATTGCAAAAGGCTTAGAAAAATATGGTTTTATAAGTACTGGAGCTATTGAGATAGCTTTCTTGACCTCTTCAAAAGCTTGCCTTCCTTCCATAGTCCACTTGAATGTTTGGTATTTTTTTAGCAAAAGTGTCATTGGTCTTACTAAGCTTGAAAAGTTAGATATGAACCGACTGACGAAATTAATCTTTCCCAAGAAAGATTGAATTGCTTTCTTATTGACTAGAAGAGGTAAGTTCATTATAGATGCCACTCTTTCTGGGTCTATGGAAACTCCTTCTTTAGATACTATATGTCCCAATAATTTGCCTTGAGGGACAACAAAGATACATTTCTTAGGATTCAAGGATATTCCAAGTTCTTGACATTTTTTAAACACAGCTTCTAAATGATCAAAATGATCAATAGCATTCTTTGAAAAAATAGTAAGACCATCAAGATAAATCAGGATGATTTTTTTATTAGTTCCCTAAATGCAACATCCATGGCTCTCTAAAAGTTGGCTCTAGCATTTGATAGGCAAAATGGCATCTTAACATATGTAAATGTTCCCCATTTGGTAGTAAAAGCAGTCTTGTATTGGTCTTCTTTAGCCAACCAAATCTGATTGTATCTAGAGAAACCATTTAACAAAGAGAATCTCTCTGATCCATCCACAGTTTGTAGAATTTGTTCCATGGATGGCAAGGGATAATGATCCTTCAAAGATGATTTGTTTAGATCTCTAAAATCTACACAAAGTCTTATATCACCATTATTTTTCCTAATTGGCACCATATTTGATACCCAGGTTGAGTGTTTGATTCAAAAAATTATTTTAGAATCTAAAAGTTTCTGCAACTCATCTACCATTAGAGGCTCAATTCTTGGATTCACCAGCCTCTATTTTTGTCTGACAGGCTTAGATCCTTCAGTCAATTCTATTGTGTGTTGAATGATGTCTCTATTATATCCATGAAGGTCTTCATAGCTCTAGGCTATGACTCTGTCATATTTTTTGCATAATTCAATTAGCCTTTCCTTTTCTCTTTGAGTTGCAAAATTTCCAACTTTTAATTTTTTCCCTTCACTCACCTCTATTTCAGAATAATCTACTTTGTTTTCTTGGAACCTTTTCTTCTCTAGGATTACATCTTCTAGATCAAAAAGGCTTTCTATAGTTATTAAACCTTTGGGAAGTTTATTATTCTTTAATTGTATAATTTGATCTCCATATGCTTCTTCAATCTTTGGTTGCAATTGATCAACAAATTCCACTGATTGCTATAAGAATGAGAGTACTTGAAAAT
This sequence comes from Torreya grandis, assembly GCA_037957365.1. NCBI lineage: Eukaryota > Viridiplantae > Streptophyta > Pinopsida > Cupressales > Taxaceae > Torreya > Torreya grandis. The sequence goes on along the minus strand of JARHVA010005768.1, from coordinate 1,083,826 downwards.
TATTCTCAGACACTTGCCAATTCTCCTCATTATCCAGGATAGTTGGCCTTACTATAACCTTTACTAACTCATTGTTAACTAATAGGCCAGTTGCTAGATCAAACTACAAACCAATCTGTGCCATCCTATCAGCTTCAAAATTTTGAACCCTGGGAACTACTTCAATATTAAAAGCTTCAAAATCTTCTTATAAGTCCCAAATTCTATGCTTACAGGATTTCATCTTGACATTCTTTGCTATTTCCTTTTCTCTAATTTGCTTTACTACTAATTTTAAATTTCCTTTTACTATTAGATTCTTTATTCCCTTTTTCTTGGCTAATAGGAACCCATGTACTAAAGATTCATACTCGACATCATTATTAGTGCAAGCAAATTGAAAATGAATAGCTCTTAAATTTTTCTCGCCATTTGGAGCAGTAAGACAAATTCGTGCTCCAACACCATTTTTACTTCTAGCTCCATCAAAATTTAAAGTCTAGATTTTTGAATCTTTTTCAGATCCTTGAGTAGTTGGTGTTTCTTCCCTTAAAACATTTGGGATTTCATGGTCCCAATCAAAAATAACATAAGTTCCCAAGCCAGTAGAATTATAATTTTCATATGGGTCACTATGCATCATAGTTAACAACTATTTATTTTCTTTTCCTTGATTATGCTTAGTTCAGTCACCTATCTTAGTAAAATGGAAGGAATCCAGTTTGGATTTGCTTACCTCTGATGCATTGTTCACTAAGGCTATTGTCTACAGATGAACTATCTTTGAGCTTTCTTTTATTAGTAGGTCCTTCAATATATTTGGGCATTGCTTGATTTTGAAGAGCTTCTTGTAATAGTGTCCTTTGTTTAGGAATAGATAACATGTCCCAAATTGATACTTGTGTTGGGGTCATCTTCAGCTAATCCACCACATTCATTAGTCCAAAAGTTTGAATTCTTGGAAGATTAGGATATCTTGTCTTTCTTTGAACTTGTTTAGGAACTTCTTGATTCTGCACTGGCTAAAGCATTTCTTGTCTAACAACTATGTGTTGATGATATTGAAATGAAGGATTCTTCATAACTTCATTGTTTACAACTTTAGGCTATTCCAGCATTTTTCTCTTTGATCTAGTATAGTAGTCTAATTGCACCACTGATTCTTGGAAATAGAAGCCTCATTCAAAAATACTGATTCTTCATCTTTAACCCATGAGAACAAAGCATATTTTGGGGCTATTAATTACTCTTATTGCAAAGATATCCCTTGCATTTGAGCCATTAAGATTGAATTTTGCATATCAAAAGACTGGTAGGCTTGATTGTCACTGGAACTTGCAAACTAACCATCCATTCTTCTTTGCTCTACCACCTTTTGTTGTTATCCACATAGTTATTGTAAGGGAAACACCAGGCATTAGAGTTATCTGCATAGTTATTTTGCCCTAGAATAATCTCCCTATTTGAATTGGGAGGAATAGTCTGTGACGGTGTGGATACTACAACCGATTGGTTTGTTGGTTGATGGTTAGTTTGTCTTGGAAGACCTTGATATTGGTTTGGCTGAGATGAAAATCTATTTCCTTGATAGCCTTGATATGGAGGCTTAGGGAAAGTATTTTTCTATCTTTTTATATTGATCAGCTCATTAGAAAATGTCCTTAGGATATTCTCGATATCATCCAGCTTAGATGACTGAGTGGGGACAATATCTTTAGTAGATGGTTGAGGATAGGTGTACATAGACACAGGTGGGGCTATATATTTAGGAGCTTCTTGAGGTAATGGTAAGGAAATTTCTAGGAACATGGGCATGGGAGGCCTTGAGGGTAACTTTTTAGCATCTATCAAATTATTCTCAGCTCTGACCATATAGTCATAAGCCTCAGGCAAAGTGTGTCCTCCAAGTGATTGAATCATAACAGATATATCTAAATTTAAATCTTTAAGATAAAATACTATAGCCATACCTAGTAATGGTCTAGCTATAGCAAGGATTCTTTCCCAAGTCTTTTGAAATCTAGAATTGAAGTCAGTCATGGCTTCTTGTGGTGCCCTTTGAATGGTAATTAATTGTTGTAACAAAGAAGACTTATCACCCTTCTCTTCAAATATTTTAAAGAAAATATCTCTGAGCTGATCCCATGTAGATATGGTATTTGGGGTCAAAGATTGATACCATTCTAGAGCCTTCCCTTTAAAAGAGGCTGCTAATAATCTTATGGCCACATTTTGTTGTGTGACAACATGTATAACATAGACATCTGATACATCCTGAAGATGTTCCTCAAGTGTTTTAATGTCTTGCCCACTAAATTTAGGTAGAGCTTTTAGGGCATTCACTGGGATAGGATTCCAAGTGGCTAGTGGTACTGGGAGAATCAAGGGACTACCAGTGTTCTAGCTTGCATAATTTCTTGGGAGTATAAGGGCTCCCATATTTAAGCTTGGTATTGGTACAAATTGGTTCACTCTTCTTCTTGGACTAGTTACCAAAGGTGGCAAAAGAATACCTGGATTTGTAGTAGATTATGATTTGGTTATTGGTCCACAGCTATGACTCCTCATAGCTCTCTGGTTCATATGATCTTGAAAGAAACTTCAAGATTGGTCCCACTAGGCATGCCGAAAACTGTTAATGATTTAACATTGCACTTTGTTATAAACACTAACAATGGGAAGTTTCAAGATGTGGGACTTGTGACTTGAAATAACCTCAAAATTTTAGAGAAGTTGGTTCTTTAAATCAAGTATATATTGGGAAAAGGGATAGGAATTTTAATAGAAACACAAATGTAGGAAAGAAAATCTAACTATGGTGATGCACCTGAATGTAATTTGACCTTAATCCTGAGTACAGTGAAACTATATGTAGGATTCATTTACATTTATGAGCAAACAAGTGCATGGTCAATGTAAAAGATAGAAACAATAGAAATAGAGGCTCACAACATAGACTACTTTTACAGTGATATAGAAAATGCCAATAAAGGCATAGGTTTCAATCTTCTTATTTGAATCTTCTAGTCACATAAGAGGCACAAAAACATGGGCAGTTATATAAACTTTTCAACTCAAGAAAATGAGACAAAAACATATGATATTCCTAGTCACAGCTCCAGAAAGTCTAAACTCTCTACAATAATTCCCTCAAAAAATTCTCTCTCTAGGCTCTTCTTCTGGTGATCTCTGCACCCTTATTTATAGCCTTGGATTCAGTCCAGATTGTCTACTTGTTCCCAATCTAATGGCCCAACTAAAATCTAACCAAACTAGAAGTGTCTAATAAAAGATATTTTATAGATTTTGAAATGCTTTATCTTCTGGCAGTTCATTAGCTGAAACAGATTGCAAGATGCTCCCTTCTTTTAAATGCTAGGTAACACTTAGCCAATTTCTTGAAAACCTTCTTATTACTTTAGGAGACACTGGAGGATGACATTTGTCATGTTCCATATCACCTATCAAAGACACGTGACACTTTCCACATAACTTATACTCTTTTGTGTCTTTGCTCAGGAGTGTTCCACCTTTGCCACTTGTCACAATCCACTTCCTCAAAACTTCAATAGCTTAAAATAAAATAAGACCCACAACATTTCTTACCTGAGTAACTCTAAAAGGGACACAGGCACAGGTGTCAATCTCCACTACTTCATTAACGGACACATGACAATCTCTGCTTTACCTATCTGGGGTTACATGGTAGTCTCCACTTCTTTTAGCTACCTTTTTAGAAACTTACAGAAGATGACACATGGCAGTCTCTGATTTAGTCTATTTATACCATAGAAACAAATGGGTCTCATTTCATATTTACATGGATATTGACACCTAGCGGTTTCTTCTTGCTTTAAAAATAACACTTAAGACCCACCATGGTCTTTGCTATATCAGTGAAGCAAAAATGAAGATAATTTACATCATGACACATGGTGGTTTCTACTCTCTTTTGCTAGGGTACATGGCATCTTCCATCATTTTTTAGAAAAGCAAAATTGAGACCTTCCACAATTTCCACTTGGCACTTTTTGATTGATCTTGATACTTAGCTTGTTAAAAACTTTCACAAAAAAGAGATAAAATGCAGGTGTTGATATGAAACTATGGATGCTGACACTTGGTGCATTCCACTAAGTCACTATGAGATATGTGGCACGTTCTGACCAATTCATAGAAAATATGAAAGGTGCCTTGGATGATGACACTTGGTAGCTTCTGTTTGACCTCAACACTTAGAGAAAAATGAATCAAAAATAAATTAGATGCCCACACTCTATTTTAAAACATTACCATCTCAAACCAAATTATGCAAGGACAACAATCTAGATCATGCACTGCTAAAAATTAGAATGAAATGTATAGTATTTTTTACTCTATAGATAATAAGCCCTCAAGTGAAATATGGAAATTGTACCCTTTGCTATATCACTTATTTCTAGGTCCACCTGGGATTGCTCATCAAGAGCCACCTATTGAAAGATATTCATCTGAACCTCAACCTCCCTAACAAGTAGAACAAGTAGAATAAAAATAGGCTAAATAACCTCAGGATGTTAAGGGCAAAGGCAAGGCTAAAAATGAGGAACCGAGACTAGATAATAGACTTGGGGAAGGCCCTCCACCTTCAAAACTCCCATAAATACCTTAATCTCTAATATAATTCATTGATATCATAGCCCTTAAACTAGGAAAAACATTGGAAGGTGCCCTTGTTGACATAGTAGCATTATAATATTCTGATAGGAGGAAGATCCCTCTAGTGAAGTAGTTAAGGAGCTGATCCCATTAGATGGGGAGAAAAGGAAGACAAAATTGGCTTTGGTGCCTATAACACCAAATAAAAGGCCTAGGCTGATCTTCACTTACACTAATAGTGAAGACAACCTTTTTAGTGATGAAAATTCAATTCATGAACCAATCATCCTTAACTAGTTTATCTATGGAAATCTATATAATATCCCATCCCTCTCTCTTTCTTGGGCCTTGACACATATTGGCTTGACTGAAGATGATAACATCAAGCCATGGATCAAGGATATAGTTAAATGGTAAGAAGAAAAGAGGATACAATTCCATCAAGCCCAAGGAAGACAAAGACTTGACACCCCAAGAGCTTCTAGTAGTATAGGTGTTGAGGTGATTGAACCTCTAAAATTGAAGGAACTAAAGGTTAAGGTGCAATTTAACCTAGATACAACATCATTGGAAAGAACCACAACAAGGGTGGCTATGGTGTGGCTAGGGTGGTTAAGGTTGGAGGAAAATAGCTTGGAAGGCTCTCATCCATGAAGAGGATGTGGAAATATTTATTAAGTTTCAATCTTAGCAAGCTAAGGATGATGTTGTTTCTTGGGCTAATTCGCTTTCTACATTCGAAAAGTTGAATAAAGAAACTAGAGAAAATGGACGAGGTTAGGAATACCTGGATGTCGACTGCGCACCATGATCCAGACGCTTGTGAGCACTCCTCTTTGGCTGTGGAGGAATGACACCTGCAAAAAGAAAAGAAAACTTGGACAAGAGGATGTTAGATAAATAGACGGTGGGTTGCCAAGCAAAAGCTTGTCCCCGGAAGTGTAAAAACTTCCTCAAAGGGAGGTCAACCCACAGATGAAAGATAGATAAAAGACTGAGAAAATATAAGATGCCAAAATACAGAAATGATGAATAGATTAGAAATGAAAGAAAACACCAAATGGTTACCTGAAGGAAGTAGCCGGGCTGAAGACAGTCGCCGATGTCGGAAGTTCTGCCGGTGTCGGTTAGGAGGTCTGCCGACGTCGGTTATCCTGCCGACGTCGGTAGTGGAAGTGACCGGCGTCGGTCGGGGTAATGGCCTGTGGTCGGGTCTGGGATGTGTTCTAGACTGTGGACAGGTTCGGGATGCTGAGGATGTCGAGACAGAGTCTGGGGACGGGTCAGAATGGACTGTGGGATGATCTTGCCCTGTACAGGGTCTTTTGTGGACAAAAGGGGGACGGGGGAGTTGTCTGGAACTGGGATGAAGAGTGGGACAATGGGAGAGGAGGATGGACAGAGGGCAAGTCCTGAGAAGGCCTTGCAGCGTCTCAGGGGGAAAGGTAGAAGGAAAGCAAGAAACAATAGATAACTGAAAGCTCAAATAACAGAATCAAATAACAGACTTGCTTACCTCTCTGCCTGCTGAATGAAGAGTTGAAGAAGCTGTTGTTGAAGCCAGGGAGGATTCTGCAAGGAGAGAACACAGATGCAAGGCCTGCTTCACCTGTTGCTGCTGCTGCACGAGGTTAAGACAGAGGAGAAATAAGACCCAAAGTGCTGAGAGGAGTTGTTTGCGAGCTCCAGAGTCCAGGGGGTGCAACAGACGTAGGAGGGGATAATGAAGGCTGCCGACGCTGGCAGTCTCGCCGACATCGGCCGAAGGGTCGCCGACGTCGGCGGTCGCAGGATGGGCACAGAGGCTAAAAATAGCCTCTGCCCATTCTGCGCATGCCACCGAGCGAGGGGTCATGGGCAGAACGGTCGCAAGGTTGCCAAAATGGACGAGGGGGGCTATAATGGTGAGATTTGGGCTAATAAATGCTAGGGGAAGGTGGAGGGATTCAAGGGAGGATCCAAGGAGGCAAGGGTAGGGTGGAAAAGGGGGCCTCAATTAGTTAAAAGATGTTAATTTTTAATTAATAAGACCTAGGTGGGTTAGGGACCAAGGAGGACTAGGAGGGAGAAAGGACCAAGGGGGAGAACCAAGGTGCAGACACGTTTGCGGTGTCTACATTTGCCCCTTTTTGTCTTGTTGGTTGTTCTAGATGAACTGCAAGACAAAAATAGGAGTTGGTTGCCCCAGAAAAAGGATGAGGTGTTCCCCCCTCAAAGCGATAGTCGAGAGCAGGGAACCGAAGATTGAGTGTCGATTTGACAAAGAAATGGATAGAAAAGAGTGAGTGAAAACGCTGCCATAGTCATGATTGCACGTAGTCCACTTCACGAGAGGGTCAGGTCAAATTGTCACATGGTCAAGGGTCAAGGAGTGCCAAAATTGAAGTAACCGGGCCCCAGCATTTAGTCGTCTGCTGATCGGGTCACTCAATCTAAGCTGAAGCTCCAAATGGTCATCGAGTCCCAGGTATCCAGGGCTCAAGAAGTACTCCCAGAAACACGAAAAAGGCCACAAGTAGTAGGGATCAACTGGCTCGTGATCCTACACTTGTGAAGGGTCAAAAATAGTCTGCGAACAATTCTGCTAACCAGCCGTGGAATAGCATACACGCAAAAACAACCAAGGCAACATTGTCTTGGAAGAAGGTCAAAGAAGAAGGAGATAGGCATGGTCGCCAATGGTCATTGGTCAAGAGGATGGATGGACGAAAGGATGCGGCCGAGCTAACCCCAGAAGACCCCATGTCAACTGAGTGCTGCCTACATAGCCCCGATGATAGGGCCTCAGGCCGATGTAGTTCTCCCTTAAAGGGAGGGAGGGTCAAAGGGATTGATTGGTCTTGGTCAAAGTCGAATGAGTGGTCGTGGACAAAGGTCTTGGTCAAAGGGTCTTGGTCAAAGGTGACGAAGTTGGGTGTGATAAGAGTCGAAGACGAGAAGGTTTGTCCATCATAGAGATGAACAAACGGGGGTGGTCGAGCTAACCTCAGAAGATGTGGTATCTGAGTGCTGCCTACATAGCCCTTGTCCTAGGGCCTCAGACCAATGTAGTTCGGACAAAGAGGGTCAAAATGGTCAATGATGAGATTGGTCATGTGTCGAAATGATGAGGCTAAGATGAGGATAAAAGGATGCTACAGATGGTGTATTCTGTAGAAGTGGTCGAGAGTCTTTCATCTCTAGCAAGTTTCCATAGTCGCGATGGATGTATGCTAAAAATGAATAAAAGGTCTATTTATGCTTCAGCAAGTATTGGTTTATGCTTAACATAAATTGGGTCTGGTCGATAGTTTCCACGTGTATTGGTGTCCATGGGAACTATGCGAAATGGACAAGGATGATGCCTGATGTCATGTTGAAAATGTCGATGATGGAGTGAAAAAGTGTTGAAGTTGGCTTGGTTTAAGGATGAGTCGACAAGAGACGAAGCGTGACCAAAGTGTAGAGAAAAGGTGAAAGGCAAATCGCTCTTTCATTGACAAGGACCAGAAAGGAAGCATAGATAGGGGTGATTAGAACCAAAGCCCCATTCATGCATTACGTCGTTGACCAGTGTTGAGTTAGAACGGTAATCGAATCACTTTTGACATTAAAGTGAGCTCAAAGTCCCTTGAGCCGGTGATAGGAGGAGGATAGGGTAACCCAGTGTAAGAGCAGGAATAACCTTGCCCCTTTTGTAGGAGACCCTGAGACAACTACAAGCCAATGTCCATGACTCGTTTTTTTTTTTTTTTTGTTGGCGCAGACTGATCGATCCGGGAAGCCTGCATAGAGATGTCATTTGATGTAATGGTCATGTTGTGAAGCTGATCGATGCGGGAAGCTTCTAAAATAGTTGTTGTTTATTGCCAGAGTAGTCATAGCCATCCTTCGAGGGAGTGGTCTATATTTTTGCTTGATAATGTTTGAAAAGTTGGCCTAGCTGTCCTTCAAGGGATCAGTCTAGTAATACAGCAATGATAGTACAGCTGTCCTTCGAGGGATCAGTCTGTCTTTTTGAATTGACTTGACTTGATTTAGTGACCATGGATATGTTTTGACATCTTGATTTGGATTTATTGATAGGAATGAGAGTCACAGACAAGACTGTAGAAGCTCAAGGACGCCCCTTTTTATTAGGACAAAGCATCACTGCATCCTAAAAGGGTTGTAGAGGACTTGTTAAAGGGGAATAGGGTCGAAAGGAATAAGGAGCCAGAGGACGAGGATTGCTCAAGGGACGAGCTCAAGTTATGTGTCAAGTGGACAAGTACTCGACTAACAGAAGAATGGTCGAAGATGCAACGCATTAAGAGGCTCAGGTTCTGGCCGTTCATCGAGGGAGGACAGACGATAAGTCCCTGATCCATACTTGTGCGTGATGATAAAAGGTCCAAGCAAATTGGGGGCGAATTTGCCTCGTTTACTTCGCTCCATATTGGTCACATGTTGATTCTCTTTGAGGATGAGGTCTCCGATGTTGAAATCTCGTTCTCGCAGATTTTTGTCGTAGGCCCGCTTTATGCGACTTTGGTAGACATGGAGATGATTAAGGGCAGCCAGACGGCGCTCGTCGAGTAACTCAAGTTGAGCTAGGTGATCTTGACGAAAGTCATCGTTGGAGAGAATGTCATGCAGGGAGATACGAAGAGAGGGGATTTGTACTTCGAGAGGTAAGACAGCCTCTGTTCCGTACACAAGAGAAAAGGGAGTAGCACCCGTAGAGGTTCGGATGCTAGTGCGGTAGGCCCACAAAGTGAAGGGGATATGAACGTGCCAATCCCTTCCTGTATTATCGACCACCTTCATGAGAATTTTGGTGAGAATTTTGTTGGAAGCCTCGGCCTGCCCATTTGCTTGTGGGTAGTAAGGCAAAGAAAAGCTGAGTTTGATGCCAAATGAGTCGCATAGTTTTTGGACAGTCTTGTTTTTGAAGGACTTGCCGTTGTCGGTGATGATTTTGTGAGGGACACCAAAACGACAGATGATATGGCTGCTGATGAAGTCAACAATTTTGTCGGCTTTTGTGGAGATAAGAGGAATGGCTTCCACCCACTTGGTGAAATACTCAGTGGCAGTGATGATGGACTGATGACGAAGAGACGAGTGAGGGTTAATCTCACCGATGAGATCCAAGCCCCACTGAGAGAAAGGCCAAAAATCCTGAGCGACTTGCAAGGCGTGGCTGGGAAGATGAAGCAGGTTAGAGTGCTGCTGACACTTGATGCAACGCCGAACATAATTGCTACAGTCTTGATGAAGGGTGGGCCAATAATAACCCAGGCGAAGGAGGCGCTTGGCAACCGAATTTCCACTGAAGTGTCCACCACAAATCCCATCGTAGACTTGCTTTACGGCATGAGAAGCTTCAGCGGAGGTTAGACAGCGAAGAAGGAGACCATCGAAGCCTCGCTTATAGAGAAGGCCCCCTAGCATGGTATAGCGAGCTTTGCGCTTGATGAAAGCTCACCGCGCATTGCTAGAGAGGTTGGGAGGAGTGACAGAAAGAGACAAGTAGTCCACAAGTTGCTTATACCAGTCATCTTGTGGGCTAGAATTGATAGTGTTGATATGGTCGATGTGAGGAGAGATGTATGAAGGCAAAGGTACGCGATGCACTGTGACGATGAGTCGAGATGACGATGATGAGGACGGGATATGCGAAGCAAGAGAAGCCATGGTGTCGGCAAACTTGTTCGTAGAGCGTGGAACAGTCTGCAAGAGGTAATGGTTGAAAGATGCCAAAAGAGTGTCAGCACGATTTTTATACCTTTGTAAAATTTCGTTTTTACAGAGGTATGAACCGTTGACTTGATTAACGACGAGCTGCGAGTCGCCGAAGATGTTGATAGACTTGATGTGGAGGGAAAGGGCAGTTTGAAGTCCCAAAACTAAGGCCTCGTATTCGGCCATATTATTGGTACAATCAAAGTCAAGCTTAAAAGATAGAGGCATGGGTTCCCCTTCGAGTGGGATAAGGATGACCCCCGCACCCCCGCCGAGTTGACATTTGGAGCCGTCAAAGAACATGGTCATTTGATAGACGGTGTCATCGGTGGAAAGTGTGGCGATAGACTCGTCAGGGAACTCAAATTGTGAAGGTTGATTGTCGGGAAGAGGGGCATTCGCCAGTTGATCAGCGATGGTTTGCCCCTTGATAGATTTCTGCTGGATGAATTCGAGGTCAAACTCAGCAAGCAGCATAAACCACCGAGCCATACGTTGATTTTGATATGGCTTGGAGTGCATGTATTTGAGTGGGTCGGTGTGAGTGATGACAAATGTCTTGTGGTTGAGAAGATAGTGACGGAGCTTGGTGGCAGAAAAGACTAATGCCAAACATAGTTTCTCAGTATGAGTATACCGAGTTTCATAGTCGACCAGTGTTCGGCTGATGTAGTAAACCGCCTGCTCACGATGATGCTCGTCCCGGTGCGCGATCATGGCACTTAACGAATGGTTGGTGGCGGAGATATAAAGGTAGAAGGGTTGGTCGTCTTTAGGTGGAATGAGGACTGGTGGAGAGACCAGATAGCTTTTGAGGGCTTCAAAGGCCTCTTGACAGTCCTCATCCCACTTAAAGGAGACGTCCTTTTTAAGGAGATGATGAAAAGGTTGGCAGCGGTCTGAGAGCTGCGAGATGAAACAACGAATGGACTGGAGCTTCCCTTGGAGACTGCAAAGCTGCTTGAGATTGGTCGGGGGTGGCATTTCGAGGATAGCGCAAATTTTAGCGAGATCTATCTCGATACCATGAAAGGAAATGATGAAGCCGAGAAGCTTGCCTGAGAGGACCCCAAAGACACACTTCTTGGGGTTAAGGCGGACGTTGTATTGAAGAAGACGAGAGAAGATGATTGCGAGAATGGCCAAGTGGTCGTGGCGAAGCTTGGACTTGCCGAGAAGGTCATCCACATAGTCCTCCATGATTTTGTGGAGGAGATCGTGGAAAATGTAGGTCATGGCGCACTGATATGTGGCACCAGCATTTTTCAAGCCGAAAGGCATGACCCGATAGCAGAAAGTCCCCCATGGGGTGATAAAGGTAGTCTTGTGCTGATCTTTCGGTGTGATCAGGATTTGATTATATCCTGAAAATCCGTCCATGAGAGAGAGCATCTCATGGCCGGCCGTGAGATCAACAAGTTGGTCAATGTTAGGAAGAGGAAAATCGTCTTTGGGACAGGCTAGGTTAAGGTCGCGATAGTCCGTGCAGATCCGAATCCCCCCAGTTGCTTTAGTAACTGGGACGATGTTAGAGACCCACTACGGATAATCGATGGGTCGGATGAAGGAGGCAGAGAGAAGGCACTGAAGCTCTTCTTTGACGAGGAGCGCAATGCGAGGATGCATCTTTCGAAGCTTTTGCCTAACAGGCTTAGCCTCTGGTTTGGTGACAATGTTGTGGGTAGCGATGGTGGGGTCGATGCCAGGCATGTCGCTGTAAGTCCAGGCGAAGGCCTTGCTATGGTCGGAAAGGAATTGGGCATAGTCAAGCTGCTCCTGAGCGTCTAGAGATTGGCCAATCTTTAAGACATGAGGAACATCAGAAGAAGAAGAGAGGTTGATGTCAATGGTGGATTCATTTAACATAACCTGGGTCTCAGAAGGGAGGGAACGCTGGATGAAAGAGTCATCGGCACCCATATAGGAAAGGATGGCGTCATCGTCAACGCAGTGGACAGTGTGAATGGTTGCCGACTCATCTTCTATCATGCTAGGAAAAATGAGAGGGAGAGACCTGGGCACCCCATTGAGCTGATAGGTCAGGGGTTCCAGGCGGATGGTGTTTATGGAAAAAAAAAACTAGGAGGGATGGAGACCACCGACTCCATAGGTGACGAAGGAGAAATGGGCGAGTTTGGAGGAGATTGGTTCACGGTTGACTCAGGACAAAGGTCGAAAGGAGCCTGAGTGGGGTCATGATATCCCAGGCCATATCGTTTCTTGGCATCGTCATCATTGAGCGTCTCGATAGGCTGATGGGAGCCCTGCTCATAACGTCCGAAACCAAAACCCTTCCATGCACACCTGTAAAGGTAAGTGTGTGCAAAGGCAGGGTTGCCACGAAACGAGAAGTCTGAGGTGAAGGGTTGGGGTGACGAAAGGGAATTGCCGTTGGTAGGAGCTTGATTGAGCCCCCCATAGACAAAGTTGGTTTGGAAGTGAGGAGGACCATAAGGTACGACCATCCCGATCCGATGGTCGTAATTGGGACTGAGGTGAAGGCGTCCATACTCTTGCGGAGTTTGGAGCATGTCAAGGGTCAGCAAGCGATATTCCCCAAGTGATAATCATTGGAAGACGTCTTCCATGGGGTCTTTGGTTGGCGCTTGAAGAGAAAAGGTGAGGGCAACCGCCGATTGCGAACTGGTCGAAGCTTCCGCGGATGGAGGCGGTGCCGGAGTGGACGGCTTGATGGGGATGAGGACGTCGTTAGGACGATAGGTGGTGTTGCAAGTCTTGAAGGGTGAAGGGTCAGCGGGAATGGTGTGGACTTGCCCGTCATGTTCAAACTTCACACAACGATGCAGGGTGGAAGGAATACAGGCCATGGCACAGATCCATGGTCGGCCCAGCAGAATGTTGTATTGAAACTCTCCTTCGATGATGTAGAAGAGCTCCGGGACTATGCGTGGGCCAACGCGAATGTGGAGGACGACTGTGCCAATGGTCGTGGCGGTGGTGTCATTGAAAGAACGTAAGATAGCGTCAGTTTTGGAGACGCAATTCTTGGGAAGAGGTAGCTGGTCAAAGGCATGGGTAGAAATGATGTTGATGCTAGCGCCGCCGTCGATCATAACGCGTTTGATGCGTGTCTGATCGACATAGGCAGTGATGAAGAGGGCGGCGTCCTGATCTTCCGTGTTGGATGTGGGAATCTCAGAATCGCTAAATGTGATGGAGTTGATAGGAGATAAAGAATGGACAAGGGCAGCAAGCGGTTGGGGGTCTTCGGGTTGGACCTCTGCTGCTTGCAAGGCTTGGATGAGGGCTTGACGGTGTTGAGGCGAGGTTTGGATAAGGTCATAGAGAGACATCTTCACCGGTGTCTGATGAAGCTGCTTCAGCATGGAGTCTTGAATCGGCCCAGAAGATGAAGATGAAGAAGGCTGGGATGCGCCAAGGATAGAAATTTTGGGCTTGGGCGCAAGAGGTGGTTTGACGAAGGGATAGGTCCAAGGAATGGCAGCTTTTTCTTTTGCCTTGTCCTTCTGCGACCTGGTGGTTATACGGACGGCATTGATTTCGAAAACAGGTGGTGAAGAAGGGGTCGTGTTTTGCTGATGAGAGGTTGTGGCTGAAGGTGTTGGATGGGATGGAGTCGAGGTCCGGTCGAGAGTGTCCTCAAGGAGAAGAGTGTCCTTCTCCATATGGCGGCGGATGACGGCCTTGAGGGCACAGCAGGTCTCAGTATCATGTCCTGGTGCACGATGATATAAGCAAACTTTTGTATCGTCGAACCAGGAGGGTTTAGACCCGAGAGGTTGAAAAGGTCGGATGGGCGGAAGGGTTATGCTGGAGGTTTGCAGAAGTCGGTGCAATATCACCGAATATGAGCCCACTAAAGGGTCTGTGTTGGTTGATATGCGCGAGGTCGGTGACTTTTGCTTGGGTGAGGCTGGAAGAGGTTTCCGTACCACCTTATGAGTTGATGGTGTGGGGACAGATGGAGGTGACTCTGGTCTGTAGATTGAGAAAGGCTTTTTGAGAGAGGGACAGCTGGAGGTAGGCGGAGGAAGCAAAGGAGGTAACAAGTTCCGGTTGGAGGCCGGAGTGGGAAGGATGCTAGCCAAGGTCGAAGGATGGGGACCCAGAATGGATGGCAATGGTGACGGGGGAGGAGGCGTTCGCTTTGGAGGTCTGGCAGTCTTCTTTGTCTTGGTTGGAAGACTGCTGTTGGTCGAGGTCTGGTCTAGATCCACCTTCACTTGCGGGTGAGTGAGGGAGGAGATAGGATGAATGCCAAATGACTTGATGGGTTTGGACGAGATAGATGCAGGCTTCGGTTTGGACGGGTTTGGTTGAGGTTTAAGAGTCTGGTCTTTGTCAAGAGTCTGACGAGATTCTGCCTTAGGAGGATTAGCAGCATGTGATGAGAGGGCGCAGGTATGTTGAAGGGTCTTAAGACGCTCCCACAACACCTGAGGCGTCACTTTCCTCGAAGGGAGAAGTTCAATCTTCTCCACTAACCAGGAAAATGGCTGAGAGGAAGATGTTGATGGTTGCGAGATTGAAGACGAGATGGGAGTAGTGGTCTTGGACACATGATGTGGTGAAGTCATGACAGATGAAGACGAAGGCGAGACAGGTTCTTCCCTGGGTGGGGAAGAAACCGGGGAGCGAGGCTCCTCCAGCGGGTAAAGGGCAGGGATGACAGTGCCCTCCACTTGTGGCTAAGGAGTAGGAAGGGTCGGGTCCTCCAAAGGCTGCAGAAAGGAGGATGGCGAGACTGAAGGTACTGATAAGGGCGAAGCGTCCTCCAAGATGAGAGGGGTCAATGGAGAACTAGCTGGGGAGAGAGGGTCATCCACATGTGACGGACTGATGGATGGACTATCCTCAAGAGGCTGATTTGGGACGAAAGGAGAGACCGTATTGACTGTCCGAATATTGTGCTCATGATTGTCGTCAATTAAGGTCTGGACATGGTTCTAAGCTGGCGGATGATTGGGGAAAGGTTGTTTGAAGATGTCAATGGCCTGATTAGGGGGTGCATTAGGATTGTCTAAGATGAGATCCCCCTTCTCAAGCATGTCTTGTATTATGTTCTTAAAGGTCTTGCAGTTCTCCGTGTCATGGCCCTTAACACGATGAAAGTTGCAGAAGTCTTGCTCCCTATACCACGCGGGGATGGCATGTGAGGGATCGAATTGCGGAGGAGGTCGGGCTTGAGGGAGATTGAGGATTCCCTGTTTAAGAAGCTTTTCCAGCACAGACGCATATGATTCTCCAAGGGGAGTATATCGTCGCTGCAAGTATCTTTGCTGGAATTGCCGAGTAGCGCTCTGAGACGTAGAGGGCTCAGGCTGATTGGACGAAGAAGATGAAGGTCTGAAAACTACGGCATTAGCTGAAGCCTTGGATTTAGAATTGGATGATGATGGCTTGGCAGAAGAAGAGTCATTGGTCTTAGAGCTGGGATTCTTACTCCGCAGTTTGACTTTGTTCTCCTCGATGGCACGCAACTCAAGTTTGCGGGCCATCGTGAAGGCTTCGTCAAAAGTGCGGAAGGTTTGAACCCTCAGAGTGGAAGAGATATGTCGGGCACAGGCTTGAGAAAAGAGTTCAATGAGTTTGGCCTGGGGCAAGGAAAAGGAGAGTTGGTTGATAAGGCCTCTCCATCGAGCCACGAAGTCGGCTATGGACTCGTCCTCGAATTGCCGGATGGAATAGAGGTCCGTGATTGAGACTTTCTTGGTTATGTTGATAGAAAAGTGATCGAGGAATAGCTGAGCCAATTGCGTGAATGAGAAGAGAGAATGACTAGGAAGGGAGCTGTACCAGTCAAGTGCAGCACCCGAGAGAGACATAGGAAATGTGCGTAAAAGTAACGCATCATCATGGCCAATGAGGTAGCAGGCGTGTCTGAATGCCCACAAATGTTGTTGTGGGTCTTCCTTGTTTTGAAAGCGAGAAAACTTCGGAAGCTCCCACTAGCTAGGATATGGTCTGATTGGGATAGAAGGATGGATGGGCTCGTTGCAGATCTGTTCATATGAAAGAGTGTTGCGCGAGCCGGAAACAGAGGTCTCAAGACTGGTCATCTTGTCCATCAGCATTTTAATGATGTCTGCCGACGGATGGACGGGTGGCGTGCCCCCTAAGTTGTAGGGCGCTTGGGAGAGGTTAGAGGAGGCGTGCGACATAGTCGGTTGTATAATATACGGATGACTAATCGCAGGGGCAGAAGTGAAGGTTAAAGGTGGTTGGTTAGAAGACATAGCTGGGCCCGTTGTTGCCACGAGAGGTTGGACTGTGGTAACGGGGGCCAAGGGATAAGAAGCCACCCTGGTATTGATAGGGGCCAGGGTAGGCGGGATAGAGATGACAAGGTTTTGAAATGGAGTGGATAGAGGTTGAGCGGGTTGAGGTTGACAAGGGGCCGGAACCCCAGTGGAAGTGGGCCCAATGATAGAGGGAGAAGCCACACCTGGAGGATTGGTCAAAGTCTGGTCAGTGGTCAAAGCGATGGCTTGAGTGTCCGAAGGTTGAACTATGGATGTTGTTGATACAGCTGTAGTCGCGATAAGGGAGGTCGGCATTCCGTAGATCAGATTGCCCAAGGAGTCCCACGTTCGGCTATGCGCGAGATAATGTTGCAAAGCCTTGACATTGAGGTCCAAGAATCGCTCGAAGTCTTGGTCCCCTTCTTGGACAATGGGAGTCTGTGGCGGGGTCGGATGGACAGGAGTTCTTTCGGTCTCCGAGTTGAACTCCATTTTAGGCTTGGTCACGGATGGGGTGGACGGAAGTGGTTGACGGCAGACGTGGTCGACAAGAGCCTTGGCTTGGCTACGAGTGAAAACCATGCAAGGCAAAGAAGGTTCGGGTCTCAGGAACTGTGTTGCTCAGTTTCAGAAGACCAGGATGAAGTCCTGACAGAGAAAGGATAGGTTTCAGGTTGCTGGTTTTGGAAAAAAAAAGGACAGTGACAGAGACCGACGTCGGTTTAAAAACCGATGTCGGTAGGAAACTAGGCCGACGTCGGTCAGATAACCGATGCCGGTAACATATGAAGCCGACGTCGGTATCAGAACCGATGCCGGTGACAGGGGAAGCCGACGTCGGTGGCAGAACCGATGTCGGTGACTGTGTTTTCCAGAGAGCCAAAAGGTTCTTGGAAAAACAAAGAAGAAAACATCCTCACACACTCAAACAAACAGATGAGAGGAGGAAAACAGAAAAAGACAGACAGGCCTAAGCGATAAATCCTAGAAATTAACCTTAGAAACTTGTGGCTTATGCCTTAGATGAATGTTTGGGGAGATTGGCTGAAAAAAGGGTCCTAGAAGAAGGCGGTCTAAGGATGGTTTCAGGTGTTGTTTTAGGTGCTCAAAGATCTGTGTTAGGGTCTGGTACGCGGCCTGGTGCTAAGGAGCAAGCTCCCCTCACTTCACAATTCCAGTGGTTAGCTGGTCTCGCTTAGCCAAGATATACCTCGCCTAGAGTTTATCCTCCGCCAGAGAACGGAGTGGGCTTCCCCCTTGGTGATGAAATCCAAGTAGGGTCACCGGGACGGGTAAGGTATCCGCTGGGGGATGAAATCCCAGTCGGGCCTTGTCTCAGGTAAGTTATATGTTTGTTTTGTGCATGTGAGTCGGTAGTGTAACATCAAGTGTCTAGATTTATTCAATATGCGTTTAAGTTACTAGATGTGGACTACGAAGATGCAAGCACAAGCAGAGATGAATGCAAAGTGTTTTAATGCCCAAAGTCGAAATGTGATATTGTTATGAAGACAATGTTTTGAGAAAGGGTCAAGAATATGACGTTTAGACTAGTCTAAAATGCACAAGAAAGAAAAAGAAGGATTCATTTTAATTCTTGCTTATAGTGTCATTGAGAAGAAAAGGAGGAGAAAAGGTAAGAACCTAATGCTCCTAAATGAATAGAAGAGAAAAGGAACCCAGGAGGAACCTAGGGTCCCACCGGGCATGCCAGAATGTTTCTTGGGCTAATTCGCTTTCTACATTCGAAAAGTTGAATAAAGAAACTAGAGAAAATGGACGAGGTTAGGAATACCTGGATGTCGACTGCGCACCGTGATCCAGACGCTTGTGAGCACTCCTCTTTGGCTGTGGAGGAATGACACCTGCAAAAAGAAAAGAAAACTTGGACAAGAGGATGTTAGATAAATAGACGGTGGGTTGCCAAGCAAAAGCCTTTCCCCGGAAGTGTAAAAACTTCCTCAAAGGGAGGTCAACCCACAGATGAAAGATAGATAAAAGACTGAGAAAATATAAGATGCCAGAATACAGAAATGATGAATAGATTAGAAATGAAAGAAAACACCAAATGGTTACCTGAAGGAAGCAGCCGGGCTGAAGACAGTCGCCGATGTCGGAAGTTCTGCCGGTGTCGGTTAGGAGGTCTACCGACGTCGGTTATCCTGCCGACGTCGGTAGTGGAAGTGACCGGCGTCGGTCGGGGTAATGGCCTGTGGTTGGGTCTGGGATGTGTTCTGGACTGTGGACAGGTTCGGGATGCTGAGGATGTCGAGATAGAGTCTGGGGACGGGTCAGAATGGACTGTGGGATGATCTTGCCCTGTACAGGGTCTTTTGTGGACAAAAGGGGGATGGGGGAGTTGTCTGGAATTGGGATGAAGAGTGGGACAATGGGAGAGGAGGATGGACAGAGGGCAAGTCCTGAGAAGGCCTTGCAGCGTCTCAGGGGGGAAAGGTAGAAGGAAAGCAAGAAACAATAGATAACTGAAAGCTCAAATAACAGAATCAAATAACAGACTTGCTTACCTTTCTGCCTGCTGAATGAAGAGTTGAAGAAGCTGTTGTTGAAGCCAGGGAGGATTCTGCAAGGAGAGAACACAGATGCAAGGCCTGCTTCACCTGTTGCTGCTGCTGCACGAGGTTAAGACAGAGGAGAAATAAGACCCAAAGCGCCGAGAGGAGTTGTTTGCGAGCTCCAGAGTCCAGGGGGTGCAACGGACGTAGGAGGGGATAATGAAGGCTGCCGACGCCGGCAGTCTCGCCGACGTCAGACGAAGGGTCGCCGACGTCGGCGGTCGCAGGATGGGCACAGAGGCTAAAAATAGCCTCTGCCCATTCTGCGCACGCCACCGAGCGAGGGGTCATGGGCAGAACGGTTGCAAGGTTGCCAAAATGGACGAGGGGGGGGCTATAATGGTGAGATTTGGGCTAATAAATGCTAGGGGAAGGTGGAGGGATTCAAGGGAGGATCCAAGGAGGCAAGGGTAGGGTGGAAAAGGGGGCCTCAATTAGTTCAAAGATGTTAATTTTTAATTAATAGGACCTAGGTGGGTTAGGGACCAAGGAGGACTAGGAGGGAGAAAGGACCAAGGGGGAGAACCAAGGTGCAGACACGTTTGCGGTGTCTACAGATGTCTAGGGATTAGTGTAAATAATTAAGAACCTAAAGAGGGAAAAAGATAATTTACAGACTCAGGCAATTTTCTTAGTGCTAGATTTCATGATTAAAATGTTGGAAGAGTCATTTCATGACATGTTCAAAGAATTAAAGTATATGGAATTAAGGCAAAATGCACTAGAAAACTAGGCCACTTAAGCCAAGGAGTTGGTTACTCAATGGCAAACTTTTAAGGATAAGATTTCTAAGCTTATTAAAATCAACGTTAAGAAGCAAATCCTAAATTTTAAATCCATCATCATGGGCCACCTAAGTGCCATTTTTGGAATTATTGTGGACAAGGTTCATGCCTTGAGTGCTTGGAATACCAAATCAGAAGAGCTTATTGAGGAGGAGAAAGAGATCATGGGTAGAATTGAGAATCTCTTAGGAATTATGCTCAAGGATCCTGCACAACCCACTAGCTTCAAGATTATTAGTGATGAATAATTCTAGCACATAGCCACTGTGGTGACTCAAGAAATCAAGGGTAAAAGTCATGGACAATCAGGGCAAGACAATAGCATAATATTAGACATAATCTTAAATGAAGGGAAGAGGATCAATGAAGATAAATACATTAAGGAAGCTTTGGCTAGGAATGACAGAGATTTTTATGAGCTATCTAATCAAGAAGAGGAGCATATCATGAGGCCTACTATAGACTTGGGATTAGTGGATGAACAACATGAAAGATCCATGAGTATCCTTCAATAGGAAAGGTCCCCACATCCAAAATCCTAATCATGGCTTACCATTAGGGTGATATATTATTTTTTAAGGGCACACACTAGTTTTTTAGCATCATTTCCTCTAGGTCAGTAAGGTTGTAGACGACACATGTACTATAGTCATTACAAAGACACTTGTCTTTTATACACTTGTATTGGTAGAACTAATTGGTATACTACCTAGATTTCTATAATGGCATGTATTACCATTTATAAAAGAGGAAAGACTTCAAGGTATTTTTGTACCATTTTAAAGCAATTAATACAAGAGATCAAAGAATTCTATAGGAATTGTCTAGTTTGATGTGTTGTAATTACTATGTTTCTCAGTAGTTTATATTAATTTGAATGTGAATGGTTTCAAGAAATAATGAGTTAAAATCATTAATTATAGGATTGTTAACTTGTGTATGCTAGGTTAGTTGAAAGAATTGAATCTAATTTATTTCATTTTCTCTATAATAAAGTTGTGCTTTAGCTATCTAAATGTAGTGTAAATCTTTAAAGGAAATCCAATTTTTACTTGTATTATCATCCTACCTTTAGAACTAGGCTTGGTTTGTAGCGAAATATGATCTTAGGCTACATTACACTATATGCTAGTTGAGATCATGCTTGGGAAATACTAAAATCTTGTCAATATGTTCATAATAATAAATCATCAATCACTATTTATTTCTCACTCTACCCTCTCCTTTTTCTCTTTTTTTATAAAATAATTAACATTAGCTTAAATACATTGTTCATAACCATTTAGTTTAGTTAATGGTTTGGATATAGATATATTTGTCTTATATTAATATATATTTTCAAGAAAGGTACCAAGATGGCTCCCTACCATCAAATTTTTTAAATATTATGGAAAATTCCATGTTGCTCTACTACTATTTTCACCATAGGCATCTTAATTTCCAAACACCTGCAACACATGCTTTGAATCCTTGGATTCTAAAATGAGAAGTGTTATTTAAACACTAGGGATCACCTATGGTTCACTTTGAAGCATCAACACTAGTCATGAACTTGCACCAAGAGACTTGTGCCTTTGAATAGGCTTGTGCCAATTGACCTTATCTAGGATGGGACATGTTGATAGACTACCTAAGCCTATTTAACAAATGATTAATTCCCATTAAGATTAAGGTTGTGCCATGCTTTGAATAACCCAATGTGGGCCCTAGTCCCTTCACTACTATTCCTTAGATGAGCACATAGGGCTTTTCCCTTGTGTGAAATTGATGCTAGTGTAGTAGTGCATTTAAATGTTGTGTGACATAGACCTTTACTATGCTTGCACATAGCTATATCAAGTACATAACTAACTTGAGTTGATTTCTAAGCATGTGACTCAGAACATGAGCTAAAAAAGGAAACTTTTCTATAAAATCAAGGATGTGGTCCAATTAAGACACCTAAAAATTTGAGAAGTCAATTTTCAAATTATAAATTATTTTTAATTTCAAGCTACTAAATTATACTACAACACTGAATCAAATAGCTGAAGCATTTGAAATGTCATATATACTATTACATCACTTTTACCAACGTTTAGTAGAAGAAAGAGCATATAATCACACTATTAAAATTTCACACACATTCATATGAGGGAAAACTATATATGAATATTATACCCTCTTAAGAGTATTGGCTATTTAGATAGCACTTAGTAACAAATGGGGTTGTTAGGGCTAGCTCAACTCACATTACTAACACATTTTTACCAAGTTAAAAGAGGTACAATGAAAATAAATAGGGTTTCTTATTATCTAGATCTGACACACATGTAGACATAAAGTATTGCATTCAAAAATTACATAGGGGGCAATGTAGGTCTAGTCCAATGTTGAAGTCATTCCTATGTAGATCTCTCACTAGAGACATACATCAAAGGTGGACATAAGCATTGACCCTTACTATCCTAGATCGATACAACTAATTAGTAATTTAAAATAGTTAGAATACATAACAATTAAATTTTATACCTATAATATAGTCCTATGATGATTCCTAAATCATTGCCATAGTTTATAAAAAAATAACAAACAAGATATTGTCTCTTTATCCCTTATTTTATTTGTGCTTGTATTTATTACACATGCCTAAATGATATATATTGTCAAAATATATTATTAGATTATAAAAATATAAATAGTATTTTATTATAACTAAAACCAATTTATTCCTTATATGTTTTTATTATGAATCTAAAATCATTATAACATTTGGTGTAAAATCATGAAAACTTTGTATGATATTATTGCAACTTGTACAATTATAGAACATGCTCTTTTCTCCATCACTCTTGCTTATGATTGATCCTCTTGAAATTAATGACATCCATAGTGCTAACTATCTTCCTTTTGTCATCAATGACAATCATATTTCCAACAATCTCCCCCCTTATCATTAATGGAAAAATAAATGCTATAATCTTGTAATATATTGATCTTGTCCTTCTCTGGTATTTACTATACTTACATTGGCTTTTGATGAATCTGAGTTGAAGCTAATCATATGAAACTTTCTCCTCCTTAGGAAATTGAACACTTACCAAAACTCCACTTGGACACATGCTCTACTTTTGATTAGCATAAAGCTTTTACAAAGTATTTTTACTTTTTCTCACTGTTTGACATCAATGGTAAAAGAACTCTAATTTTCTCACTGTTTGTCCATGTTTTTCTCACCCTTTATCATATAAAGGAAATTTTCTAAGAATTTTACAAAAACAAACTGATTATAAATTTACAAAAATATGCAAACTTGAGTTGACTTTTCTCTCTTCTTCTAGGGATTAACAAAGTTTTTGAGATCCTCCCCCTAGACTCATGCCCTATTACTAGGATATAGTGATGTGATGTAAGAGACACCACTCCCAATTTATACCTCAGATACTCAAATCGTTCCTTGGGAATAGGTTTAGTGAATATGTCTAAAATTTGATTGTGTTGGCACATATTCCATTGTAACCTCTTAATCTATAAATTTTTCTCTTAATAAGTGATACTTGATTGATATGTGCTTAGTTCTATAATGCATCACTAGATTCTTTGATATATTAATAGCACTTGAATTGTCACAAAGAATAGAGATAGGTGATTTTTATTCTACCTTGATGTTTCTGAGTGTTTTCTTCATCCACAAGACTTTAGTGCAACATGACACTAATGCAACATATTATTCTTCTGATATAAAAAGAGTAATCATCTCTTTTTTTATTAGCTATGAAACAAGTTTGTATCCAAGGAAAAATACATCACCACTAGTGCTTCTTCTTTCATCCATACTTCCTACCCAATCAACATCTATACATGTTGTCAAATTAAAATCTTCATCTTTAGGATACCATAGGGCATAGTCAATTATACTCTTGATATATCTAAGATCATTTTCACTTCATTGACATGTAATTATTTGGGAACATATTGAAATATTACAATCATGCACACTTCTTACATGATATCTAGTCTTGATGAAATTAGGTATAACAAGTTACCTATCATTGATATGTACATAGTCTGATTTGAATCAAAGGAATCATCCTCTTTGCTGAACTTACGTATAGTTATCATGGGAGTACCTACTAGTTTGTTTTCTTCCATTCCAAACTTCTTGATCATTTATTTAGCATACTTGGTTTGGGATATAAATATCCCTTCATCAGTTTATTCTATTTATAGACTGAGAAAGAAATTTATCCAAGCATAGACATCTCAAACTCATTTTGCATTTGAGTAGCCAATTATTTACATATTATATTGTAGCTACCACCAGAAATGATATAATCTACATATATGATAGTAATTAACATATGCTCACCTTTTGATTTTAAGTATAGACTACTATCTATACATCCTTTATAGAATACTTATTATTGTAAGTTTTGGTGTAATCTTGAATACCATGCTCTTGGTGACTATTTTAGACCATAAAATATTTATTTAGTCTCCAAACATAATCTTCTTCTAATAGATGAAAACCTTCAGGTTTGCATTCAAAATTTTCAAAAGGGTTCATGATTGAGCGTAGGCTTGATAAGTGTCCAAATCTCAAGTGCCCAAATCAAATAAATGACAAGTGGGTAAGGACCACTTCATCTTCTAGGTTCCATTCAATAAAATAGACTTAACATCCATTTGATAGACTTTGAACTTCTTCTAAATAGAGAATGCTAGAAACATTCTTAGGGATTCCAATCTAGAAATTGGAGAAAATGTTTCCTCAAAATCCATACCTTCAACTTGTGCATATCCTTTACACACCAAATTGGCCTTATTCCTTATAATAGTTCCATCATCATTGAGTTTGTTTCTAAAGACCCCCTTTGTACCTATCACTTTCTTTTCTGAAGGTCCTGGAACTAATTCCCAAGTTTTATTCTTCTCAATTTGTCTTAGTTATTCTTCCATGGATTTTATCCAATTATTATCATTGTTAGATTCAATATATCTCTTAGGTTCAATTTCAGACATTAGAGTAAAACATATTTATTGAAACCCTTCTCCTTGTTTGAATTTGTTCATTTTTATTGTCAATGATTTGCTCTATAGGATTATCCTTTTGAATAAATCATATAGGTGGATTTTCATTTACTTCGTAAAGATATTCATTATCTACTTCCTCTTTAATCTTTAATTCTTCTTCATATATGTCTCTATTAGCTTTAACATGTTTTAAGCCTTCATCAAGCTTGACATTGATACTTTATAAAAAAAATTGTAGATTTTGTTGTATCATACATATGCTTTTCTTTGGGTGGAATAACCAATAAATATTCCTTCATCACTTATTAGTTTATAGCTTCTAAATTTATCTTATTTTCTCCTGATGTAGCATTTGCTATCAAACACTCTAAAGTACTTGAAAATGATAGGTTTTCCATACCATAGTTCATAGGGGGTTTTATCACTATTTACCCTTAGTTGAACTCTATCCAAGATATATATTTCTATTTGAACTAGTTATCTCTAGTATCCATCAAGTAACTTGGCCTCTTTTAGAATTATTTTGGCTATCTCCTTAACTAGTTTGTTCTTTCTTTCAATAAATCCATTTTCCTATGAATTCCTTGATATAGAGTAGTGAATTTTAATTCCATGCTTCTCATAGTACTATATGAACTCATTTGAGGTGAATTCACCACCTCTATTAGATCTTGAGCATTTGATTTTTCATCTAATCTCATTCTCTACCATGGTCCTAAAGATCTTGAATCTTTCCAATTCCTGAGACTTATCCTTCAAAAAAATTACCCATGTAATTTTTGAGTAATCATATACTATAAAAATAAATTATATTTCTCCTTTATATCCTCTTATCTTAGTAGGACCATAAATATCAGTAAGAACTAATTCTAAAGGATTTGTAGTTGTATACTCTTTTGTTTGAAATCTGACTCTTGTTTGTTTACCATGCTAACATTCCTTAAAAGTAGTGTCTATAGGTTTGGTTATCTTAGCCATTTGTCTAACACACTTATTTCAAATTACTTGTACAAATTTGTCAAAGTTGACATGACCCATTCTTCTATGCCATAACTAACTCTCATCAATCTTTCCTATCAAGAAGCTATTACAATTCACTTCACTAAGATTATAGTTATTGCTTTCATTTCCATTTCCTTATACAACTAATATTCTATATCTCCTTATGAAATTCTTCATTAAATGTGACCTTATATCCATTGTCACACATTTGGCTAACAATTAGAATATTGTGTTTCAATCCTTCAACATAAAAGACATCATGTGTAAGTAATTTTTTAATCTATGTTCAAGGTTCCTTTACCATGGATATTTACTATAGTAGTGTCTCCAAATATAACAAACCTTTCCTTAAATTTACTAAGTTTTATGAACTTTATATTGTCACCAAACATGTGTTTTGAGCAACCACTATCTATTACCTATAACTTTTATTCCTTGACATGGAGTGTAGTTTGAGCAAGCATAGATTGTGTAACTTTCTGATCTTTCACTTTCCACACATCCTTAGGTTTATTATTTGTCTTATTTTTATATCATCAAAGACTTCTAAACATTTATTCACACTATGAAGCATCCTTTTATTTACACTTTTTATCTTTGGTCTTATAAAGTTTGTTCTACATTGTTTATCTATGTGACCAAATTAATTACAATTATAGCATATTACATTTATATCTAACAAGGGTACAAATGAAATTATGCTTAAAAAGTTTGTTATCCTTTTAGGTATAAATCTATATTAACTATCCCTATGACTAAACTAATTACATGTATGATAATAACCATAAAAAAATGAGGAATACCTAGTCGTAACATTTCTTTGTGTAGGATGAGGATGTCTTCTTAACTCTAGCTTCTTTAGGATTTTCACCTTTATGTAACCATTTGCATCAACTACCTTTGTGTTCTACATCTTTCATGAGTTTTCTAAGACTAAATCATTATTATTAATCTTTTTTTAGTCTTCTTTTCTCCTTTAGCTTTCTTCACATCATCTATTCTTGTGTCTTTGCTTGTATCTCTAGATGCATTATTGTAAGTTTTTTCATTCTTTGTTATTGATTCTCCTTCAAATTTGAAGTTGATTCTCCTTCAAATTTGAAGCTACCATATAAGTTTTCAAATGTACTAGTTATTTATTTTGATGGATTTTGAGAGTTGATTAACTCATCAAGAATTTTTGAACCTCCTATCAACTTCAAATTTTTGTCTATTTATTCTTTAGATTTTTGAAGTTCTTTCCTCAGAGCCACTAACTCTACTTATAACTTCAAGAATTCATTAAATTAGACTATAGTTTAGATTTGACTACATCTTCTATTATTTTAGAATCTTCAACTTGTGTCTTTAGGATAATTACCATCTGATCATATTTTTCAAGACTATTAGACATTATTTCAATCTCCTTTTATGCCTACTTCTACTTTAAGTTATATGTTCTCATCTTTTCAATTTCATTTAGAGAACAAATAGGTTTACCCTCTAGATCCACTTCTCCTTCCTATTCTTCATCTGAGTATTCAACTTCTTCTATCTTTTGATCCACATAGGCTGATTCTAATGTCATGAATAGGGATTCATTTACCTCAACCACAAAGGCAAAATCATGGTCATCATATGAGATATAACATTTATCCAATGAATAACTAGCTTCTTTTATGTACAAATCCTTACTTTTTGAAGAAGTTCATCTTCTTGGAGTAGTGGGGTTTCATATTTTTACTATCCTTTTCTTGTTCAAAATTATGCTTTTCTTTATAAGGGTATTTAGTATCAAAATTTCCTACCTTACCATAGTTAAATCATTTAAAAGGTAGCTTACCTTTATACTTTCTAGATTATCTTCTTAATTTTCTAACAAAGTTGGATTCTAATTCATCATTTTCCTCAGATCAAAAAGTAGGTGCTTTTGCTTTTACTTGTTTAAAATATTTGAATGTATCTTCTCTTTTGAAAGTATTTATTTCACCCATTCTTATCTCATAGGATGTGAAGGTTCCAAGCAAATCATATATAGTGAGTTTATATAGATATCTTTATTCCTCTATTACAAAGATTTTAGAGTCATACCTTGATGTTAGAGATCTTAGGACCTTTTTGACAATGAATGAATATTTCATCTCATCTCCAAGGCTTATAATTATATTGAATATTGCATCTAATCTAAGGAGGTTGTCTAAAATTTTATCTTCTCCATTCATTTTAAGACTTTCAAACTTGTCTTTATATTTTCTTAGCTTGGCCTACTTTACCTTATCATCACCTTCATAGATTTTATTCAACTTATCCTAGATATTTTATGCATTTTAATAATTCATTACTTTGACAAACTCTGAGTTAGATAATCCACAAAGGATAACATTCTTTGCGTTGGCATTTATCTCATATGTCTTCTTTGTATCCTGATTAGTATGAGTTTTAGTAGGGGTTGTATATCTATTTACAACATACATCCATACATCAAACCCTAATGAAGATAAATATGCTTCCATTCTAATGCTCCAAAATGCATAGTTTGATACATCAAAGATAGGTTCTTTTATTTGAGGAAGATTCTTGTTGACTAGCCATTTGTGTTTACTGTGCAATATCTACCCTAGTTAATTAAGCTTCTTCTAAGGAACTAGGGCTTTGATACTAATTTTTGGAACATATCTATCTATTTAGAGGGGGGTGAATCAATAGATTGATTAAAATTGGTCCTTTAATCCCTTTTAATGTAATTTAGAAAGGATATGTAAATATCACATACACACACATATACATAACACTATATGTTTATGGAAAACCCAATATGGAAAGAAACACCATGAGAATAACTACTATAATATACTATTCTAATCTATCCTCACAATCAAAAACCTGATTGGTGATAATGTTTAAGAGCACTGACCCTAAGGAGACACCAATTGCCTAATTTAAGAGAACATATTCTAAGGAAGCACCAAATCCCTAATTGAGCACACACTTAGCTCTTCTGATGACACCTACCAATCAAATTTATTATGGACCTACAACTCCAAATTATAAATTTTATTCATAAATGAATATAGCTCTCTATTATAAACCTATTTTGTAATTGCTAATGAGTTTCTCTACATTTCTCTTCCTTTCTTTTTCTCTCGCTCTCAATTATACTATGTTCCACACTTTGTGTATTTCCTAGATGATGTATATATGTATTGATCTAGGTCTCACATATTTTTTGTGTTCACACTTGGTCATTAACACATCATACTCTTAAAAGTTTCATTCTTCTTAAATTCATGTACCACCACCATAATTATCTATATTTTACTATATTTAGTATATATAAGGCTCTATTTTTTATGCATGTGATATATTACACAATTTAGATTGATCATAGTGATCTATATTATTATGTGTTTCATATAATGAATCTTTCTTGTATGTTCCATCACTTGACCATTGGGATAAACATATATTTAAATACTAAACATTAATCTTAAGTTTCATGCCATGATCCAATAATCTTCATTCAATTTTCCCAACTTTAAAAGGCAACTTTAGTTCAAACTATGACAAGATCATGCACTACTTTATATCTTTACGACCTTTAAAACATTAATGTTACAATTTTAAAATGTGTTTATTGATCTTTGATCCTAAGATCCTTTATGTTGTTAGATATTCAAAAGATGCACAAAATTTACCTTTGTTTATAATTAAACATCGATCACTTGATTTAATCTCGCTAATTCCTTATACTCTAGAATATATATGCACCATCGATCTAACTTAGTCTTTAATACACTAAACATCAAATACTTTGACCTCTTTGACTCCATGTGCTCCATTGATATTCATTACATGATCACACACTCACCATTATATCTTCTAACAAGCTCTTGAGGTTAGGACACTTGGCACTTTTGTATGCCTTCTAATCAATATTATTAGTCTCCACACTTGTGACACTTGGCATCAACACATATCTTCTAAATTACTATTAGTGCATATGATTTTGACACTTGGCACTCTTTCATTCCTTATACACATTATCAGTCCCTACACTTATGATACTTGACACTAGCACATGCCTTCAGAGTAATTTATTTTCAATCTATGTGCTTGTAATACTTAGAAGTAACACGTGCCTTTTGAACACTTTACTATTAATCTTTGTGCTTGTGACACATGGAAACCACACACTCTTTTTACACATTATAAGTCCATATGATTATGATACTAGGCACTATCATGTTCACTCTTTGGTACCTTTGACATATTGACTTTATTGTGTATCATTGGATATTCATCGTACGATTTAACGCTAGCCATTAATCAAGCTTGGACAAGTCTTAATTTGAGGAACTAGGAAATATTAAAGTTTTGGATCACTATTCCAAGATAGTAATTACTAACTCAAAGGGGCTAATTACACAATGATGGGGAAGGATTAAGTTAGAACTTATATGACCGGTTCTTAATTATATCTAGTCAACATGAAAATAGAAAATGCCTATGAATACCATCACTAAAAAACTTAGGGTTTTACTAAGAAACCCTAATAATGTTTGAGATCTAAAATAAATATTTTCTAGGCTCATTTCTCTTCATCTAAACCTATAGACCATATTTATGAGATGATCTTGAAAAATTGAAAATGGATCTTCAATTTGTTTCTTTACAAATATAGAAATGGTATCTGTAAAATCATGAAAACATTTTATGATAATATTGTAACTTGTGTAATTATAAAACATGCTCTTCTTTGCATCACTCTTGCTTGTGATTGATCCTCTTGAAATTAATGACATCTATAGTGTTAACTATCTCCCTTTTGTCATCAATGATAACCATATTACCAATAAACTTGTCTTCTATTTGTTGATCCAAAAACCTAGTTTAAATATTAGGGTTTCCATATTCTTTGAAAGTTCATCTGAAAATTATGTTTCTTATTTTTATATCTAATTTCTCTCTCACTTATATGATCATAGCTTCAGAATGCTTAATTATATTTTTATTTTAGTCCTTTTGGTTGTATGTTTGGTAGTCATATTAAAGTATATTTTAGCCTTTGTGGTGTTCCTAAAAAAATATATAAGCATGGAGGATAAATTATGATAATTTATTTAATCCACCTAATGATAAATGTATTGCATATGAAGTCCTAGAATAACACCAAAATTTGTATAATGCCACATTTTCTTAGAACTATGACAATGAACTAGCTAATGATGTAATTGTAAATATAACTGAGTAAAGTAGTTATCATGATGTTTCCACTCTTGGTTATAAATGTTATGTGATTACCTCTGGTTATGACACCTCTCCTATTCCTATGTTTTATTATGTGAAAGAGCCAACAAATATACCAAATGATACCATTCCTAATGTGTAAAATCAAACTATTACATCCATGCCCTATTTAGTTATTTTAACAAGTGAGTGTCATTATCCCCTTTACAATGTTGAAAATTTCAAATAAGTTTAATGCTCCCTCACTATCTCTCATAATAATAATGTTTTTGAAATCAAGTGTGTCTCTTCTTCCAAAAATAATGCCATTTTTGAAAATCCCATTACTTTTTTGCATGATTCAAATGAAAATATTCAAATTTATTCTTCCCCTCTAATTTTTTAGGAACAAATTACATGTCCCATATATATTTTATAAAAATATGAAGGTTCATTTAAAAATTTGAAGTAAAAAACTACATAATACATATTGTTTAAGGACACAATAATGTTAGAGGTACAATCACTGAGAGGGGGGTGAATTAGTGAGCCTAAATATTTTAAATTTAGTTCCAACTTCAATTTTGATATTTACAAGTCCTTAATTAATTATCATAAGCATTCATGAAGTATAACATAATACATATTAATGTACAAGAAAGACAATCTAAGATCAAGCACATAACACATGACATACATGGAAAGCCCTCTTGGGGAATAAAACCCATTAGAACCTACAATTAGGATATTATCCTATATAATAAGAACTAATTTAAACCAACAAGCTACTAATAAAGGAACAAACATTATTAGTTTTAATGAGACTGCAATCCCACAAGGAGCTACTACACCTATCTAGTTTAGCAATCATTAAAACTAGATCTTTACCAAGTTTCACCTTGTAAGGAAGTTTATACCCCATTAGATGTTGATCACCCACAACAAAACCTATGAACATATTCTCCTGAACACTGATTGCTTGCCAATCTAATGGAAAAAAAAGTATATCAAATCTTCTTTGACTTTGCATAATCATGCATCCAATGCCACCATTTGTACCACCTTACACTTTTTAGTAATAACTCTATCACCTCAACACTCACTATTGATCAAATCACATTACATACTTGAACCAACACACAAATATCAATTATGACACATTACATATCCCAACTATCCCCACTTTTCAACTTTGCACACTCAATGTATCCTTCATAGCAAAAAAAACATGACCAAATGGTCATACACACTTTCCACACTTAGATTAGTCTCTCAAAATAGCCACTAATCTATCACAGACAAAAGAAAACCTTTGATCATATTAAAGACATCCAAAACATCTTTTTGGATCACTATAGGTTATTCACTCATGGTCAACCTATAAGAGCACTATTATACTATAAAAAATATGACCTATAGGTCATACTCATATTCCTCAATCTGCTCTACTCATAAACCCAATCATTGGGTACACTCAACATCTTTTATTATTCTCTTCAATGCTCACTCTTCTTTTAGTTACATAACTCTAGAACCTATCATTTTTTATTCCACTATTAATAAAACAATCTTGATCAACACCATCTTGGTCAGCCAATAGGCATGTTTTAACCCTTACAACATCTATCATATGAATATAAGTCTCAATAAAATATACATAGTATATCCATAGTATTTATGGGTCACCCTTAATCAACTACACCTTTTAAACAAGGCACTTGTAGCTCTTATAGGTCTCATGTGAACCCATTCACTCATTTAGGACTCCCTTGAGTAAAAAAGAACACATAAGCCCTTTCAAATACATGGGTCCACTCCTTATGTCCCATTTGACATCTTCAAATGATATTAGTCAACTTATCTCACCTCTACATATGCACAAACTACTCGAATACAAGCCTTATGCATAGGAACATCATTACCAAAACCATAGTCAACTTATTAAGCATTATTCATACTCAAGAAATATGGATCAGCCTTTATAATCCACATAGAGAATCCTCATGGAATCTATAACATGATCTAATATCTAATTAATTTTGATACATCAAAAAAACATCAATACAAGCTCAAATATGCTTCTCGAGTCACTTGTAAAATAGGCATGAATAGATATTCAAATTTTAGGCTCAATATCTTTGATTGCACACACATCTAGATCTTCAAATCAGGTTTATTATATGTACCATGGATTCTTATTCAAATTTTATTTTTATTACATGAGAAAATTTATCTTCTATCAAAATAC
Organism: Torreya grandis; assembly: GCA_037957365.1. Classification (NCBI taxonomy): domain Eukaryota; kingdom Viridiplantae; phylum Streptophyta; class Pinopsida; order Cupressales; family Taxaceae; genus Torreya; species Torreya grandis. The sequence continues at coordinate 1,050,453 of JARHVA010005768.1, read as the reverse complement.
ATATCTCTATTTTTTCTTGTGTTAAATTCAAAAATTTGAATAACAAGTCACAATTCACCTTCAAACACAATGATCTAATCTCATGGACTCTTAGCTTAGGATCAATCTCACATCATCGATCTTATCTGAGATTTAATGTATAGACTACCAAACTCAAACATTAAACCATAATAAATTTGACCTCATCTCATGTCCTCTCAAAAGGTTGACTTAATGCACTCTATCGATCTATGTAGATCAACAAGGTTAATAAAGATCAATGCTCACCATTGATCAAACTATATGAACACCCACTTGCCATTTGATCATTATCATCTGCCTTTGCTTAGATGTTAAACATTATTCACCTATCCTCATCTTGATGCCTCTTGATTCTTTAGATTTATGTGTACTATTGATCTTTCTCAAACTTTAACACCTTAAAGAATTAACAAGTATGGGGACCCTATCAATATGCATGAGTATTCATTTTTGCACCTTCATAACTTATTTTATGCTTCAATGAAAGATCTCAAACTTAGACTATATGATCTCCTTATATAGTATAATCTAACCATATAAAAAATTACTCCTAAAACATTGATATGTGTCAGATATAATGCCATTAAAATTACTTCTCATAAAATCTTACCACAGAGCTAACCATGTCCAAATCTACCTAAGAGGCCAAATTTGACCATCCATAACTTTTATTGTGCTTAAGTGTATGAACTCAAATTTAGCACAAATGATCTATGATAAAAATTAAAAAAACCCATATTCTTAGTTTTTATTGACACCTTCACACATGCAATATATAACACACTAAAAAATTCTCACTATTTCTATGTCATTGTAAAATTGGATATGGAGAAACATAGTCAATCTACTTGGGAGCCTAACTTTATATATGCATATATTTTGATGTGCTAAATTATATGAAATATAAATTAGTATAAATAAAATATCCAAAATTTAATAAACCCATATGATCTCCTTCTAATAAAACATCCACATATGCAAGTTATTTGATCACCAACTTGCTTATTGGGATATTTCTAGACATTTTGTAAATTTGGTTAAGTATGGCAAAACTGTGAATTTTGATTGAGAAGCCAACTTTTCACCCTCAAATTTTACTACACTTTTACACATGACTTGAGATATAGTTCATAAAAACTAAGGAATATAATTATCACAACCATATGACTAGATCCCCTTGACTCACTCTCACGTGGTAATGGTGATGTCATCAAATTATCTACTTAGATTTTCTGCCACTAGACCCAAAGTGTCTAGATGAAAAATATAGACTAATAAATGAATTCCAATTATGAACACAAGATATAAAATCATGGATCACATATTATAATACCATTACACATTCTTAATCTTCCATTCTCATCCTTGATGCTCTCAAGTTATGTCAATACTGAAGATCAACCAACCATACATATAACACACTACAACAAGCACATTACACACTTTTTCATTATCACATAAACTATCAAGGATATTCTTCCACTCACTATAAAACATCCATGACACCACCATGACATCATCATGATAGCTCTCCAATAATATCCCCCTTTGTCATTGATGTTAACACCTATCAATATAGCAAAAAATAGCTCACCTTTTCTTTCTTCAAATCACACCCACAATAAGAACTTTCTCCCCCTTTGACATAATGACAAAGTGGGCACACACTAATATTGAGGACTTGGAAATAATATAAAATAGTAAATGAACATCTTATAAATATGATACAAACTCCTCTTTACCTTGAGCCTACCTCTTCTTATCTTGACAACTTCCTCTTGCTCCATGCAAATACTCTTTTTAATCAAGCATTGCAACCAGTGAAAATAAAACACACAAAACCACATAAATAGTGATGGAAAACATCAAGAAAAATCTAAGAAGGACTCTCCCTAATAAATCTTATCAATTTCTTCTTCTGAGCATCATTAGATCTCCACACACCATGAGGAATCATGACACATGCTAACTAGCCTCTTCTCTAAAGTTACTAAAAGGACCAAGAATCAGAACATCATACCACTAACCAAATAGGAACATGTTCTAAATAAACCTAATAAATCACCTTGAAACATATATACCTTTCTCTTTTGGAGAAAGTAAGAACAAATAATTCTTCTTCAAACTAAGCATGTCTAGCCTCCTTGTAGCTCTACCTAAACCTTATAGAGTGCAAAACTTTTAGTAGACACATCTTCAGGACATAAAAATACATATATGGATCACTATCATATATCCCCTCAAGCACACCAATTTGAATCATCATTTTCATTCTCTACAACATACTTCCTTCACAAACCTACTAGCTAATTAACCCTCCATAATGACAAAAACATGAATAATTTGAGAACCACAAACCTTCAAATCTATGTGAAGCTTGATTTTACGACCCATTTAGACCATTAAAAAAATTATGAATCTTTAGACAATAAATTATAAATAAGACCACTTTTCTATCATAACCCAAAACCCTAGAAACTAAAAAACAATCAAGGTCAACAAACCTCGTACTGGTCAACATTCATCTTTGAAACTTATTTCACACCTTTAAACCTAAAATACACTTGGATTACAATAAAAATAAATTCATATACCTTTTTTTTATCACTAAACACTTATTAACATTTGCATCAACTTCATTAAGTCACCTAGAACCATCCATTTTGACTCTATACTATAGCTCCTTCACAAACATCAAAAATAGGCTCATAAACTTATTTATCCCCCATAATAAAATAAATTATATAATTGAAATTTTCATCTTGAGCACACAAAATGGATTCTCCACACCTTCTTTCTCAAACTCAACTACTCAATCTTTTGATCCTAAGACATGACCAATTACAATGCTCCTTTTAACTTTATGCTTCATTATGAACTTGATATCTTCAACAAGACTTCAAAAACTATCCAATCATAGTCAATACTCAAATAGATATACCTCACAAACTAATATGCAAATACATATTTGGAAACTACCTTTATACTATAACATCCAAACCATGATCAATAAGAAAAATCCTTCTCAAGGTAGGACCAATGAGATTCTTCACAAAATTATTTTCTTAAATAGATAGTTATATAAAAAGAATGCACAAACATACCTTATTTTCATATCTTCTCATCAAACAATATCTGATATCCACCAAGCTTCCTCTATCTGACAAGTGTCTCCTTGAAGCCTAGATAGAGACACCCTTTACACCATAAATCTCTACCATGGTGTGTAACTAGGAGTTGCACACAACTTCTCATATTATTGACCCTCCTTGCTTAATTGATACTTATAGTTCTTCTTCTTCTTCTTATTTGGCTTAACTATGACAACTAATTCCTTTTCTATATCACTTTCTATATCTTCTAAGATATAATTGATAACACATGGAGACAACATAGATTAATGACATACCTTTTCATATGAAGAATCCACCTTGCAATTTGGAATCTCATTACTACATACTAACAATTGATGTTATTTACATGAAACTTTCTCAGAAATAGTAGGGTGTTCACTTTCATCTATACACACTTTAGAACTAGCATCAACCACTACCTTGGTCTCTTTATTTTAAACATGAGAAGACTTTTGATTTGCCTTTTCTAACTAGATAACTAAAAAATTCTTTGCTTCAAACTTGTCAACAAAAATTATCAGTAGAAAGTCTTGACTTTCTTTTATTTTTTATTCTTTTTCTACATTGGAAAACAATTCATCAATACTCTTGGACTCAATAGAGTTAGTATCCTTAGTCTTTATTGCCTCAAGTCTACATACCAAAGTTTGAATCTTCTTATCTTTTGAAACCATATTACCTACTTAATCATTGAGCTTATCTTAATTTTTAACATAACCTTCTATAGCAACTTTCTTTTCAATCTTATAACTAGAATAATTGGCAATGATTACCTTTGGTTTCCATACCTAAGTTTTTCCTTTCTCAGACCTTCTAGGAGCTTTATATCCTTTTACACACTTTAAAGATATTTTAACACCATTTAGATATAATCTAGAAATATGTCCATTCTCATGACAACTAAAATGAATAACATCATTCAATATACCTCTTGAAAGATCTGAGTTATGATTTTTCCAAGACCAATTGCTTCTTCTTCCAAGGGTCCATGAGGATACATTCTTGACTAACTTCCATTTATTTTCCTTAACACTATGACCATACTTATTACATGTATAACAATGACCATAAAATAAACTATCACACCTTGTAGCATTACGTTATCTAATTGACCTTCTAACATCACTCTTCAAGTTTTCATTCTTTTTGTCTTGCTCAAGCTTCTTATGCTTCCTTTCCATCTTGTCCAACTTGACTATAACAATCTCATGTTCACATTTTAATGACTTCATTTCAATATTTAGTTGATTGCACTCATCTTCTTTTTCTTTTATATTTACATTTATAGTTATTAATAGATCCTCAAGAATATTGATCTTATTCTCATCCACTTTGGAATCTTTATTCAAAGTACATATCTAATCTACAAGTGCCTTTATTATAATATTCCAAGGTTTATTTTATTTATTTAAATGCTTATCCATCTTTATACCTACTTAGGATCACCTTCAAGTTATTAGGCTTCTTCCAAAGGACATGCTTTGATACCAAATATTAGAGGTACAATCACTGATAGGGGGTGAATCAGTGAGCCCAAATATTTCAAATTTAGTTCCAACTTCAATTTTGATCTCTACCAGTCCTTAATAAATTATCATAAGCATTCATGAAATATACACATCATACATAGTAATGTATAAGAAAGATAATCTAAGATCAAACACATAACACATGACATATGTGGGAAACACTCTTGGGAAATAAAACCTAAGATAAATTTTAATTGGACTAATGTCCTATAGAACAAGAACCAATTTAGACCAACAAGCTATTGATCAAGGAACTACCATTCCTAGTTATAGTTAGATTGTAATCCCATAAAGAGCTACTACACCTATCTAGATGAGCTTCCAAAACAACTACAATATTTAGCAAGTTTCACCTTACAAGGAGGTTATTACCCCATTAGATTCTAAGCATCCACAAAAAACCTATGAACACAACTACTAAACACTAATTTCCTTCCAATTTGATGGAGATATAAAGTATATCATATCTTCTTCAAATCTACATAGTTAATGCATCCAAATACACCTTTTGGACCACCCTACACTTCTTAGGAAAAACTCTATCACATCAACACTTTGTATTGATCAAATCACATTACATACTTGAACCAACACACAAAGATTAATTAGGACATATTACAAATCCCAAACATCCCCACTCTTCAACTCTACACACTCAATGCATCCTTCATAGCAACATCCCTATCATAGTAATAATAACATGGCCAAATGTTCATACACACTATCCACACTCAAATAAGTCTCTTAAACCATGTAACAAGATCTCACAAAAACTAGAAATCCTTCACTCATACTAAAGACATTCAAAACATAGTTTTAGTTCACTATAGGCTTATTTTCTCATACTCAACCTGTAAGAGCACTATTCTACCATCGTAAACATGACCTACAAGTCATACTCATAGTCTTCAATCTACTCTACTCATCAGCTAAATCATTGGGCACACTTGGACTCTTCTCTTATTTGATTCAATGATCACTCCTCGTTGAGTCACATAAATTTAAAACCCATCAACTTTGGTTCCATTATTTATAGATAAATCTTGATTAACACCATCTTGGTTGGACATTAATCATGTATTAACTCTTAATACATATATCATATGAAGATAAGTCTCAATAAAATCTACATAGGTTAGGCATAGCATATATGGGTCACCCTTAAGTAGCTACACCTTTTAAACATGGCACTTTTAGCTCTTATAGGTCTTATGTGAGCCCATTCACTCCTTTAACACTCCCTCGAGTAAAAAAGGAACACACTACCACTTTCAAATACATGGTTCCTCTCCTTATGTCCCTTTTGACATCATCAAATGATCTCAATTGATTTAACTCACCTCTAATTATGCACAAACTACTTAAATAGATACCTTATGCATAGGAACACCATTATTGAAAACACAGTCAACTTCTTAAGCATTGCTCATACTCAATAAAGATGGATTAACCTCTATAAATCCATAAAGATCATCCTCATGGATTATAAAACATGTTATAATATCTAATTCATCGTGAGACATCAAAACAACATCAATAAAAGTTTGAATATCCTTCTCAAGTCACTTGCAAAACAAGCATAAAAACACAATCAACTTCTAGGCTCAATATCATTGATTGTAAACATTTCTAGATATTTAAATTAGGTTCATTTTATATGCCATGGATTCCTCTTCAAATTTAATTTTTACTACAAAAGAATTTTTTTATTCTATAGAAAGATATGATCAAAATATAGATCTCTAGATTTTTCTATGTTAAATTAAAAAATTTGAATAGCAATGGTCATAGTTAAGCTTCAAACATAATGCTCAAATATCATGGACTCTCATGTTAGGATCAATCTCAAACCACTGATATTGTCTAAGATTTAATGTATAGACCACAAAACTCAAATTTCAAATAACAGTCACTTTCACCTCATCTCATGTCCTCTAAAAATTTTGACTTAATTTTTTCCATCGATATCTATGGATCAACACTCACCATTGACCAAACTATATGAATGCCCACATATTGTTGGATCATTATCCCATACCCTAGCTCAAATGTTAAACATTATGCACCTATCCATATCTTTCTACCTCATGATTCCTTGGATCCATGTTCAATGTTGATCTTGCTCAAGCTTTAACACCTTCAAAAATGACTAAGTATGGGGACCCTATCAATATACATGAGTAGCCATTTTTACACACTATTAACTTATTTTTCACTTTGATGCAATATCTCAAACTTAGACTAGATGATCTCCTCACATAGGAGAATCCAACCATATAACAAACTACTCATGGAATTCACACACATGTGAGATATAACACCGTTAAAGTTCCTTCTTAGAAACTTGTATCATAGAGCCAACCATGTCTAAATATACTTGAGAGGCTAATTTTGAGTATCCATATCTTTTGTCATGCTTCAACACATGATCTATGCTAAAAAATGAGAAAACCAATATGATAAATTTCTCTTGACACCTTCACATGTGAAAGATATAACACCTTCAAAATGCTCACTCAGCTCTTTTTGCCTCATTGCAAAAGTAGTTATGGAAAAACATAGTCAATCTACTTGGGAACCCAACTTTGCATATGCATATATTTTGATGTAATCCATCACATGATTTGTAAATTAGTGAAAATAAAATAGATCCAAAACTAAATAAACCCATACGATCACCTTTTTCCTGAAACATCCACACATGTGAGCTATTCCATCAACTTTCTTACTCAGCTCTTTCTAGCCATTTTGCAAATTTGGCTAAGTATGGGAAAATAGCGAATTCTGACTGAGAAACTAACTTTTCACCATAATAACTTTGACTATGATTATTTTCATGACTTGAGATATAGAACATAATAACTAGTGACTACATTGATTACAATCATATGACTAGCTCCCCTTGAATCACTCCCATGTGTTAATGGTGACATCATCAAACTATCTACTCAAATTTTGTACCACTAGATCCAAAGTATCTAGATGAAAAATATGGACTACTAGATGAATTCCACTTATGCACAAAATCTCTCAAATCATGGATCACATCTTATAGGAACACTTTTATATACTCAATCCTCTATACACATCCCTGATCGTATCAAGCTATGTCAATACTAAAGATCAACCAACCATACAAAAAACACACTAGAACAAACACATTACACACTTTACCATATAAAAATAAGCGTATTTCATACTTTTTCATTATCACATTGAATATCAAGGATCTTCATCCACTCATTAGAAAACCTCCATGACATCATCATGACAACTCTCTAACAAAAAAAAAAGCCCCAAGCATATTTGAGGTATCTTTTTCAAAGGTCAAACCACGTAAATTTAAGCAAAAGAAATATTTACAAAAGGTTTCCTAATGAAATAATTTCCTATGAAAAATAACAAGGATTCAAATGATAGTTATGTATATATTCATTCTCCACATAATAATGTTGCACATAAAGTAGAAAGTGATATTTCATTACTTACTCCTTTTTTTTCTATAGGATTCAACACTAAATCTCAAAGTGAAAGTGAAATCCTTACATATATTGATGTGGTACATGGAATAGAAAACGTATTTTTCATTTCATCCTTTGTATTTTATTCTCAAAATTAGAGTGTTTCTAAAAATGAAATCATCCCTCCAAATGCTCTAATATCTCATAAAATTTCAAACAATGTAACACCTTTCAATGATAATAATATTAAACTTTGTACTATTTAACAAGATATATCTACATCTTTCAACACGTGTTCCTACTGAATATTCAAAAATCATGTGATGAGCCTATTTTAGAGAATGATAAATAACTCATTATTCTTATGTTCTATATAAATGGTAGTTTACAACCACTATAAAAAGCCTCAAATTATTCTTATGATATTTTATCTATTATGAATACCATTGGATATTTTCAACAAGTCAATACTCTTAAATTACAAATTTCTTGTCATGATGTTATTATCAAGGATAATACATTAATAGAGTGACATGTTTGAGTATATCTATCTTTCAAACTTAGTTATGCCTAATTTATCCTCCTTTGATGGTCAAGGGGATCATGCTATCCATTTACAATAATATACAAACTCTTTTAAACATTGGTCCCAAAATGTAAGTTTTATATTAAAGGGTTTTTATTGTAGCTTAAACCAAGGGGCTCTTGATTAGTTTTATACTTTTCCAAATGGTTCATTATAAACCTTAAAACAACTTGAATATACATTTATATAAAATATTCATCATTTTACCTTACCTAAATTACCATTATAACATGTGAAAACATTGACACAAACCAAAATGAGCTTATGCAATATTATGTTATTTAATTTAAGGATATTTTGTATTACTTAAATTATACACCCTAAAATTTGGAAATATAATTTATATTTAGCATAAGTCTTCTTTATCCACTAAGATAAAGAAAATTACATAATTCATTTGATTCATTAAACATCTTATATTGGGATGTACAAAAATATGAATGTGTTATAATGAATACACAAACCAAGTTTCCTATTTCTCCATTCAAACCCAAACATGGTAAAAATATTATTACAAAGGTAAATAAAAAAGTTAAATAAACTCTTGAACTAGTTTAAAAACTTATAAACTAACCAAATTCATATATCACATAATATAAAATAAAGGTATTAAATAAAGGAAGAGAACATACTTATATAAAATCTCCCATATTTAGACCAAAAGGTAGCCTTTTTATTTTGATTAGTATTGAGATAGACCGCTTGACATATTATAAATATTTTTGGATAAATAAATGATTATAATCCCTCCTAATTCAAACTACTCACCTCATATGTTTGATAAGTCAAAATAATAACACTTATACACTTATCATGTATTGATGGTCATCAAAATGAGTGTTTTGATTTCAAGTAAAATCTCATATAGTTACATGATCACAAAATCATTGTATATCAAAAAGACATATCTAAACATATTACACATACTTATACTATAAGCTCATCTAATAAAGTTGAGACATACCATGATGATCCCTATGAGGAAAACATGGTCCATTCGCATTCATAGAATATGAATTCTATTAAAAGTCCCTCTCGCATTGTACTCTCTCCCAAGACTGATCTCTTCCATACTGATCTTACTGAGAAAACACTAGTGCATCAATTATTTCATAAAGAGACATAAGGATAAGGTAGACTTAAAAAATATATATGGGTAACTCAATGAATACATACACCTTCAAAGGATATTTCTATAGATACTTTAAAGATGATAATTGAAGCACCATCCATAGCCCCATTTTCACCTAATCATTATAGTCAATAATTCCTATACCCATCCAAATTTAATTTTATATGGTTATTTATCTATTTCTAATATAATACATGGATTTAGAAAATAAACATACTTGTTACAAAAATGTACCAAATCCTAACATTCACCACAAAATAAAATTTAAATAAAAAACTATAGAAGGACCGTTAGAAAATAAAATAGTTCAAATGCATTCATCATCGTGTTTCTCTAAATTTTAACTTATTTTCATTTAAAGAAGTACAAAAATAGTAATAAATATGTGTTAGAAGAACCTATTTATTTATGTGCACATGATCCAAAAGAGTGTGAAGAGCTCCTATTTGTATTTGGAATAATGGCCTATAGATAAAGAAGGAACTCATGAAAAGGGATTGTTAGATAGTTATCAAGGTTAATTGCCTAGTGTGAGCTAGATCCAAGAAGTGTGAAATTATTGGGAGGCTATATATCCACACTCTTAAAATAATTAAATTGAAAGAAATGAAGATAAATTACTTGTATCAAATGATATAAAATATTTAAAGATAATACAATAAGAAATAAATGCTTGATAAAGGAAATAGACTAATTATAGAAAATATCAAGTCAATACTAATGCTAAAGAGGTCAAGTTGGGTTAAAAAAATAGGTGAGGTCTCTATAAACAAGTAAGAATATATAAAATGGAATTTGGTTAAGGGTAAGTAGGTTGAAATAACTTGTTATTTTTTACCATAGTGACCATCAACAGTTAGGGTGACCATTGGTGGTTGAAGGTGACCATCAATGGTTGATGTGGATTTTAGATGTGTTCTAAAAAAGGTCTAGTTTAGGTTGTAGAAAGGTGTTAGTAAGTGGTTTGGGATTTGGTTAAGGTTTGGGGGTTAGGAAATAAGATGTAGAAATGTATGATCTAGGTAGGGAAATTAGAAACCAAACAAATAAAACCTAAAATATAGAATGTACCTAACTTGTTAATTGATGGCTGATGGCTGATCTTGGAACAATTTTGGTAGAGTAATGGTACTTTTCCTCAAGAGAATTTTTGGTAAAGGTTTGGGTCTCTATTATAGTTTTTAAATTACTGAAAGAAGGCCTTTTAGTTGATATCTCAATTGCCTATCTGCTAGAATGCTTGATTATGGATCCCCATTCACCTCTTGCTCCCTCCTTTTATAGGCAAAGAGAGATGGAGGTAAAAGGTTCCTTAGGAGGTTAGGCTATTAATTTATATGCATCATGATGTATTAGAAATGGGTAAGGTGAACATATTATATTGTGTCATGTTAGCTTGTACATAGTTGGTGTTTTTTTGTTTAGATGGGGAAGGGACCTGACTGTTGGTGGTTAGTGTGACCATTGATGATCACTCTGACCATTGATAGTCGAGTGTTAAGGGTCAAGTGGACTAAAAGGGTGGGTTTGGTTATTTGGTAAAACTGACCATTATTAGGTTTGATTATATGCATCAAAGGGTAAAATTATTCCCAAAGGGGTCCAGGGGTATTTTAACATTTAGAATTATAGTGTGCATAATTTTGGTGTCTACATTTAAGCCATTTTTGTTCTGTAGTTTGTATCAGGAAGCTGTAAAAAAAATTGATTGTGGGTCAAAGGTTGGTTTCCCTAGGTATAAAAGGAGGTGTTCCCCCTCAAACTAGGAGTCGATGAGGAACAACCAAATTAGGTGTAAGTTTGACAAGTTTTTTATGGTGAGTCATAATGTTGGTGACAATGGTGGTTAATAATTTGAAGTGAAAACATGTGCACAAAATGTGACTAAGTGAAATAGCTAAGATCATACAAAGACTAAGTTTCCATAGTTGATAAAAAGGTTGGTATTAGAAGAACAAGTGACAAGTAGATTATATGACCACATTTAGGTGTGGTGGTTGGGAAAACTCATAAACACAAGTCTCTTAGATAGGTATAGTGTTCTCATAGGTATTTGAGGTGGGAAGTGATCCCATGAAAAACACAAATGGTCTAGTGTGCACTAGGTGGTATAAATTCAAATGTTTAGCATGTCAAGGTTGGTTAGTATGATTAAAATGACTGAGGCAAGGTTATCAGAAAATATGCAATAGTTTAGGCCAAAATGGCCAACATCAAAGTGGACATGGTTGGATGGTTGATTGGTTGGAGAGGGTATTATCCAATGGTTCATGGTCGGTTTACAGAGAATAGGTACTTTTTGAAGGTTGGTTCTGGTTTGTTGGAGAAGGGTAATCTCTAAAAAGGTGACACTAAGGTGTTGGTGCCAAAAAATTTTAAAAAGAGGGTTTCCTAACCATTGATAGTCAGGGGTCACAAATTTGATTTTTGGTGGTCACCTTGACCATTGATGGTCAGGGGAAAACCCTAAAAGTCTAGAGGTTTAAAAGTTAAAAATAGAAATAATTTTCACTAATATATTTTGATGCTCTAACTCCCATGCCCTTGGAAATTCTTGGAATTTTGTATGATTGTGTTGACGAGGTGGGGTTGATTGTTGATTGGTTTATTGTCATTATGTTGAGCTAGTGTGGAACTAAGGATACAAGGTGGATAGATATGTGTTTGAGCAATAGCAGCTAGGATTCATCCTCGATAATGGTTGAGGACTAAGGAAGGTGCCACCTTAAATTTATATAATAGATAGATTTCATCATTTTTAGTTGAATTTTATCAATTTGTTGTTGATTTGGGGACGGTTTAGGGGTTTGCCCTATTTTTAAGGTTTTGTTGTTATTTATTAAAACTACTGGGTAAAAATCAAAATTGGGGAGGTATGTATGTTGGGGATAGGGTAGATAATAATGATAGGGTAATTAGTTATGAGAAAGGGGTAGTTTGGTGGGTTTATGGGTAGGTTATGGTTAGGGTTTCACCACCAATGATCCCACATAGTGACCATCAATGGTTATACCTGACCATCGACAATCAACTAAAGGGTTAGGTTGTGTTAATAAAAGGTTAAAGGTAATAAGTTAAGATGTTTTGGATAAAATGGTTAAGGCTAGTGTTTTTAGCATTTAGAATGTGGGTAATGTGGGTTTAGGGTAGGCGTAAATATATTTTAATGTAGTTAAGATATAAAAAAATTGGGTGTTTAGTTGGTAGGTGAAATGAGGAAAAATGGGGTGGAAGTTGTAGTTAAAGTAGTTAATAGAAAACTAAGTGTATTTTCTAATGATTTGTGTAAGTATAAGATAAGATCCAGATATAGGATCAAGTCCCTCAAATATTTGTAGTTATCCATTAGGGTATGACTGATGATGATTGGACACATATGGAGGAGGTCAACCTTAGTGTGATGATGTACTTTCAACATGTGCTATGAGATGGGGTGATGATCATGGCCCTCATCGAGAGATGGGATCCAACCACAAACACTTTTCTCCTATCGATGGGTAAGCTGACCATCTTAGTAGAGGATGTACATAGGATTACATGGATGCCCATTCAGGGGGAGTTGATATATGACATAGAGAGTGAGGAAAGAGATGATCATATGGAGATCTTATATGGTGAGGATTAGGCCTTGGCCAAGTGGCATGTGGGAGGCTTTAGCTATGGGCCACTGTATCAAGGGGCCAAATATGATAAGAGGTTGATGATAATGATGATGATGGTAGTCACATGTTCTTCATTACTATATTCAAGCAGTGGGTGGTTTCCTTATTTACTGTTAGGTATTTTGGTTGAGATATTGCTTAGGTAGATAGTTTTTAGGTGGGCAACAGTTTTATTGTTATTGATTTATAGGGAGTTGTGAGGGTTTAGAGAACATAAGATATATGGCATCAATGTGGGTTTTGTGATTCATTTTTAGGCCTATGAGCATATCTAGTTTCTAAGGCTGATGGGGTTCCCATGGAAGGGATATGCCCAAATGAACTTAGGGTGGGTTTCATGTGGTGGAGGGTGATTATGTACTCATAGGAGCTGGAGGTGGTGCTCGAGATATCAATTAGTTTAGAGGGTCACTAGATGCTCTAGTGATTGGATATGTATTTTGGAGGCCATATGTCAGCTTCTTGATGTGGGCCCACTATACTTGGAATATTTTATTGATGTAAACGTATAAGTGGATTTTTAGGAGAGGGGTTAGAACTGAGCTCATCCCATTTGATAGGGACCATAGGCAATTCATGTTAGTACAAGGGATTTTGAGTCCATTCTTGAGGTACAAGTGGGAAGATGTTGAGGTTTTTCTACCAATGCCATAGCTAATGGAGGTGGTTATTTATCACAAGGAGCTACCTATTAGATCATATATTGATGATGTTATTTTTGTCAATGGCTATCTAACATGGTATCAGGCCATCTATAGAACTACATATTTTGGATGGGATGATGGGGGGAGTTAGGCTATGGATGTGGATCCAACTACTGGGGGTCCATAAGTACAAGTATAGGGAGGTGACCTTAATGGATAAGAAAGAGTAGTGATTGATGCTATGTAAGCATAGATCATAGATATATATGGGTAGGTGGCTGCATTGTAGGTCTAGGTTTTGACTTTATAGGGTTAGGTTGTCATGGTGATGGATGAAAGGGACTAGGCTAGGACTTCATTAGGCTTGGTGACATAGAAGAGGAATACCTTAAGACAAAGAAGAGGAGTAGTTTTAGTACTAGGAATACTACCAAGTAGTATCCTAGTGGCATAGTACTTGTCCATGGTTGAGGTGTTGCATTATTATGAGGCCATAATTTTGACATAGTGTCTATAACAGCCCCGATGGGGTGAGTATAGAGCCAGTTTGATAGGTGGTCCAAGTATAGTGAATCCAGGTCAGTGGGCCACTTTGGTGGGTGGATAGGTAGGCACCTTAGTGGGTAGGCACTAGATGGTAGTGGTGGCCTAGGGTAATTATATGATATGTATAGATATAAGTGTATATGATTTTGATATCAACATACTAGTTGATGTAATGAGATGTGTTATCACTCTAGAGTGCACCCTACTTGAAGATGTGTCAAACACACCCTCTCTCCAACTGATACAATGGAAAATTATCATATTGTGAGTGAATTTTTACTAAGAAGAACCTCTAGATAAGGCTAGTTTCCATAAGATTTGTCTATTAAAATTAAACTATTTTGATTTTTTGGGATGAAAAGGGAGAAGGAAACTGAAATGGAAAATCCTATTTATTGGGGTAATGAACCTAAATGATTGGTAATCTCTAAAAGTTTTCCTAAAATTAAGTAAGGCACACATATTTATTTAAAAAAATTCTTTAGTAAATCCTAAACATAAGTGTTTCAAAAGAAGGCCTGAAATAAGCTTGAAAAACAAATTTTATTCCTAACTCTTCAAATGACCCATAGAGGATGATATTTTCATAGTAGGTGAGGAAAAAACATGAAAAATGGGATATAGATCTCACTTATATTCTAGTACACAATAAAACAATACACTCTACTCTATTAAAAAACTCATATGCAAAATATTTCCTTTATAAATGATGCCAATTACAATTTATGTCCTGCTTCAATAATTATTCTAAAATGGCTTCAAAAAGCCAATATATAAATATAACACCTTAAATAAATCCAAAGCAGCATGGAAAATATAATGAATAGTATTATTTTAGTTAAAATAATACTAAAATACTTATAAAATATTAAATAAAGGCTTTAAAATCCTCCAAGTCTTCAAAAATTGCATTTTCTTCATTTTTGGTATAGAATTCCGAAGTGGTGGGCCCATGTTGACTTGTAAAAATTATTTTCATGAAAATCATGCCATAAATTAGAATATAAATCCATATTCAAAGTTATTTTAAGTTATTTTAAGTCTTTATCTTGCATGAAAAGCATGGGAGATGCATGAAACTAGTCAATTGAAGAAATTTGAGCCTTAAGGACTAGTTAACTCAACTTGAGCTCAACTTGCATGAATTGAAACTTGTGGATTGACTTTATAATGATATATCTAATTAAGATACATATATTACAAGTATCAACTCAAAAATTAATTCATATGATAGATTTTCAACACCATTCTTTACTTGCTTGATTGACTAATTAGGCCTATTAGGCTAATTAAGCCTAATAGCCTATTTTATAGCATTTAGACTAAATTAAACCTAAAAGAAGATGACATGAAACCTTAAAAAATAATTAAATAGACTTGGAAAAAAAATTATAATCACAATATATTTTATTTTGATGAGAAAACACTTGTCATTCAGTTAACAAGGTTGACTAGGCCTATTTTGCTGTATTTTCCTACAGACTGGCCATTTTGATTGAGCTAGTTGGGACAAGTTTGGAATTATTTTTTACCAAAATATAATTTTATGATGAATAATTTTTTTTATTATTTTGTATACATTGATTATATTTCATTGAAGTGTCTCTTACTTTATTTTACATACTTTTTTCTACAAAAAACATGATTTATGACCCCATCCATATATCTCCATGCATAAGATTGACATTTATGGAATAATTTATGATTTTAACTTAAATTTTAAAATATTTTAATTTTATTCAAGATTATTTTATTGAAATAAAATTAGATTTTTTCAAAACCAATTTTTTAAAGGTTTAGGTGGGCCTTGAAGCTAAATTTTCAAAATGATGGTTCATGAAGTATAGACCTCCAAATCCAAAATTTTTTACATTTATATTTTTAAAACTGATACCCCCAAAATATATAAAAATATTGGGTTCCCATTAAAAATATATAAAAAATTATAATGTAAAGAAATTTGCTAGTGGGGTTTTGTTTGCATTCTAAGCTACCTACACTCTTAATGATTGTTCATAAAGAAAAACCACTCAAATGGAATTTTAATGAATTATAATTAAAAATTATTAATAAAATAATACTAATATAATTCATCCAAACTCCATACATGGTGAAATATACAAGCATTTGAACAGGAGGCTAAGAAGAGTGTCTAAAACTAAAAAAAATGAAAATTTCACAAAAATGAAAATAACTCTTCACATTATTCCCAATTATTGAAAAAATAATCATGGGGTATTTAAAATGATATAAAAACACTCTAAAATCACATTTTTCTTTAAAATTTTTTTTAAAAAAAAAAAAAAACCCTTTTTGACATTTATGCCTGTTTGCTTACAAAACCCTATATGAACATGGTTTCATTAAAATTTAGAGTTTTAAAACAAATTAAAGTTATAATTATGATGTTAAAAAATCATCCCATTATTTTAAAACTTTTACCTAGACTTGGTAACCTATGTGGCACTCCAAAATGATGCCTACTCCAACAGTGATCTCCAACAGACATGCTAAGGACTGTTATGAAACGAGGAGTACCTATGATTTTCAAATGGACATGAAATTTTTTTATAGGGTTTTCTAACTCATAATGATCTTATATATAAATTTTTAGGTCTTGAAACCACCTAAAGCTCTCAAAATCCTTAATTTCCTTCAAAATTGATCCCTGTGCATGGATTGTCTACATATTTTAACTTGACAATGCTCTTTTGAAATGTTAATGACCCATTTAAAATCAATTTTTGAAAATTTTGACAAAAATTAGTGATTTTTATGCCATAATTCCTTTTTTTGAAAAACTTTAAAAGACTATGATTGATTTTAGGAAAGTTTTGTATAATAGGATTAGTAATTTGGTCTTAATAGGTCAAATTACTAACAATTTTGGTGACTCTTAGGGGTTGAACAGCCTGATGATCAAATAAATTATAAAATATAATAGGGATATACTTGGATATACATTGAATGTTGGAATATCTTTTGTGGGTAAAGACATAAACAAGACAACAAACATGTGCACATGTGCACTTAAAGGAAAGGACAACAACAATACGGAAAGTAAAAAAGAACTAATGAAAGAATGTGTATATATGCACTTAGATGAATGAAACATGAGGAGTATATTATTTACAAAATAACTTCCACTTTTTCGGTCCTCTTGGATCAAATGGAAAGCTATTTGATGTACTATGGAACTTTGAAACGTATTTGCTTCCTTTTGATAGCTCTCTTCTACAAATGGGACCACTTATATGTTCATATGTTCTGAATGATGTAGCTAGGCCTCTAAATTTCATTCTTAGGTGTATGGATTGAAGATATGGATCTAAAATCTAGTCATCCTCCTCCCATATTCTTATTTATTGCATCAAATGTGTTAATATCTACTTCATTCATAGGTTGATCATGATTTAACAAATTTTAATTTAATAATTGCATTGGCAATTCAGCTGGTATACCTAGATTTATGTCTTCATTTTAATCCATTTGAAGTGTTAATTTGTCAAAGTCTTTATATCCTTGATAGGTATTCAAAAATGGATGTAATATGACTTTAATTTATTCTTGATAAATAGTTGCAACAATACTCTTTACAAGACATTCATCAATATCCACTTGGGGTGGAGATGGACTATCAAACTTTGTACAAAAACTCTCTAAGTCATCCCAAAAAGCCTATTCATCATGATAAATTGAAAGGACATAAAATTCATCAATATTCTTACCATTTGAAACATTTTGATCACATATTTCTACCTTTTAGATGAATTGCAATGAAATTTCTTGATCTATTGCACTTGTCTCATCTTTATCAAGAATATTCTCCATCTCAGCAATGGCTCTATGTGAGTTGTCTTCATGGTTGCCTTTTTAATAAAAAATTGTTTTTAATTCATCTATCTCAACTAAAAACTCATGCGAATCCTCTTACATGTCATATTATTTGGCATCATAGAAAACTGAATCATTCTTTATCTCTTTAGCTAGATCCTCTTCACTTGCCTCACAAAGAAGAGGTTCTTGCTCCAAAAGTGGCATGGTAGATCCCTAAATTTTTTCAATAAGATGTGAAAGATCTACAAAAGTAACTATAGATACCTTATTTTTCTCATGAGAATGGTCTTGTTGGATCACCTTCACCTCATCTCTCTACATTTTTTCTTGATTGAATTTCCATGAAGGAAAGGATTTAGTATTCTGAGGAGGAAGGGATGAAGGCTGAATGATTTCTTTCTTGAATTTAGCATTCTAAATGATCCTTAATTTTTCCTCTTTATTTTGTAACTCCATGATTTGGTTCCAACATGGGAAAGATAAAGGCTCTTTTTTGACCTTTTGATTATGATTCTCCTCCTCTTTCCTTATCTTCAGCTCCAACTCTCTGATTTGCTTATCAATATTCTCCTAAAATATCTTCTATTTAAAGTGGTATGTGATCTCAATAGCAGGATATGCCATAACAATCTTATTTCTTTGATAGTTGTCTTGGATTGATCTCTAAGAAGGGAAGGTCTGAGGAACATATGAAGAATTTGGCAAACTCAAAGGGGCTCCTCGAATGGTCTCTTGAGAAGGAATGGATGGCATAAAAGGAGAGTGAGATTGAACCTATTATTCCTTAAGCCTTTTTAGTTTGTATTTAATACTTTAAATGTAACCACCTACATCCATCATCTCACTAGTGATATGGTTCCAATTGGCTATCTCAATAAGTGTACATTCCTCTTTTATTTGTTGTAAAGACTCTCTCACATAATGTATCTAGTAAATATGGGTATCTTGGCCATAATATCTTTGTGAGTGCAACTCTAGTGCATGTTTTTGGATGATCACTAAAGTTTGTTTAAGTGCTAGTATAGATTGGGTAGATGAAAAATGGCCATAATTAGGTTAGATATATTAGTAGGATGGCTCATGATAAGACTGGTAAGGGGTAGTATTATGATGGAATGGTTGTTCATAGGGAGGATTAAGGTAGTACTCTTGCATATATGACTGATATAGATCCTCATACTCCTGGTGAGGATCATAGTGTGGTTGGTCATACTAATCATAGTGAGGATAATATGGATTCATACTAAGACAAGCCATTTGAGACCATTAGTAAGCCAAATATTGAAAGTAATCAATATTAAAATGATACCTAACATTCAAAACTAGCTTTCAGTGCCTGAAATTTGCACTAATCTTCTAAATGGCTCCAAAGGCTAGTGTGTAAAATGATGTCCCATTGGGTGGGCCAAAAATTGTTAATACTTTAGAGTGCACCCTACTTGAAGATGTGTAAAACACAGCCTCTATCCAACTAATACAATGGGAACTTCTCAGAATGTGGGTGACTCTATACTGATAAGAACCTTTAGAGAATGTTAGTTCCCTTAAGATTTATCTATTAAAATTAGCCTATTTTGATTTTTTGGGATGAAAAGGGAGAAGGAAATTGAAATGAAAAATGTTATCTAATGGAGTGATTCACTTGAATGATTGGTATTATATGATTTTATTTTTGAAATTCAGTAAGGCAATATATGAATCAAAATAAATTCTTCAATAAATTCTAAACACAAGTGTTTCAAACGAAGCCCTAAAAGAAGCTTGCAAAGTAAATTCTATTCCTATCTCTTCAAATGACCTATAGAGGATGAGATTTTCATATTAGGTGAGAAAAAGACCTAAAAAAATAGGATATATATCTCACTTATATTCTGGTACATAATCAAAAAATACACTCTATTCTTAAAAAACTCATGCAAAATATTTCCTTTATTGATAAATGATGTCAATTACAATTTATGTTCTGCGTCAGGAATTCTTTCAAAATGGATTCAAAAATCCAATATATAAGTCTAAAACCTTAAATAAATCCAAATTGGCATGTAAAAGAGAATTATTAGTCTTATTTGAGTTAAAATAAGACTAAAAGCCTTTTACAATATTAAATAAAGGCTTTTAAAATCCTCCAAGTCTTCAAAAATTGCATGTTCTTCATTTTTGGCATAGAATTGAGAAGTGGTAAACCCATGTTGACTTGTCAACCTTATTTGCATGAAAATAATGACATAAATTAGAAGATAAATCCATCTTTAAAGTGAGTTTAAGTTCTTGAAATTCTTTATCTTGCATGAAAAGCATGGAAGATGAATGAAACTAGTCAACCAAAGAGATTTGACCCTTAAGGACTAGTTAGCTCAACTTGCATGAATTGAAAATTATGGATTGAGTTAATAATAATATATCCACTTAAAAATCATATATTTCATGTTATAACTACAAAATTAATTCATTTGATATATTTTTAATGCCATTCTTTACTTGCTTGAATGACCAATTAGGCCTAATAGCTTATCTTCTGGCATTTGGAATCCATTAAACCTACAAAAATATGCCATGAAACCTAAAAAAAATTAAATAGACTTTTAAAAACTTTTCTCAGCATAATATATTTGATTTTGATGAGAAAACACTTGGCATTCAGTCAATAGGGTTGGCTAGGCCTATTTTGCTCCATTTTCCTATAGACTGGCCATTTTGATTAAGTTGGTTGGGACACTTCTAAGATGATTTTTGAACAAAATAAAATTTTAGGATGAGTTAAAAGTATTAGACTTTTATCTCCATTTATTATATTTCATTGAAGTGTCATGTACTTCATTTTGCTTTCTTTATTCAATAAAAAACATGATTTATGCCCTCATCCATACATATCCATTCATAAAATTGACATTTATAGAATAATTCAGGTTTATTAAATATGATTTTATGGAAATAAAATCAACTTTTTACAAAACTAGTTTTTTGAGGGTTTAGGCAAGATTTGAAGTTGAATTTTTAGAATGATGGTCCATGAAGTAAAGACCTCAAAATCTCAAAAAAATTAAATATATTTGTTTAACACTTTTCCCCCCAAAATATTTGAAAATATCTGGGTCCCATTCAAAAGATATAAAAAGTTACCATGTGGAGAAATTTGTCTGCGGGGTTTTGACTACATTCTAAGATACCTACACTCTTAATGATTGTTCATAAATAAAAAAAATTAAAATGGTATAAATTTTTAATAAATTATAATTAAATACTATTATTCAAAACATAATAATATATTTAATTCAAACTCCACACGTGGTGGAAGATATAAGCAACTGAACAGGAGGTTGGGAAGGGTGTTTAGAACTAAAAAAATGAAAATTTCACCAAAATGAAAATAAATATTCACATTCTACCCAATAATTGAAAAAATAATCATGGGATATATAAAATTCTATCAAAACACTTTAAAATCACATTTTTCTTGAAAATTTAAAAAAAAACTATTTTTGGCCTTTATGCTTGTTTTCTTATAAAACCTTGTATGAGCATTGTTTGATTAAAATTTAAAGTTTTTAAACTCTTTAAAGGTATGATTATTATGTAAAAACATAATACCATTATTTTAAAATATTTACCTAGACTTAGAAACCTCTATGGCACTATAGAATGATGCCTACTTAAATGGTGATCTTCAACAGATATGCTAAGGAATGTTACAAAACAATGAGTATATAAACTTTTCAAAATTCCATGAAACCTTTTTAAGAAGGTTATCCCAACTCATATTTAACTTGTGTACAAAATTTTAGGTCCTGAAAGCACATGAAGCTCTTAAAATCCTCAATTTCCTTCAAAATTGATCCATGTGCATGGATTATTTGAATATTTGAACTTGACAATGCTCTTATGAAATGGTAATGACCCATTTACAATAATTTTTTGACAATTTTGACCAAAATTAATGATTTTTATGCCATAATTACTTGATTTGACCAACTTTAAAAGGCTATGACTAGTTTTAGGAAGGTATTGTATGTAAGAGTAGTAATTTGGCCTTGATAGGTCAAATTACTAACAAGATGTATATGTTTTTGAGAGAGAGAGAGATGAATTTGATTATATGTACTATTTGATGTTGATGAGACATGATTTATATAATGATATATAGATTTTATTTTTGTGGTTTATGGCTCGTGATTTTGGTTTTTATAGTTATCATGATTTATGCTTATGAGATGTAGACTCACTAGTTTAGGCATGTGATGATTATGGATGATGTTTATGATGAGTGGTTATACATGACAATGATGATGATGATGATGATGATGATGATGATTTGGTTTATGTTATGATTCTTATGATATTGTTATGGTTATTATTATACACATGGTTATGATGTTATGAGAAGGTGATGAGATTTAAATTTGCTAATTATGGTAGTGATGATGTTTTGATTATGGTTATGATCATCGATGTTATGTTATAATTTAGGAGTCATGGTCATTATTATATACATGGTGATGATGTTATGATGATGTGATGTTTATAGTTTATATTTATTTTATTGATGATATCACATAAAGTAAGTTTAAATGACAAAACTAGATGTGTGAAAAGAAATGAAGATCATGAGACATATGTCTAAGTGAGTACATGAACCAATTATGAGAGGATATAGAAAAGGATGATGCTCCTTCATTGGTAAGGACTAAACAAAACCAAAGTTAGATTAGCTTAATGATCATAAGCCCTTCGAATGCTTTACATGAACATGTGTTGGTTGATAAAATGGTGTCTTGATCACATTGTGTCAAGTAATCTTAAAGTACCTTGATTTTTAGATAGTATAAATGGGAGATAGGTGATAGGTGGTGTGAATGTGAGTGTAACCTTCCTATGGGTTGGTTTACCCCTTCTATAGGTGACCTAAGAACCATAATAGATAAGTATATGTTCTAATGTAGGGTGTAGATTGAATGATGTGGGAAGTATACTAAAGCTATATATGAATTTTTATTGAAGATTTCTTGAGATAGATTGTTCTTTATTTTGATATAGGTTCTTTTGTTGTTGTTTTTTATAGGTTTGTGAAGTTGATCGATGTAGGAAGCTTCAAATGATTACTTTGATATATTTGACTTAGCCATCATTTGAAGGAGTGGTCTAAGTTTAAGTTTGTTGATTTTGGTAGTTGTCCTTCAAGGGATTAGTCTATCTACTAAGAAATTTAGTGTTTGGTTAGATGTCCTTGAAGGGAACAATCTGTATGGTAGAGATGTTTGACCCAAGCGATATCTAGGTATCCTCAATTAATTTGATTATAGGTTTGACATGGACAAGTCTATTTAGGCATAGACATTTACCTTTATGAGGGAAAAAATTATAGAACAAGAGGTTAATGATAGGAGAAAGGGGTGGTTTTGAGATAAAATGACCATGAGATTCCATCCAATTAGGGATGAAAAGTATCCATGAGAACCATGACATGGGTAGAGCCATGGTGCCCATATTTAGGATTAAGCTATGACTATGATGATTAATCACATGGTTATATGTTATAATTAGTTTTTTTTAAAGGGATTAGATGAGGGTGTGATGGAGGTGAAAATATCATAAATCAAGGGATGAGCTTAAGTTATATAAAAAGATGAGTTTGATCACTATTTAACAAAATAAAGGATGTATATGTAAAGCATTAAGAGTTAGAACCTTAAAGAGAGGTCAAGTGATAAGCTCTTAATCCATACTTGTGGATTATGATGTAGGGTCTAAGCTAATTGAAATCAAACTTGCCTTACTTGATTTTATTCATATTGGTCACATGTTGATTTTCCTTCAAGATGAGGTCTTTGATGTTTAATTCTCATTCTTTTAGATGTTTGTTATAGGAGAGCTTGATTCACTCTTGGTAGACACAAATATGGTTAAGTGTTTCTAGGTAGTGATCATCAAGTATCTCAAGTCATGCTAGATGTTCTTAATGATAATCACTTTTGGAAATTATGTCTTGTAAGGATTTGAAAAGAGAGGGAGTTTGGACTTTGAGAGGTAGAACTGTGTCTACTTTGAAGACTAGAGAAAAAGGGGTAGCACCTGTAGAGGTTTGAATGCTAGTGCAATAGGCCCATAAAGTGAAATGGATGTGCAAATTCCAATCCTAAATATAAATACTGACCACTTTAGTTAACATTTTGTTGATATTTTTGTTAGAGGCTACTACCTATCAATTTTTTTATGGATGGTAAGGTGAGGAAAAACTTAACTTGATGTTAAATGCATCATAAAGACCTTAGACTTGATTTTTTTTGAAATACTTGCCATTATCAGTGATGATATTATGGGGAACACAAAAATGATAGATGATATGATGATTGATGAAGTTAACAATATTTTTGGTTTTGGTTGAGATGAGAGGAATATCCTCCACCCATTTCGTGAAATACTCAATGGTAGTGGTGATGGAGTGGTGTCACTATGAATAATGATGAATGATTTCCCTAATGAGATCTTATCCCCATTATGAGAAGGGCCAAAATTATTTAGATACTATAAGGCCATGGGATGATGTGTGATTAAAATTGGCATTTTTTTGACATTTAACATACTTCTTTACATAATCACAATAGTCTTGGTTAAGGGTGGGCCAATAGTAGCCAAGGTGAATGATACATTTAGAAATAACTAAACCACTAAAGTGTCCCCCATTTATCCCATTATGTGTTTCCTTGATAGCATGTGAAGCTTCATGGATATGTAGATAATGGAGAAGGTTACCATCAAAAACACATTTGTAAAGGATTACCCCTATTATGATATAATGAGAGGTACTCTGAAAAAGGCTCTTTGGGCATTCTTAGAGAGGTTGGGAGGAATGATTCCAAGGTTGAGATAGTCAAATGCTTTCTCATACCAAGTGTTTGATGGAGATTAATCGAAACTAAAAATGGTAGGGAGGTTAGATTGGATATAAGAAGGTGTGATGAAGTGATGAATGGTGACAAAGAACTTGGAATTAGAAGGTTGAGATAGGATTTAGGAAGCAAGGGAAGCTATTGTATCCATAAATTTATTGGTAGATCACAAAACAAATTGGATAAGGTAATGATCAAATGATGCTAATATTATGTATAATAGTTATTTTTACATTTATAAGACATAATTCTTACATTGGTATAATCCATTGATCTAGTTGACCACAAGTTGGGAATCACCAAAGTCATCGATCATCTTAACTCCCAAGGCTAGAGCAGTTTGGAGACCTATTACTAGGGCTTCATACTCAACCATATTATTGGTACACTCAAAATCAAGTTTGAAATAGAGAGAAAGAGGTTCGCCATCATGGTTAATGAGAATAACTATGACACTCCCATCACACTAGCACTTCAATCCATTAAAAAACATGGTCATTTGGTAGGTGATGTCTTCTTAAGAAAGAGTCATGATGGACTCATTTAGAAACACAAGAGGAAGTGGTTTGTTGTCTTTAAAAGGAGATTTAACCAATAGATTTTTGATGACTTACCCTTTAATCAACTTCTAATGAAGGAACTCAAGGTCAAACTCAGCTTGGAGCATGAGCCACTTAGCCATACACTAGTGTTGGTATGGTTTAGAGTGCATGTGCTTGAGTGGGTTAGTGTTAGTGGTGACAAAGGTTTTTTAATTGAGGAGGTAATCAAAAGTTTAGTAGCCAAAAATACTAATGCAAGGCAATGTTTCTCAGTGTGGGTGTACCAGGTCTCATACTTTATAAGTGTTTGCCTTATGTATTAGATAAATTACTCTTTATTTTATTCATCACGGTGAGTGAGCATTGCCCCTACGGAATGGACAGTGGTAGATATATAAGGATAGAATGGTTGGTCCTCTTTATATGGGATAATAATAGGCAGAGAGAGAAGGTAATCTTTGAGTGAATCAAAGGCTTGTTGATGGTCCTTAGTCCACTAAAAATATGTATCTTTCTTGAAAAGATGGTGAAAAGGTATACATCTATTTGATAACTGAGAGATAAAGTGACTGATGGATTGGATTTTCCCATGCGGTCTGTGGAGTTGCCTAAGGTGGGTTAGAGGTGGCATTTCAAGGATCATTTTAACTTTGGTAGGGTCTAATTTTATTCCTTGAAGAGAGATGATAAATCCAAAAAGATTTATAGATAAGACCCTAAAAATACATTTCTTGGGGTTAAGTTAGACATGGAAACAGATTAGGCACTCAAATATAATTTTGATAATTTATAGATGATCTTTGTGGTATTTGGATTTCCCAAGGAGGTCATCTACATAGTCATCTATAATTTTGTGGATGAGATCATGGAAGATGTAGGTCATCACATGTTGGTAGGTTTCTCTAATGTTCTTTAGACCAAATGGCATGACCCTATAATAGAAGGTTCCCCAAGGGGTGATGAGTAAAATATTATGCTAATCTTTAGGGGAAATCAAGATATGATTATATCTTGAGAAACCATTCATGAGAGACATCTCTTGGCTAGGTGTAAGATCAACAAGTTGGTTGATGCTAGGTAAAGTGAAGTCATTCTTTATAAAAAGAAAGATCAAGGTCACAAAAGTCAATATAGAGGTGAACTCCCCTTGTGGGTTTGGTAGTTGGAATGATGTTGGAAACCCAATGGGGATAGTCAATGGGTTTAATGAAATTGACAAATAAAAGTCATTGAAGCTCTTCTATGACTTGAAAAGTGATACAAGGGTGCATCTCTTGAAGCTTTTACTTATTGATCTTAGCATAAAAATGGATGATGATGTTATGGAGATCAATGGAAGGGTCAATCTTAAGAATATCCTTATAGGACCAAGAAAATTCTACACTTTGATAACAAAGGAAGGAAGGGTAATCCTAATGCTCTAAATAATCTAAAGATTGACAAATATTTACAATGTGATGATCATCCTGAGTACCCAAGTTGATATTGATAGTGGATTCATTCAACATGGTTTGGTTTTTAGGAATAAGGTATTTGTGGATAGAATAATCACCTACACCAAGATAGGTGAGAATGAAAAAATTGACCTGATGTTGAATGGTGTGGATGGTAGGAGAATCATTTTCTACCATTTTGAGATCAATCAAAGGAAAGGTTTTAGTTTGGCCATCCTTTTGATAGGTTAGGGGGGAAACTAATGGTATTGACTAAAAACATTAGGAGGGACGATTTCAAAATCCTCATACTTCAAAGGATATGGGGTTGGTGAGGATGGGATGTCTTCCTCAATGGTGGTGATGGGTTTGGGTGAATCAGTGGGTTCTTCTAATGGTACAAACCCAAGGCTAAATAAATGATGAGGTTTCTAGGTCTTGATCAAAGGTAACTCATGTGGTCCATGTTCATAATGACCAAAGCTGAATCCCTTCTAAGAACACCTATGAAGGTAAAATTTAGAAAATTTTGGTTTATCAAAATAAGATAAATCTGAAGTAAATGGTTAAATAGAAGAGGTGGTGGAGGAAGTGAGAATTGGATGATCTAATCCACCATAGATGAAATTAGTTTAGTGGTTAGGGAGCCTAAAAGGAATAATGGTTCTAATATTAGGGTCATAATTAGGATCATGGTCAATGTTCCTATAATATTGAGGAGTAGGGAAGGCATCCAAGGACAAAAGATGATACTCTCCCAATGAGAAATGTTGGAACATGGGTTTTAAGGGGTCCTCTATGGGGATTTGAGAAGAAGGGATAGATGAGATAGTCAAAACTTCATTGATAATAGGTATAAAGTTGTTGTCAGTTGGTGGTGAGGTGGATAAGTAATAAAAAATGACATCATTGGGTTGATATGTCATGTTTTAAGATACAAAAGGACTAGGGTAAGCTTGTATGGTGATGACCTAACCCTCATGTTCTAATTTGACACATTGATGTAAAGTAGAAGGAACAAAACTCATAGAGTAGATCCAAGGCCATCCAAGTAAGATGTTATATTTAAACTCTATCTCTATGATGTAGAACATCTTTGAAAGTGTGTGAGGTCCTAAGGAAATTTGGAGGATAACTATTCCTAAGGTTATTGTCATAGTATCATTAAAATAACAGAGGACCATTAAGGTTTTTGACATGATATTAACTAGAAGCTAGAGTTGGTCATAATGTTAATACTATCTCCTCCATCAATCATCACTGATGTGGGTTTGATTGATGTATGTAGTAATGAAGAGAGGTAGATCTAGATCTTCAAGATGAACATAAGGTATTTCTGAATCCTTAAATGTGACAAGGGTGTATAGATGAAGAGCTCAGATATAGGTTCCAAGAGGCTAAGGGTCTTCAAGTTGGACTTCTATAGATTAGAAGGCCTTTATAAATGTTTGGAAATTATGGGTGAGGTGTTGATTAGTTCATATAAGGTCATCTTTGTTGGTGTTTGTTGAAGTTATTTCATAACTATTCGATGGATGGATTCAGAAGGATTAGAGGGAGAGGTACCCAAAATGGATATTTTTGGTTGTGATGAAGGTGAAGGTGAAGGTGAAGGTTTTTGATTTCAATTGAAAGGTTAAGGGGTGGAAGGATACATCCATGGAATGGACACTTTGGCCTTTACCTTATCTTTTTTGGGGTCCTGAGATTGGGTAACCATATGGATAGTGTGGATGAGGGGAAGTGTTGGGCTAGAAGGCTACTTTTGTTCTTCCTTACTTTTGGGTGAGAGTGTGGGAGTGGATGAGCATTGGGTAGGTTAATTTTGTGGTTGGGTTGGTAATGGGATTAAGAGAGGTTCATTTTATAATAAATCATCCTCATCCTATATGGACAAGTTCTTGGAGAGCTTTGTATTTATTCATATCATGCCTTGATGTCCTATGGTATAAGAAAATTAAACTATCATTAAACCAAGATGGTTTAGGTTTTTAAGGGTCAAAGGATCTAATAGGTGTTATGCTTAAGGAAAAGGTTTGTAACAATCTTTATAAAATGGTTGAATAAGATTCGAGCAAAGGTGTTATAGGTGATGGGCTTTTATTTTCTAGGGTGGGAGCCTTCTTAGAAGTAGGCTTCACCATGGAAGGTGTGGGTGGTAGAATGTTTTTTTATTAGGTTTTGATTATGGTTTTTTGGTATTGGATGGTTTTGAGGTGGAGGCTTTAAAGGTGAAATATTTGGAGTTTGATGATTAGGATGATGAAGGTTTGGAGATAGGTGGGTAGGTAGAGGTAGATAGTTTGTCTAAAATTTATGGGGAGTTTGATGATTTGGAATGGGTAGGTAAAGTTAGAATGAAAAGAGGAAGTTTAGTTTGGGTATTTTTGGAAGGTTCACCTTATTTTTATAATGATGAACTCCTAAGATGTAAGAAGGAAGAGTTCCCAAGAAAAAAGGTAAGAGGGAAGGATGTGGTATGGTTATCATTTTAGGTGGAGGTTTGGGTGTCTCCACCTTATAGGTTGGTTTGGTTAAGGTTTTATTTGGTAGACTATATGGGGTTAAGTCCAACTTCAAAGATGGGTGGATAAGGTTAGGAGTAGGAAGTATCCCTAAGTTATTGATGGGTTTGGTTAAAGAAGTGCAAGGTGATTTGATAATTTTGGATGGATATGGTTTAGATGGTTCCCCCATGGTTTTGGAGGGAGAGGTGTTCAATGAATGTATTGTGGTGATGATAGGTTTAAGGGTGGATAAAATTGAGGTTGAAGGTTCATGTTTGTTTTTAAAAGGAAGCCCAAGACAGTGCCAAAATGTGGCTCGATCCATATTCGGTTGAGAAGAGAACTCTAGGTTTTGGATTAGTTTAGAGAAGAATTTGTAAATTGGTTTGATCCCTTGGGCATCATATTCAAATATTAGGCCCATAGGTTGTGGTAAGAGAATGGTTTATTCACCCATGTCCTTAATGAAAGGTTCCAAGATTTGGGAAGATGTTTCCTCCATAGGAGTAGGTAAATTGATCTCTCCTTATGGAATGGTTTTCAAGGAGAGAGTAGGTGATTCCATAATGGGGGAGGAAGGTGTGATGGAAATGGTTGTCTCCTTGGGTATTTATATCAAAGGAGAGGTAGGTGAGTTTGTTACCTCATTAATTAAATTAGAGGATGTAGTTTCTTCCTTTGTTTAGGTCTCCAAATGAATGGAGGGTGGTTCCACCATTTCACTAAGTGGAGTGGAGGAAGAAGTAGTTAAGGAAATGGTTTCCTCATTAATAGGTTCACTGATAATTACATTAACCATATGGACCTCACAAGTGAGAGAGGATTCTAGTCTTTTATCGTCATGGTTGGTATAAGGGGAATGGTTGGGAAAAGGTTGTCAAAAGATGTTGAGTAATTTCTTTGAGGTGTATTAGGATTGTCCAATGAAATTTATCCCTTATCAATCAAGTTTTAGGCAATGGTTTTGAAGTTTTTACATCTACTAACATCATGTACAATGAATGTGGAAGGTACAAAGATCATTCTCATTATTCCAACCAAGCATAAGTCATGAAGCATCAAATTGTAGAGGAGGTGTAATGGGGAGAAGTTATATGATGTTGTATTTAATCAACATGTCCAAAAATGAAGCATATAACTCCCTTAATAGAGTGTATTATTTTTGGGCGGCTCAGTTTTGATTTTAGGTTTGGTGACTGGAGGGGTTAGATGAATTGGTTTGGTTAGGTTAGTTGACAATCAGAGGTGGGGCTATTTTGAGGACAACCATGTTTGAAGCTACCTTTGGTTTGGTGTTGGGGTAGTTGATATGGTTGGAGGTTTTATATGGGGAAGTGTCATTGGATTTGAAGCTAGAGTTTTTATTTCTTACTCTCAATATCACCTCATCAATGGCTTTGATTTCTAGTTTATGTTCCATGGTGAAAGCTTTATCAAAGGTTCTAAAGGTTTGATCTTATAAACTGGGGGTAATGTGTTTGTCACAATATTGAGAGAAAAGTTCAATCAACTTGAATTATGGAAAAGAGAAAGAGAGTTGGTTGATAAGACCTCCCCATCAAGCTATGAAATTGGTAATTGATTCATCATCAAATTGCTTGACGGAGTAGAGATCGGTAATGGAGGCTATCTTATATATTGATTGAGAGATGGTATAATAAGGTTTGGGTGAGTTGGGAAAAGGAAAATATGAAGTTTTTTGTGAGAGCACTATACCAATCTAATTCTAGTCCCAATAAAGACATAGGAAAGGTGTGAATAAGATAAGCATCATCATAGGAAATCAAGTATGAAGAATGTTGAAATTCTCTTAGGTGTTGTTGGGGGTCCTCCTTGATTTAAAAATTAGAAAATTTGGGTAATTCCCATTAAGGAAGGTAAGGTTACATAGGGATGGATGGGTGAATAGGTTAATTATAGATCTGGTTATAAGATAAGAGGTTGTGATCCCTAAACATATATGAATCTAGGTTGGTCATTTTGTCCATCAACATTTTGACCAAATCTATTTGGGGTTGGGTAGCTCCATGATTATATGGTATGTTTTGTTGGGGTTGGGTGGATGCAATACATGGATAGTTCGTATAAGGTTGAGAAGATGACACATATTGATATGTGGTTATTGAGGGTTGGGATGATGCCACATAAGGGTTAATGGGCATAAAAGTTTGTGTATAAGGTACAACTATGTATCCTTGTAGATTAGGAATAGAGTGTGGGCAGGGTGGCATAAGTATTTTTTGAGGAGTTGATGTAGGTTAGTTTAAAGGTATGATTAAATTGGTAGATTGGGGAATTGATATGGATTGGGTTAGAGCTATAGATGGGTTAATTGGTTGGGGGTTAGTGGTAACCCTAATAATGATAGGTGAAAGGGTAAAAGGTATAGAAAACACCACACTTTGAAGTGGAGTGGAAATTGGTTGGTTGGTAGTGATAAGGGGAATAGTGGTAACATGGGTAAAAGGTATCCCCATAGTGGATGGGGTTTGGGTAACTAAAGGTAAGGTTTCCCTTATGTTATATGAGTTATTTCTTGGTGTAGGGGCTGTTTGGTTATTGGTTGGGTGGTTTGATTGAGTTTGGGTGGAGGTAGTAGATGGATTATTGGTAGAGGAAGAGGCTTGAGTGGTCAAAGGTTTGGTATAGGTAGTGGAAATCATAATATATGGAGGCATCCCATAAGGTGGCTTACTAGGTGGAACCAAAGTAGGGGTTCGGTGAGATAAGGTGTTAAGGTAATGTTGGAGGGCCATGGGGTTGTTATCAAATAGAGTGGAAAAATGTGCATCACCTTGGGAAACAATAAAAGGAATGATTTGGGGTATAAAGATGGAGATAACCCTCAACATATAAGGTATACTCCATGGAGGAAGAAAAAGAAGAAGGTAGTTCTTGGTTGGTTTGGTTCCTCAACTATTATCTAGTAAATACCATATGAGAAATATAAATAAAAAGAAAGATCACAACTCAAACACAAATTAAAAAAATAAAAATATCTCAAGGCAATCAAAAACATACATTGTGTTTAAAATATTAAGATATATTTTATCTCAAT
Source organism: Torreya grandis (assembly GCA_037957365.1). NCBI lineage: Eukaryota > Viridiplantae > Streptophyta > Pinopsida > Cupressales > Taxaceae > Torreya > Torreya grandis. The sequence goes on along the minus strand of JARHVA010005768.1, from coordinate 1,017,477 downwards.
TTTGGCTTATGCCTTAGTTGGAAAGTATGAAGAAGATTTTTGGTTTTTAGAACAAGTAATAGAAAACAAATCTACAATTGGTTTCAGGTGTTCAAGGTTCTCAAAATTATCCATGTTGGAAATCAATATGTGGCTTTGTATTAAGACCTACACCCTCACTTCACACACCACAATGATAAGGGTGTCAAGTGCTTAGCCAATACACTAATTTTTAGAGTTTAAACACAACCAAAGAGCTGAGTTTTGGTTATCTTCTTGGTAATGACCTCCAAGTAAGATATCCAAAGGGTTAAGGTGATATTCTAGGAGATAAAACCCTATTTGGGCCTTATGTCAATTATTTTAATGTTTAATTAATTTAAGTGGTTTTGTATAGTGTGTGATAAATAAATGAAGCTATGGTTGATTACTTTACTTTTAATTTAACTAAATGAGATAAACATGCAAGTAAATAATGTATGAAAGGTTTATTTTATACCCAAAATAAATTTTTATTTATTTATATAAGCATAGAATAAAGAATAAAATGTCACCTAGATGTTACTAGATCCCATCAGGTGTGCAAGAATGTTTCTCTCAATTTCAGCTTATTTCTATTTAAAGAAGTAAGAAAATTGTAATAAGGGTATGTACAAGAACCTATTTTTTTGTGTGCATGTGATATATATTAGTGTGAATAGATCCTCTTTGTCTTGGGAATAATTACCTATAGATAAGAAAAAAATCATGCAAAGGGGTTGTTATATAGGTAACAAGGTGGATTTCCTAGCATGAGCTTACTAGGATGACATCAATTCACACTCTTAAAATAGTTAAGTTGAAAGAAATTAATATAAATTACTTGCATCAAATGATATAAAATAATGAAATATAATACAAGAAGAAATAAATGCTTGATAAAGGAAATAGACTAATTATAGAAAATAACAGGTCAATACTAATGCTAAAGAGGTTAGGTTTTGTTCATAAAATAGGTGAGGTATCTATGAATAGTAGGTAGAAATAGATTTATAGTATTTATTACCATAGTGAGTATTGATGGTTATTCTAACCATTGATGGTTGGGTGACCATCAACAATTGAAGGTGATCATCAGCAGTCAAGGTGACCATCAATGTTGCTGTGGGTTTTGGATGTGTTCAAAAAAGGGTCTAGTTCAAGCTATATAAAGGTGTTAGCAAGTGGTTTGGGATTTGGTTAACATATTAGGGTTAGGAGATATGATATAGAAAGGTATAATTTAGGTATGGAAGTTATAAACCAAACAAATTGAACCTAAAATATAGAATTTACCTAGCTTGTTTCTTGATGGCTGATGGCTGATCTTCAAGCAATTTTGGCATAGTAATAGTACTTTACCTAAAACAATTTTTTGGTATATGTTTGGGTCTCTATTTTAGTTAATGAATTTATATAAATAAGGCCTACTGATTGATATTTTGTTTACCTATGTGTTAAAATGATTGATTATGGACCCCATTCACCTCCTACTCCCTCCTTTTTATAGGCAAAGAGAGATGGAGATAGAAGGTTTCATAGGAGGTTAGGATATTGATTTTGATGCATCATGATGTGTTAACAATGGGTAAGGTGAACTTATTAAATTGTGTCGTGTTATATTATACACAATTGGTGTTGTGTTTGTTCATATGAGGAAGGGACCTAACCATCAGTGATCAAGGTGACCATCGATAGGCACTCTAACCATTGATGGTCGAGTATTCAAGGTTAAGTGGGGTAAAAGGGTGGGTTTAGTCAGTTGGTAAAACTAACCATGGTTAGGTTTAGTTATGGGTCAAAGGGTCAAATTGGTGCCAAGGGGGTCCAGGGGTGTTTCAACATTCATAACTACATTGTGCATAATTTTAGTGTCTACAAACCAAATAAAACCATGTAAACAATGTCATATATATATATATATATATATATATATATATATATATATATATATATAACTTAATATAATGTTTATACAAACCAACATATAAATCATAAGTGTGGGTGATATTACCTAAGTTATACTTTTCATTTATATCAACATCTACAAATATATCATCTCTAAATGTAGATGCACTAGGATCAAACTATGGTCCATATGCTCATGATAGCATGGGTAATCTCTCCTCAAAATCACCTAGCCATTGCCTTGTCTCCTTGTGATCGCATCTCAAATTATCATAGAGATCAATGATTAACTACATATTCTTAGTGTAACTCTTATATGGGATGTCATATCTATCCTACTTTGCATGAGACTCTGCACACTTTGTTGTTATAGTATGTTATGTTTCTAGAACTCTCACAACAGGATCAAACAATGGTGTATATGATTTGAAAATGTCAATAAATCTTTGAATAAATTCATAGTTTAATACATATATAGGCACACTACAAGTGAGGACATGTATCACCTAATCTACTATGGCTAACCAATGTTAGTTACTTACAAACATTTAAGATACTACACTACTTAGTGATGTATATAAAAGCCAAATAATTTAGTAACCAAATAAAATGAAAAAAATTAAAACTATGGTACTCAAATGTGGCCCAAATTTCCACCTCATTTATCAATTTTGTTCTTCTAGGAGTTCCATATCCTTCCTCACCACCTATCCCTCATTTTCCACCATGCTATGCCACAAGAATAATACTTGGATGTATAACTACAATAGGAAAAAAAAGGCCATTAGTAAATAACCCACCATTACACATAATAATTAGTATACCCCATATCATCTCCTACTACCAAGGGAACCATAGGATATCACTCATAATTTGGGTTTTAGGATAGAGATACATCATTAGTTGTTGTCTTATCATGTAACCTATGACCTCTCCATGTTGTTTTATGCCATGGATATAATGTTGAGGGTACTTCCTAATCAATTCAAAAATATCATAAAACTCATTCATAATGAAATAAATGATAGACACCATGAATTTTATCAACCAAACACATACTAATGAGTACCATATATAATTCATGTCCATTCTAAGTCCACCCAAAAAAAATCTTGTAAGGATGCCACACAATATGATTTAGAACTAACCTGTCCAAATAAATATAATAACCTATTGTGGTATGAATTCCACCATGTTAGAATACCCACAACTCAATAAACACCTATGGATGATACCATCTAGGGAGGGAAACACCAATTGGTCATGCCACTATGACATTCTATAATCCCAAACATGCAACAAATTCACTACTCGAATACCCCCACCATGACTCTTTAATGTAAAATTGTAGATATCTAAATATAATATGGCCAATATAGTATGAACCCATGAATACCTAGTCTAATCAAGCTTAATGTAATGCACTATATGATACATTGGATAAAAAATAACAACAATCCTACCCTCCACAACTAAAAATTATGCCATCAAAATACAAATAAACTTCCATAACCACACAACATCACCTCTAATAATGTTATCAAACTAAATCATATTAATTGACTTTTCACCAAGATCCTTATAATCTTAAATACACATGGGAATATTAAATATATCATTAGTGACCATCTCTAGCAACATGAACACTCTCATCCCTAATTGGTAGCCAAAAAAATGATACACATCCTCTAAAGTGATAATAATTTCACCAGTGGGAAGCTAGAATGTAAATTTATCTAGATTCCACCACACATATAGGGATATGAGGAGGTCTATATCATAGGGTATCTATCCTAAATGGGCCTTGTGACCTAACACTATATAATTAATAATAGCCCAGTCGGTTTCATCCAGCCCTAACTCTACTAATGCTAGATAATGTTGCCTGTGATAAAACTCTCATATGTGAATATCTTATGTAATTAGAGAACAGCAAAAAAAAATTTTATAAATTATATTTTCATTCAAAAATACAAAAATGATACTTAATTATACACAAAATAAAAGGACCTTACTGTTGGATGCTATTGTCCACCTAGGATAGAAGCATCAAATGCTAACATCCACTTTGGATGAAAACATTAGATGTTAGCATCCAAAAATGGACACTTGATTTGAGTTATCAAAATAAGTATCCATGACATAGATTCAAGTTTCTAACCTTCTATGAAAAATAACCAAAAACACATTCAAAATGAATAAAATCCAAAATTAAAAATCACTAATAAATTGTAAAAAGCCTACTTACCATCTTAGAAAAATATTAGTTGACTAAGGAACTTTAAAGCACATAAAATCACATTGGGTGAGGGGATATTTCACATGGAATTTTTATTATCTAAAATTAGATCTTAAAATTCACAAAATTTTAAAATGTAAATGATTTAAATTTTCTATTGCAATGCACCTAATATACCACTTTTTACACCAACTTCAAATGTGCATATTTGGAGCCCTAGTTATCTAAATTTAAAATAGGAAGTTCTATTGGGATGTATAGATTGAGGCTTTCCATTTTATACCCAATTAAAAAAAATTCAAACATTTTCAAAAGACTCTAATTTTTCCTACATAGATATTATGCTAGATTCTAAATAATACCAAAAGTAACATTAGAAATTATCATCCACAATATTTTTGGAATAGTATCAAGTAAAGTATACTGAGGACATCATTTTTTTCACTTTTTCCAGGAGACAACTAGTAGGTACTATATCACATCCTCCCAAAATGGGGAGAATATTAGTAAGGGAGTGTTTATAAACATGTCCTTCAAATTATTACTTATTGTAATTTTTATATTTTATCCATACATATTGGGGGAATGCCTTGAAATAATTTTCTCCACACTTAAATATTTTCCACATTGGAAAAACATACATAGTTAATGACTCAGATTCATAGTTGTGGAAAAATTCTATAAATTGGTACCATTTTCTACACATACTTTTAGCATGAGACATATCCAAGGTGCATATGTTATGTAATGTGCACCTAAAATTTCAAAATGCAAACCAATTTTGTATTCCATATTTTTTTTGGACTATCACCACAATAAAAAACTTGTTAAATATTGATACCTTGACATACTGACACCCTAGTCAAACTTTCATGGACTATATTGAGCCTTACCCATTTACAATAATTGGTTATTATTTTTGGTTTGATTGGAGGAATTAAATCACATATTATCACCAAGTTCTTGGGTGAAATTGATTACATCACTTACCCTATACTGAGTTATACATGTACACATATTTTACACTTGAGTTGTGCTCATAGGGAAATGATACTCTCAATGGTTAAAGCACCACTCTTCATATTCTAGTTTGGAGACATGATCACCTCCAATATCTCCATACTCTAGGTATAACACTACCAAGGTTATATATAATTTAAAATTTTTAGGTTCATTCATATTCCTTGATAAAATATGCATGAGGTAGTAACCCCCTATCTGCTTCTCTAGTTTCCATCACTCTAGAACCATTTACCATGCGAAACATACATATGTGTACTCTATCCATGCTCTTTCTTTATGTTACTTTTTTATTATGGATTACATATAGATTATATACATTGATTTACTATTTTTCATATTTTTTTTTGTAATTAATGTTAAAAATGAAATATTTAAGAAACACTCAAGTGAATACAAGGTGTGTTATCCACACTATAGTATGCATTTTCTTTTCCTTTAAACTAATAATTCCATTCCCCCCCTGCATTTCTATATTAAAGGGGGTAAAATGTAGACACTCATTTTGGTATAACTACACATATTTATAGTATTATTATATGTATATACATTTTCATAAAGAATTAGACATATAGTGATGTGGTCTCTCATTGAACTCTTTGATTCCATATTATTTACCTTGATTTATATACACCTTGGGCCTATGTGTTGTGCTTGATTTTTATCATCCAATGTATGCCAGGTATCCCTACCTATTGTGTCTATTTTATATATGTTTTTATCCCATGTACACTTGCATACATACTGGACAATAGTGTTGACATTAGTGCTAATCTTTGATGTAACTGTCTTGGATTATCTTTTTATATTTATTTGTATCTTTCACTTTATGACCATTCTATTAGCCATGTTCTCCCATACTATGATTGTCTTTCCATGTGTCACTAAATTATAAATCAAGGTAAAAAATGTTCCTATATATACAAAGTCTATGGTCTAACTAAGACACATAATAATTTTATAAGGCAACTCTCTAATTAAAAATTATTGTTTATTTTAAGATATCAAATTGTACTACAACACTAAATCAAATATCTGAAGCATTCAAAAGTTAATATATACTATTACATAAATTTTACCAAGGGTTAATAAGAGAAAGAGAATATAATCATACTATTATAATGACACACATATACATAGGATGGGGGACTACATGTGAATCTGAGGCCTTCTTAGAAGTATTGGATTTTTGGGAACACTTAGTAACATATAGGTTTTCTAGGGCAAGTTTGACTCATATTACTAACCCATTTTACCCCATTACAAGAGGTTAAATAAAAGGGAAATAAAGTTGATTTTTATTTGGATCTATCACAAAACACATAGGTAGACATAAATTATGGAATAAAATAATTACATAGGAGGTAGTGCAAGTCTAGTCCAAATGTGAAGTCATTCTTTTGTATATCTCTCACTAGACACTTGCATAGGAGATGGACATAACCATTAAAAATATTATCCTAGATCAATGAAATTATCTAGAAGTTGAAAATCAAACATATAAAATGAATAAATTATAAACCTATAAGACAATCCTTTGATGATAGATAAATAACTACCATAGTCTAGAACAAAATAAAAAACAAGATACACTCTATTTATCCCTTAGTTTCTTTATATTTTCTATATTTATTAGACATAACTAAATGATATATATGTCAAAATATTATATTACATTGTTAAAAAATGAAAAATAATTTATTATAATGCATACTAGTTTATTGCTTATATGTTCTTCTTATGAATCCAAGGTCATTAAAACACCAAGCCTAGTTCCCCATTCTCACCTCCTTCTCCTCGGGTCTAGCCTCATCCTAGATCATTCACATTTATGGATGATATTTATTGGGCATATCAAAATCAACATAATATATCCCTTCCCATAAGTGATTCAACCTAATCTCCCTCATTTCCCTAGTCTTATTAACATCTCAAAGATTCTCCTCCTTGTGAACTAAGAGACTGAAGGACCTTCAACATCTATTTCTATAGAGCTTGATGCTCTCAACAAACACCATGATGGTTTTGGGGTATTTTTGTTCCATCATGAGAACCTATTTCCACCACCCATTACAAACCCTATTCCACCCAACAACTATCCTAATACGTAAGCCATGTATTACATTGTCTACCTCAATGCCACCACAAAGAGTCGAGTGCACATTTTAGCATGTACTATTCATGTGCACACAAATTGGTAAACATAAAATGAAGGACATAACTCCATTATGTTTCCCCTTTTCTTATTCTTCTTATTTCACCCTTATCCATTTTATCTCTTTATTCTATTTATTCTACAAGTATTCATATAACCCTAAAATATGTCTGGACATGACATAGGTGGATCTCTTTACCTAGAGGGCTATATGAGAGGAAAACTCAACTCTAGTGAGATGTCATTGGTGATTTTTAACAACCCAAAATTTGACACTAATGTATAAAACCAATTATATTATTGATCTCATCGTAACACCCAAACCATGAATGGGGTATGCATTTAATAAATATGAGACATATCTAAAACTATGAGTAACCACCCTAAATCCAACACCATGAACCTCACTTGGGGGGGATGTACTCTTGTCATGGCCACTAGGACATAAATCAACCTAAAAATCCTAGATATGGAAATAAATACTAAATATTATCATTATATGTGAAGTACCCACCACTTAGAAGATGAGGTTAATCTCTTATAAGTGGCTATTTATCCCAATATTAAGAGATAAAATGCTTAAAACCCACCAATACAAAATTAAATCACTAATTTTGGGGATAATTATCCGAAACAACCTCTTAAAACTAACCCTTATCATGCATCCACTCCCCTTGTATAGGATAATCTTAGGCTCAAAATAGTCACTAGCCTAAAAAAATTCATCAACACCCTATAAGGTCACATTCAAGACCTCTAAAACCGCTAAAAAACTCTAGGTCAAGGAATGGTGTCAAATTATCTTGCACAAGCTCATCCTTATACTTATCTTTTCCAAATGAAGAATCATCCAACACCAAAAAAATAAACCTATATGCTTCCACCTTAACAAGATCACACACCCTTGCCAAATCATGTCTTTAACCAACCCCTTGGGCATATCCTTACCCATGTCCTCCCCAACATAGACACTTCTAAACTTACTCCATCCTATCATAATCCTACTCAAACCTCAATGGGGAGAGTGTACACCTACAACCCACATTTTTAAAATTATGTGGTGGTTAACAACCCACCGTCATTAACACCTCTGAGTTATATGCCTCCCATGTACACTCCTCCCACATAAACAAGATCCATCCTATTTTGCGTAGCCTCAGGCTACATGTAAACTACATATAATATACCATAACAAAACACCACACCTAATACATATAACAATATTCCTTATTAATTTCATATGTATTCCACATCTACTTAGTTAGATAATGATTTTCCATCTTATTCCAATCCACCTTATTAAGCATCTTCTATCCTTCTTAGTAGTTACAAAATTAACCTATATGGGATCCCGCCTTTCCACTCTAGTCTTAATATAAAAAAATAGATTGTAGCAACACTGAGTATTACATTGAGTACCTTAAGGATCATCTTAATCTCAGCATACAAGGGGTTCTTCTTCCTCATCCTCTACCTAAACATCCCATGTTCAAAGGTGAAGGATATCCTAATGCACATGTCAAAGCGTACGCTATGACTATTAGGGAAGTCCTACCTTTAGATTGTGTTGTTTCCAAAAATTCACCCAAAACCCTAGAGGTAATAATGTTTTACTAGTATTACCATATCCCTGAAGTAAAAATACATTATTTTCTCCAACTCATGGTTGAGTTTGTCAAAGCCTTCAATATAAACAAACTCCTAAATATTGGCATAAAAAAATATTACACATCAAATAATAGCATAATGAGTTTATTACCTATTTTCACTTATATTTTCACCCTTTGAGGATATTTATCATCTATCCTCATCCAAGTGGCACAATTGAAACACCTCTAGGCTATGAGTAGTCTAAGAATGAGGTGAATCTCTAGATAGGGCTAGCTCCCTTGATGTACCACTTGTAAATCACTACAACACCTAAAATTTGTGAGGGAAAAGGGATATAAAACTAAAATTAAACTATCTTAAGGGAGGTGATACACCAAATTAGTTGATGACTACCAACTAGCTACATGTTCCACATGAGAATAAGGGACTAACCAAACACACACTTCTCCAATCTACATCTTCTCATATCAATATTTCATTAAGAGGTTGTGATGAATGTTTAGGCTAAGAAGACTAAAAAGAGGCCCAAGATGGTACTATTTGAATATACTAACTCACTTAACCTTAACCCATCAATAGAACACTTCACATGACCTGTAATAAGAAGATTTCTAACTACAAATAACTGAGAGAATGAAACAACATTGCTAAGAAAAAAATAAGTCATCACTAAGAAAAATCAATCATCTAAGTGAAAACACTATTAAAATTCATGGAAGAGGTAAAAATTAGTAGTCTTTATTGATTCATGGTATGAAAATGACTAGGGCTTCACCATACCTAGGTCGAGCATACTTTACAAAGGTTAAAATGTCTAGTTCTTATAGAACTTGAGAGAGAGAATAAGAAAGAAGCCCAAAGGTCATAAGGACATTTGTCATGGTAAGAGAATGAATTAATTTTGCATTAGAAGAGGGTTTGAAATGGATCATAAAAGGTTAAAAGAGACAAGTTTCTTTCCAAGTCATGAATCTCATGAAAAGTGTTGTATAATTCCCTTTGTTGGCACATAAAACTTCTTTCATGATTTAGCCATATTTTAACATCCCAAAATTTATTATGGATATAGCTCATGATTTTAATTAGAGTGAGGGATTTCATACATGCCTCTCCATGCATTGGTTTCAATCCTAGTCATACGAAATCTTCCCAAAATGAGATATCACCATCTGTAATCAAAGTAACTCTTATTTCATAAACCCTGCACACTTGGCCTCCAAAAAGGCATAAATTTTCGATGAAAATTCATAAAATGGAGTGGATGACACTTTTAAATACCCTTAATGGCCTTATAAGCATTAGTTACACCTTAAAAAGACATCGACTTGAAGCTTTCACACTTCTCCCCATCATGTTCACTATGTTAGTTTTGACTAGCTAAGATGACAGCTCTAGTAGGCACACTTAGGAGTTTTTCAAATGAAGAAATGGACATGGGAAGTTTTAAGTCTCAATCTTTCTTCCAAAGTTTATTAATCTCTTGAAAACTCTTAAAACCTTCACAATGCATAAAAGAGTTAAAAAGAGAAACTTTATACCCTATCCATATAGATTCTATACAATTAATCCTAATGGTAGGGAGATTTAATGAGTCGTATACAACCTCAAATCATAATTCTAGTTAAACTATGCCATTTAGGTAGCTCACCATCCTCATTTAATTCATCAAGTCTTTGACCAAGGTTTATAAGGGTTTTGACTACTTTTAGGATCTTAATATTTGTTCATAAATCTAAGACATATTAAATTTCAAAAAATTCCACAAACATGATTTAAATGACCCCTTTTAACCTCTCCAAACTTCCTAGATTCCCATGCAAAGCATTAAAGTAGATGTGAGCATTCAAAATTAGCCTATCAAGCTTGTTTCTCTATTTGCATAGGCCTAATGTTGATCCAAAGCCAAAAATGGCTCTACTTGTGGTTTCACTACATACCAAGAGATTTAACACATTTTTTATGACCTCATGAGCATGGTTTAATAGTTTATAATGCATATTTAAGGCTAGAAGTGTGAATGACTTCCCATTTAGACACTAGACCTAAACCCTACCTAATAGGCTTGACTATAAACTTAAGGGTTTAGAGCACTCTATTTATATTCCTACTTTTTTAATTTTTTTATCATGTTGGTTCAAGTGTATTTCAAATTATCACACATTATTTAAGGTTTTATTTAGCTAGTATGAATGTAGTAGCCTTTTAGGGACTTAGGGAATTTTGACTTGAAATTCATCATACTTGACAACATTAGAACCTTTGGAACCTTGAGAAAGTATCTCAATATCTCCTCCAAACACTAAACATACTCTATCATTTTATACTTTCCCAAAAGTGAGCCTTAAACAACTCTGAGTTGTAGGCTATAGGGAGACATTTCTTAGTGTACAAACTGTCATCTCAGAATAGAGCCAAAGAGGAGATACTTACCATTCCTAAATCTTATGAATGTATTATACCTTTGTATATATCATTAGGGTTTATCATATTTTTTTAAATAGTAAACTTACTCAAACTAGGCACTTGCACTTCTTGACTTCTTAAGGAAGGGTACCTTGGTTGTAGGTGGATAGTTTATTTGAATTGGTCACACCTATAGGTGTGAATGAGAGATAGAACACATAATTACAATCTTATTTACATAACCCTTAGATCAAGAATGCTTTACTAAACCATTTAAAACTATTAAATCATAGATTCACGTTTTGGTATTGTAACATTGGATGGAGGAAACTTTTATAGCTCATACTTATAGATAATACTAACTGAGTTTTAAAATATAAATATGCAACTTTAGACTTTTAAATAACAACCTTACATTAGTCATCTTACCTCTATATATTGCATAGGTATTATCATATGTACAGGATACTAATTTTATCCATTTATATGCATCAACAGTCCTTATAACCCTATCATATGATATTCACAAATAGTGAAGTTCTCTATTTTCACATTCTGGGGATTTGATCAGTGAGCATAATCATTCCACTTCAAATCCTTGTTTTTACTTATATTAGCCAAATTAAAAATCAAATAGGTATTATCAACACCACATGATAGGACTTTCAAGGAAGGTTTCATTATGCTTCAACACTCCCATATGATACCTCAGACCTTTGTTGAGCCACCTATAGGTGGTTATTCCATAGTTTAGGTAGTATGTATGAAATGGTATGAGCAGTGATATTATTAATTTTAACTTATTACCAACTCCATAATATTTAATAAGGATCAAAAAATATATGATGATATAAAAATCTTGAGGAAAGTTTCCACACCATGTTCAACATTTGAAAACTCCTATATGCACTTGTAGGTGCATATCAATGTTTTAAGGTTGTGTGTATGACTAAGGTACAAGCATAATCCATTATTATGCCAAGTAGAGTTTATTATTTGATGCTATTGACATGATAAAATGTTTAATATCACAATATATTTATTACACTTCTATGAATCATGTTAAATTGGTCCACACACATGATTCCCTATGACTACAAGTAAGAATGAGCCAGGAGTGACTGTACATGTCAATGGACTAAAAAGTAAATGTTGTTTACCTTGAATGTTGAAAATTTTGAGATAATGATGTTATCATGACAATTTAGATTAGTGAAACCTAATGCTACATCATGTCAAGTCCCTTATAGATAAAGAGACTTTCTGTAAATGGTGAAAATGGAGTGCAAGTCCACTATCAACACCTTCCTACAAAGTGAATTGTTTGAACTATCAAATTAAATTGAAACAAAAAACCAAGAATATATATCATATATGGAGAGAGAAAAAATCATATGGAATAAACATCAATATTTGAATTGTATAGACTTATCCAAACCAAAGCAAAACCTATAAGGGTGTACATATTAGCAATAAAAATAGATAGTCTAACTTATTAATAATGGTTCATAAATCATAGACCACCATTCCTCTACAAAAAAACATAAATTTAAATATGACTAAATATATAATACACCCCCATGATAATTTTACCTAAAACCTCTCCTATTTTTTGTACCAAGTACAAACTAAAGACCATTTTTGTTTGCCAATCCTAGTGGAAGGAGAGTGAAGTGATTGTCTTCATTTATTTGAGATTATGATAAAAATTATCACTATAATTAGTGTTTTGAAGACCAAGGGAAACTCCTAAAATTTACTCAACTATAAAATTTTGTATAATTTTGTATACCTCATTAAATGCTCATTTATTTCAAGAAACTACCCTTTTTATTAAGAACCTACAAATTTTAAATTAGTAATATTTAATAAAGACTTTTTATGACACATGGGATGTGACATCACCTTTTTTAACCTTCACATTTCTCAAGGACACTGTACACATCATTTAATTCTCTATTTTGACCCCCAAAAAGAATAAAAAAGACAAGGATTAATATGACTAAGACCAAGGCCAATATAACATTAAATGAAATAAAAATACCTATAATACACCCCATGACAAAATATTAAATCCACTATAAACCTATAAAGTTAAGTTTTTACCTATAGGGGTCCCAATTTGACCTGTAGGGTCAAATTCGGTCAACAAATTGGTGACTCATAGGGGTAGCATGCCTCATATGATAAGGATCAATAGACTTATTAGTCCATTGGGATTAGGGAGTCATCCAAATTCTTAAGCATAACAAAAGTACCATGACCATTGACAATAATATTTGACCAAGACAAGAAAAATAATTACATCAACCACACAAAACAAAGGACACACACAAAGTAAAGTAAACATACCAAAAAAAAACACACACACATGCTCAAGGTAAATAGGGAAATAAAAAAATAAACCGCTATGAAAAGATAACAATTAAGAATACCTCCCTTTCAAGGATCAAAAGGAAAGTTCCTTGCATCTCCTTCTTCATGAGATGAAACATAGTACCAATCATGTTGTTATTTAGATTGGATACTTGATGGATCAAACCTATTATTTGGCACTTTACTTGATCTACTCTTAATTATATCATACTAAAAGAGGTCTATAGTTTAAAAATATTCCTCTTGTCCTTGTACACATACCTCATATTTCTACCCAATCTTCATCTCATGATCAACTTGCATCTTCTTCATAGGCATGGATTCAAGAGGAGTAGTTTCTTGTTCCTTAAAAGATTGAGGCCAATAGAAACTTGGTCCATCCTTCAATAGATGATGTGTTTTCTCTTAAATATTTGAGAGTATTATAACCCATATTTATTATTTCAAACATATCATCATAGGATTCATATGTGTCTTGAAAGGATATACTTGAAAAGTTGTTTTTCCTTTGCATACTTACTTGAGTGTCAAGGCTACCTTCTCCATTACTTAATAGATCATAGTCTCCTTGAAGAGGAGTGTAACCTAGTCTAATAATTTAAAATAAGTCATTTTGATTCTAATTAGAGGCTTATTCTTGTTCATCTATGACATTTTGAAAATTTTCATCTTGCTTATCATCACTTCCAATCATCTTTAAGGAAGTTTTAGGCCCTTTGAGAGACTAAAATTCATTATAAATGCTTAAAAACTATTGCCACACTTTCTAATATTCTATTTTATTAACATCATTAAGGGAAATAACAAGATAATATCTTCCATCCTCTTCTTTAGAATCCAAAAGGACTTCATCCAAGATTTGTTCATTAACACAATGAAGGCATTCTTCATTATCAACACAATAACAAGATTCAACACAAGGACTCACCTCTTCTTCATAATTTAGGAAATATTGAGGGATATCAAGTTACATCTCAATTTTCATAACCTAAATTTTCTTCTCAAGGGCTGTAAGATCTTTAATCTCCTTCTCCTTCATGGTGATGCCAAGACTAGGCATCTTTAAATTAGGTGACTTAGCCCAATGAGGCTTCCAAGGATCTATGCTTTCTTCTAGAAAGAGTTATAAATTTATCTCAACCAAATACTATTCTTTAGGTTCCCAAACCATATTTCCATCAAGGCAAATGGTGATAGGGTGAGGACAAGCTAAACTAGTTAGTGGAGGTGGAACATAGAACTCAAAATTAGATTGAGAATTAATTGTAGGGGATCTTTGTGGAAACTCTTAAGGAAGGGAAGGTATACCTTGGGATTAAATATCTTTCTTTTATTCCTTCCATTTTTAAATATCTTAATTCAAGTTTTATTGAGATTGAGTACTTTCTTGAGAAAGGTTAGATGGGATGTGTTTGAGAATAGGATCTTCTATGGGCTCTAAACCTTCCATCGCACCTTCACTCAATAATTTTACTATCAACTCTAACTCCTCAATTTTATTATCTAGGTTATCTTTGAAAATTTTCTCTTAAATTTTATGGGTATCTTCATGAGGATAAAGAGTATAAGAGGGCTGATACAACTCATGACCAAACTAGGAAGAATGATATTGGAGCTGATAAAGATCATATTGGAGCTAGTAAGGATCATGACAAAGCTAATAAGGAATGTCATAAGCTTGATAAACCTCACCAAATTGTGTAAAACAATACTCAACATCAAATTTATCCATGAAACTTCATTGGGAAGTAAGAACACAAAGAATGATATAATATTTAATATTTTATTGAAAGATAACACCAAAAACATCATTACGAGTTAAAGTAACTCTCCTTTCATACACCATACATACTCTACCTATAAAAAGGCATCATTTTTTCATGAAATTTTTTACAAGGGAGTGTATGACACTTTTTAAGACCCTCCATGGCCTTAGAGTCATCAGGTACACCTTAAAAAGACATCCACCTAAAGCTTTCACACTTCTCACCATCATGTTCATTATGCCAGTTTTGACTGGATAAGATTAGATATCTGGTAGGAACACTTAGGAATTTTTCCAAGGAATTAAATTGACATTTTAAATTATCTTAAGTCCCAAGCTTCCTTTCAAAGTTGATTTCATCTCTTAAAACCTCCTAGAACCTGCATAATATAAAAAATAGTCTAAAAGAGAAATTATGTACCCTATCCATATAGATTTCATACAATTAATCCTCATGGTAAGAATCCTATTTGATTATTACACTATATACAATAATAATTCTAGGCAAACTATGCCATTTGGGTAACTTAACATCCTCATTTCTTTCATTGGGTCTTTGACTAGGGTTTTAAGTGCTTTTAAGCTCTAAATCTTTGTTCATAAATATGAGATGTTTGGAATTACAATAAAATACAAAATAATGATGTTAGATACCCATATTAACCTCTCCAAACTTCCTATATTCCCATCTAAATCATTCAATAATATATGAGCATTCAAAACTAGCCTATCGAGCTTGCTTCTCCATTTGCACAAGCCTAATGTTGGTCTTAAGTGAAAAATGGCTCTCATTTTGGTTTATCTACATAAAAATACCTTTAAAACCTATTTTATGGCCTCATTATAATTATTTAATATCTTATAATGCTATAAGTGTGAATGACTTCCCATTTGGACACCAAACCTAAACCCTGCCTAACAAGCTTGACTGTAACCTTGAGGGTTTAGAGAAATTTATTTAGATTAATACTTCTATGAGATGTTTATAATGATTTTTTATGTGTATTTAAACTTATAAAACCTTATTTAGGTGTTTACTTATCTTTTGGTCTCATCATTTTACCTTATTCTCCAGAACCTGCTAGTTTTGTTCACAAGGGAGTGCCCTTTATCTGAGATAAAATAGAGGGAAATTACCCTATTTTTACAAACCATGTAAATATTTTAGGGTATCATTAATTTTATAAAGACACTATAAACAAAAAACCAACCCTTTTTTAAATAAATATACCTTCCAACTTCTTCAGATTCCAAGGCTGAATGTATAAAATAGGCTATATGCAGGACTTATGTTATGGACTATGTGATGTTTGTTTAGATAGTTTACTCAATAATTTTCATAAAATATATATTATTTAAAACACGTAATTTCAACCTAGGAACATGGTTACATACATTTTATTTCTCACTTGAATTTAGAAATGAATCTGACCCTACATTTGGCTTTGGCCTAATCAAGGCCTAGTAGTCTGCCTACATGTTTGAAATCCTAAGGCACCTTTTTGAGTTTATTTCCTATGAGAATTATTAATATTTTTTTTTTCATGCCTCACTAAAATATAAAAAACTTACCTTATTTTTTATCACTGTCTAACTCATTCACTTAAACTACACCTTGAAGGGCTATTATGACTGTAGCACCCTGTTAGGGACTTGGGGAACTTTGACCTAAAATTCATCATATTTCACCACCTAAAAAACTTTAAAACCTTGATAAATTATCTCAATATCTAATCCAAACACTAAAAATATTCTATCATTTTATACTTTTTCAAAAGTGATCCTTAATCAACTCTGAGTTGTAGGTTGTAGGGAGACATTTCTTAGTGTATGGATTATCATCTCAGAACAGACCCAAAGAGGAGATACCTACCATTCATGAATATTATGAATGTCTTATACATTCTTATATCTCATTATTTTTTCTCATTTTTTTCAAATATTAAAATTACTTAGACTAGGCACTTACACTTCTTGACTTCTTAAGGCAGGGTACTTTGGCTGTAGGTCGATAGTTTTTTGAATTGGTCACACTTGTAGGTGTGAATGAGAGACAAAACACATAATTCCAAATTTATTTACATAAAACTTGTATCATTAATGCTTCATTAAACTATATAAAACTATTTAATCATAAATTCATGTTTTGGTATTGTAACATTGGATGGAGGAGTCTCTTATAGCTCATATTTGTAGATAATACCGACTAAGTTTTAGAGCATAAATATGCAACTTTAGGATTTCCAATAACCACCTTACATTAGTCATCTTATCTCTGTATCTTATATATGCATTCTCCTATTTAGAGGATATTATTTTTGTCTTTTTATATTCCTCAATAGTTATTATAAGCCTATCATATGATATTCATAAAATAGGAGCAGTTCTTTGTTTTCACATTTTGGGGATTTGATCATTGAGCACAATCATTAAACCTCAAATCCTAGTTTCCACTTATATTAGCCAATATAACCCTAAAATAAGCCTATCATGATAAACACCACATTTTATGACTTTTATGGAAGGTTTCATTATGCTTTAACACTCCCCTATAATACCTCAGACCTCTGTTGAGCCACATGTAGGAGGTTATTCCATAATGCAGGCAGTATGTGTGAAATGGTATGAGCAGTGATATTATGAATTTGAACTTATTACCAACTCCATTATATTTAAAAGGCATCAAAAAATATATTATGATATAAAAATATTTAGGAACATTTCCACACCACATTTGAACATTTGAAAACTCCAATAGGCACATGTAGGTGCATATCAATGTTCTATGGCTATGTGTATGACTGAGGGACAAGCACAATCCCTTATTATGCTAAGTGGAGGTTATTATTTGATGATATTTATATGGTTGCATGTTAAATATCATGATATATTTTTTATAGTTCTATGTATCATGTTAAATATGTCCACACACATGATTCCCTATGGCTACAAGTAAGAATGAGCAAGGAGTGATTGTGCATGCCAATAGACTACAAACTCAATGTTTTTTCCCTTGAATGTTGAAAATTTTGAAATAATTATGTTACGATGACCATTTATTTGATTTAAACACCATTCTACATCATGTCAAATCCATTTTAGAGAAAGATACTTTTTGTAAATGGTGAAAATGGAGTGCAAGTCCACTATCAACACCTTCATGTAAAGTGAATTTTTTGAGACATCATATCAACTAAAAACATGAAACCAATAATAGATATCATATTTATAGATATCCAACACCATTTGGAATCAACATCAGTAGTTGGATTTTATATACCTATCCAAATCAAGGCAAAACCTACAAGGTGCATATATTAACAAGGAAAATAAATAATTTAACTTCTTAGGAATGGTTCATAAAGCACATACCACCATTCCTCTAAAACTAAACATCAAATGTAATTTTACTACATACAAAAGACACCCTAGGATCATTTTTATTGAAACCTCTCCTGTTGACCATACCAAGTATAAACCCAAAGAACATTTTTTCTTGCCAAGCCTAGTGGAAGGAGAGAGAAGTGGTTTTCTTCATTTATTTTAGTTTTTGATCAAATTTATCACTATAATGAGTTTATAGAATACTAAATAGACACTCTTTAAATATCCTTAGCTATAAGAGTTCATACAATTTTATACACCTCATTAAATGCTTATTTCTTTCAAGAAACTACCCCTTTTTTCTAAAATAGCCTACCACTTTTTAGTTAGTAATAGTTACTAAATACTTCTTAGGACACATGAGACTTGAAATCACTTTTTGGAACTTTCACATTTCCCATGGAGTCCATACAAGTCATTTAGTGCTCTACTTTAACCCCCTAAATGACTCAAAAAGACAAGGATTAATATGACTAATACCAAGGCCAATTTAGCATTAAATGACATAAAAATACGTATAATACACCCCATGACAAAATATTAAATCCCCTATAAACCTCTAAAGTCAATATTTTACCTATAGGGGTCCCAATTTGACCTACATAGTCAAATTTGGTCAAATCTACATATTTTATAATGATATGGCATCATGTCTTATATTCTTCTCTGAGTGCATCCCACATGGATCAAAGGTAACTATGTGAATTATTCATCCACTCTCTTAACAAGAAGACAAGAGAGGATTTTCAAAAGTTCCCATATCGATCCTATGAATAATCTCTTGGGAGCACCTTATAGATTGACCAAGAAACCATTGATATTGGTTAGATAATTTATGGGACCAATGGACTCATCATTACCCTAAATTAAAAAAATGGGGATTTAAAAATTCTAGTCAATACAATACCAATAACAAGGTCCCAAGGTCTTAAATCAAAATTGGAATTCCACTACCAATGGTGTCACTAACTAGAATAAAAATTTAAACCCTATAAATGACAATCAATATCAACCTATAGGAAATGCTAATTCCACTAACAATATGAGTGCTATGAGCCAAAATCCCCCTCCTAAAATTCATACCATTAAATTAAAATAACCATCACCACTAAACATGCAACATCAAAACCACAATAAAAATTAATATCAACATGTCAAGCTATTCCCTTATTTTTAGAACCAAACCTATTACCAAAGAAGTCCACAAGGGTTTGGTCAACATGTTAAGAACATGAGCCCTAGATAATATGATCCCAATCTCCATTTGTCTTCCATTAGGTCATCAAACATGATACCCATAACTTTAGGGAGTACAATAAATTTATCCAAAGACTCCTAAAATATCAAACGAAAACCTGTGTTGATTTATTCTTGAGGAGTGATGGTGCAAACCCCTATGCCTTTGAAAATTACCCTATTTAACCTTAATATTATATTATTTAAATATACCAAAACTCCTTTCTTAACAACCAAGCATGTGTTGTCCAATATTAACATTAGGGTGTTTCATACAAAAACATAATTCAACATAATCATTTCATGATGACATGCACTCATCATGATGAAGCCTCCATTTATATAACTAGTAACACTAATATTTATCATAAATTAGGAGTACAAGGTATAACTAGAATGTTTGGATTAATAGTTTCATAATTTTAATAAGAGGAAAATATTATTACTCACACTAGAGAGTATCAACTATGACTCTTCATCCCTAAAACATTTAGAAATTGAGTATATCCAAAACCAGTGGGAATTATCACCAAATCTTAGATTAGAATAAGACATTCTCCCACATTTCATTCCTTGATTTACTTAATAAATCCCATGTGCATTTTTTATATTCACTAGGATTGGGGCATCTATCTAATGTTACTCCTCTATAGGCTCATATTAACCACATTGATCTAGGTATATTTCTACCTAGTCATGAATCTTGAAGCATTATATATTTTTTTGATTTGCATAGTCTTTCACCTATATCTAAGATGGAAAGGAAGGGAAAATCTAACATTTTTCATACAAGTTTGGAATTACAAAAATTACATGAAGAGAACCATGGTTTATGATAGATCAAGCATCAATATTATCCCCTTTTCCTTCCTACAAAATTATGGTTAGGTATAAAATAAGTGTCCTATGATGTGTAACATGATGTGAGGATATTATAGCCTCAAATATAACTTTATAGGGATAATTTTACTACCGGTCACTCTAGGTCCCTAGATGTTGCTAAATAAGTACTATGTCATATATAAAATATATAAACTATAATATGGTCTAGGGAAGACCATGGATACACAAGATGAAGGTTATCCCTTCAACCTTGTTTCAATAGATCTAGTTATTAAACATAAAAAAGGATTTTTAGCCTAGTGGGATCCTAAACCTTTTGATATGATATAATTAACCATGCATAATCAGCCCAAGTTATGCTTTTATTACCATGTATCTACCAATGGGGTCATGAAACCCCCATAACTGGTTTATGTTATGGAACCCAAGAATCCCAAAATAATTATCTCAAAGAAATGGGTGAAATATCCCTAAATTTGTTAATATATAAGTTGGAAGATAAGGATGTAGTGATAGCTAAAATTTTTAGTAATATAGAATAAATTACTAGTATATAAATTCATGCCATGTCTACAATAGAGATCATAAATCTATTGGAAATGGACGCACCAATCATCCTTTCATTACACCCATGAGGGATAGGGACCTGTGATTTATCTGAGTCTTAAATATAGTAACCATAAGAGGTATTATCTACTTTACCTTACCTTTTCATGATAGAGGTGTTAAAGAATGAGGAAATCCCTATTTATAAATATCATCCCAATGACTACCAACATTATCTACCAATTCTCAACCACACAAATGCAAGCTACACTTCAAATTATACCCTTGTTTCTTCTGATGCTCTTTTGATCATGATCTAGGATTTTACCATGATAAGACCATATAATTTTTCTATAGTTATTGATTTATGGGGTTTACTTCTTCTTGAGATTTTAGTTAGTCTACTTCATCCTTCACCTAGTTATACTTCTCATTGTATTATGAATCCTTCAACCTACATCCAAAGCATTCCTTCTCCCCCAACCATGTTAATGCTCAAGGACAATATTCATAGCTTATAAATATGTTATGTGAATATCAATATCAAATCTCATTCTTAACCATGAATTCATAAGGAGAGGTATTTTTCCCCTTGTGAACAAGAGGGTCTATAGAGTGTCACTGACTAAGTTCTTATGAGCCTTCCCCATATAAAAATGGAAAAAATGGAGTTACACATGTCTTATCAAGAATAATATAAGTTGAAAAATTAAATTCCTAATAATTCCACCCTGAATCAACACCATAACTATGTTGATAGAGCACCCACACCAAAAAATCATCATAATTATGATGCCATACTTCCCACACCAAAGAGAAGGTCTTATGAGTAGATTTTTTAATTTTTGGAGGCAATTACCTACCCCAACCTCTATTGGATTATTTTAAAAGATGTCATGATGATGTCATAGAGGTGTCCTGGTGAGTTGATGAAGTGCTTTGATAGCCTAAGTAATAATGATAAAGTGTGTAATGTGCTTATTCTTATATGCTTGTAGTATGATTGATTAATATTCAATTTTGGGATGGTCAAATATGTTCATGGGATGATTATGGTGATTTTAATATGTGTAATAGGTCCCTAAGATGGTTTATATTCTTTCAGTGCTTATGTGCTATGTGGAATTCATTTGGTTATTCATTGTTTTCATCTAGACACTTTGGTTCTACTGGTAGAAAATTTGATTAGGCAGCTTGTTGATGTCACCATTTCCATGTGTGGATGATTTTGGAGGATTTGTTCATATGGTGTTGGTCACATTAGTCCCTAGTTATTATGAATCAAATTTCAAGTCATGATTTTTAAAAAAGATATAAAATATGAGGATGCAAAGTTGGTTACTCAGCCAAAATTCACTAAATTCTTATACTTAGCCAAATTTCAAAAGGGCTCAAGTAGAGATAAGTAAACATGTTGATGAGGTTAGAATTAACATAAGTGGAGGTGTTAGGATAAAATTATCATATGGTTTTGTTAATTTTTGTGTCTAGTTTTTATGCACTAATTGTTAGATCATGTGACTAAGCACAACAAAATATATGCATGTGTAAAGTTGGGATCCCAAGCATTTTGATAGTTTTTTTCCATAATTAACCAAATTTGTAATGTGTTAAGAAAGGATGAGTAATTAGTTTGATGTTTTCATAAATCACACGTGTATGGGTTCTAAGAGTATATTGTTATATGGATGAATTTTCATATGTAAGGAGATCATATGGTCCAAATTTGAGATCATGAATCTAAACATAAAAGAAGTTATTAATGTTCAAAATTGGATACTTAGGTAAATGAGAAAGGTTCCCATTGTCAAATATACAAGAGGTAAAGTTTGAGCAAGATCAATGGTGTGTGTTGCTCCAAGAAGTCAGGAAGAAGCGAGATAAGGATATGTACATGATGTTTAACACTAACCAGAGATAAAGATCAAGATTCTTCCTAAGATCTATGTTGAGTTATTGATCATACAAAAAAATGGTGCATATTAAATTAAAGAGGTCAAATATATATTTTTTTAGCATTGTTAAACACTGAGCTACATATAGAATATTGATAAAGCACATTGAGTCAAAGTTTCCATATTTCATGAGAAGAGGTCAACTGTCAAACATTTAACATTTGAGCATTGGCACCTATGAATTAAAGTTTAAATAAGAATAATAATTAATAATTGATATGCATATTAAGGACACAATATGTGATCAAAGTGGTCAAATTTTAATTATGACCCTTGTCATTTAATATTCAAATTTAATAAGGGAAAATTAGTATCTACTCTTTGGGTCATATCTTTCAATCTAGATAGAATTTGATTATGGTATAAAAATAAAACTTATAGAGGATTCAAGGAAATTTTTTTAAATATATATTTGAATATTTGAATGTTTTTATAGACATAGTTATGAAGATTCAAAGTTGATTATTTTTTGTACATGTTCTGCAAGTGACCCGAGAAGAGCAATTAAGCTTATATTGATGTGTTTTGATGTCTCATGATGACTTATATATTTAGAAGTGTTTTAGAATCCATGAATATGTTATATATGGTATTTTTAGGTTTTACAAATTTATATTTTGGATGAATACTATTTAAGAAGTTGACTGTGTGTTTGTTAATAATGTTTTTATGCACCAGTTCAATGTTTGCATTGTTTCAACATACATAGAAGTGAGTAGAGTTGACTATGATCATTTGAGGATGTCAAATGGGACATAGTGAGTAAACCCATGTAATTTAAATTGGTCTTATGTTCTTTTTCTCTTTGATAATGTGCTAAATGGGTAAATAGGTTTTCATGAGACCTATAAGAGCTACAAGGGCCTTATTAAAAGGTGTAGTTGCTTAAGGGTGATCCATATATGATATGAAAAACCTATGAATATTGTATTGATCCCTATACTCATATGAGATATGATTTAAAGGCTAAATCATTCCTAATGTTTGACTAAAGTGTTGATTATCAAAAAATTTCTATAAATAGTAAAACCAAAGATGATGGTTTCTAGACTTTGTGTAAGAAATTTAAGAGAGGATTGTGTGTGTGAATTATGGAGATAGTAAGGGGTAGAGTTAATTGATGATGATTTTAATATATAAATAGATTGACTACTATTTATATGACATGTAGGTCAAAATTTAGATGGAAAAATAGTGCACTTATAGATTGAGTATGAGCAAAGGTGAAGAGTGATAAGTAGAGGTCTATCATTAGGTTTTGTATACATTAGTTTAGAGGTGGATGTTTTCATAGGTGTTGTTAAGGTAGATCAACATATAAGGTTTTTGCATCCTCTTTACAAGGTGAAACTTGCTTAAATTCTAGTTATTATTGTAGCTCACCTAGACATGTGTGGTAGCAACTTCTCAAATTATAGTCTTATTAAATAGGGATGGTAGTTCCTTAATCATTTGTATATGGTATAAATTGGATCTTATTTTTATATTACAATATTATAATTATATGTTCCAGTGGTTTTTCTCCCTAAAGATGGTTTTTCACATATGTCATGTGTTATGTGATTGATCTTGCATTATCTCTCTTACTCATTGATATGAATGTTGTGTATTCTTCATGAATGATTTTGGTAACTTATTAAATGTTTGTAAACATAAGAATATAAGTTGGATTATTTGAGCTCATTGATTCACCCCTGGTGATTGTACCTCTAACAATTGTTATCAGAGTCAGTCCTTCATGCAAAGTTTAACCACTTGAAGGTGATAAAAGGTACAATGGTTGATAAAGAGGTTATGCATTATATTCAAGATAATTTAGGTTGTGATTTATCAGAAGTTAAGAATGTGAAGACACAAGTGCAAAATCTAGAGGTAGTAATCAAGAATCTATAGGTCATGCTAGATAAAGATATCAATGAAAGGAAGAAACAATGTGAAAATAAAGTCATGACTTACTTAGATGTGTTATTATCCAAGGAAAAAAAGGATTTTACCTCTACCAAAATGATCAAAAATGAAAATACATCAAGTAGTAATGGTCAATATAAAAGAGGGTCACACATAAAAAATGTGTTCAATTTGGTATTGCTTTTCTTGAAATCAATTTGGTCATATATATAAGGATTGTGATTTCTTTCTAGAGATCAAAAGTAATCTCATTTGTTAAAAATATAAATAATAAGGTCACATATGTATGAATTAAAATAGAGCCTTTTATAAAAATGATATATAAGTCATTGACACTATCAAATGATTGAATGAGACCAAGTCTAAAGATGAAAAGAAGCAGAATCCAAACACATCACCAAAAGAATAGTAATTGTTTATTAAAACAACATTGCATACTCAATATTATGAGAATAACATATGGTTCATAGATAGTGGATGCTCAAATCATATTATATGAGAAATGATAATGTTTATCTCTCTCAAAAGGACCAACATAGGTATAGTTTGACTTAGTGACAACAAATCTACTAACATAGTCGACAAAGGTTCTTTGAGTTTGGATAATGGTCATACTAGGACTAAGAATGTCTTATATGTATAAGGTTTGAAACATAGTCTTATAACTATGTTCCAAATGTGTAAGCAAGGAAACATTATAAATTTTCATGATGATGTATGTGAAATAAGAAAGGCAAAATATGGTATATTAATTGTAAATTTTCATAAAATAGATAAAAACATGTATGTATTCCATAAATCTAAGAAGGAAGAGTGATTCATATGTTAATTAGAAGAAATATAGCTTTAGCATAGAAGGTTTAGACATAAATTTTGATAATATGATAAAAAATAGTTCAAAGGGGTTGGTAAGGCATCTGCCTAACATTTATAAGATTCCTCATTCTCTTTGAAAGACATGTATTCATGGGAATCAAACTAAGAAAGGATACAAAACCAATGAATTCTACACTTCAGAGATATTGGAGTTGATCCACATTGATCTATGTTGACCTATGATAACTCAAAGTATTTAAGGTAGTAGCTACTTCATGCATGTCATTGATGATTTTTCTAGAATGACTTAGATATTATTTCTTAAAGAAAAATTATAAGCTTTTGCAAAATTCATGGCATTCAAAGTTCTTGTGAAAAATGATAAAGGTTTAAATATCAAGTATGTGAGATCAGACAGAGGAGATGATTTTTGGTCTCATAAGTTTGATTATTTTTGTGAAGAACATAGGATAAGAAAACAATATTCTACTACTAGAACACCAAAATATAATGGTGTGGCTGAAAATAAGAATATGACTATTGTTGATATGGGTAGAACCATGCTTTAAGATGCAAAATTATTAGATGGCTATTGGGAAGAGGTAGCCAACACTTTTGTTTACATCCTAAACAAGTGTAAAATTAGAGTAAATGGTAAATAAGACTCCTTATGAGTTATGGAAGAATATAGAGAATAATTTCAAACATTTCAAAGTGTTTGGGAAGAGGTGCTTCATCAAAAGAGATGAAGAGAATCCTAAAAAAATTGATTCAAGGTCTAGTGAGGGCATCTTTTTAGGTTACTCTTCTATCAATACTGCCTATAGGTGCTTCAACAAGAGACTTCACAAGATTTTTTAAAGTTCAAATTTAAGGGTATATGAGACAAGCAAAGTGAAGAAGACAAAAGTGTAGGTAAGTGATTCAATTTAGAATTATGTTGTAATCAATGATAAGTTATTAGTTCAAAATGATGATGAAGATGAAGAGGAGGAAGGAAGACAATATTTTAAAGCTCCATCTAGAAGAATTTATAAAGATCATCTAATCTATATAATTATTATAAATTTTGGTGTAAGGTTGCAAATTAGAAAGAGAATGTTGATCAATCAAAATAAATAAGGCTCTGCTCTATTATCCATGATTAAAACCAAAACATTTATGGAATCTAGTAAAGAGGAAAGTTATAATGATGCAATGGATGAATAAATTTAACAAATAGAAAGGAAATAAACATGGGACTTAGTCCCTAGGCCAAAAGATAAAAATGTGATAGGTATCAAATGGGTTTTAAAAAACAAGATGAATGAAAAAGGAGAAGTCATAAGTAACAAGCCTATCTTGGTGTGTAGAAGATATGCTCAAGTTGAAGGAATGCATTTTGATGGCAAGGATGGAATCAATTAGACTCTTTTTTTGCATATGCATGTTTCAAAGGTTTTAAGGTATATCAAATGGATGTGAAATCTATATTCTTGAATGGAAACTTAGAAGAAGTCTACATTGAGTTACATGAAGGATAATTCACATCAAGTAATCAAGATTTTGTATATAAATTAAAGAAGGATCTATATGGTCTTAAACATGCTCCTAGAGATTGGTATGATTAGCTAGCTAAGTATCTTTTGAGTCATGGATTTAAAAGAGGGGTAGATGATAGTAATTTTTACAATAAGATAGAAAGTAATCATCAATTGATAGTTGTTGTATATGTTGATGACATAGTTTTTGAATCTGATAACGATAAAATGAGTAGAGAATTTGTAGATACTTTAAATAATGAGTTTGAAATGTCAATGTTGGGAGAACTATATTTGTAGGATTATAGATTAATCAACTTGATGCAATGATATTCATTTAATAAGCTAAATACATTAAGGATATGTTAAGTAAGTTTGACATGATGGATTCTAAGCCAATAAGTACTCCAATGATCATAGGATGCAAGTTAAGTAAACTATATGAATCACTAGAAGTTTTTTAAAAAATTTACAGATCCATGATTGAAAGTATATTGTAATCTACTGCATCTAGGCCTAACATCATGCAAGTAGTCGGTTGTGTAGGAAATTTTCAAGATAATCCTAAAGAAACTCACTTGAAAGTAGTCAAAAAGATCTTGAGATATCTTAAAGGTGCCATAGAATATATTTTATGGTATCATAGAATTAAATAATTCTCTTTCAAATCATTTACTAATGTTGATTAGGTAGGATGTGTGGATGATAAGAGAAGTACTAGTGGTGGGGCATTTTTCATAGAAGAATAAATAACCAAGAAGAAAGCTTTAATGTTTCTATCAACTATAGAAGATGAATATACAGTAGCTACCTCTTGTTTCACATAAGTCATGTGGATGAAATAAACTTTGGAGGATTATAAGGTAAGACAAAATGGACCTTGTCCTATTTACTGTGACAATACTAGTGTAATTAGTATCTCAAAGAATCCTATTATGCACTCAAAAACTAAACATATTCATATTATATATCATTTATTAAGATAAAAAGTGATTAATAAATGTGTCAAGTTGGATCATATGCCTAAAAAAGAGTAGCTTATAGATATTGACACCAAAACATTGTCAAAATCTACTTTTGAGTATCTAAGATAAAGCCTGGGTGTCATTTCTTTCTCTATGAATCAATAACATGTATTTGGTTAAGGGGAGAAACAAGTTCATGAGATTAATCCATAGGTTTTTGAATGAGCTATAGTATAGGTTTATAATGGATGTTCTCAAGTTGGTTGATATCATATTTCCTATTTGGTGAGTGACATGACATTTTGTTGGTGATCTTTGAGGTAGTTTGAGAGAGAAGGGTAGTAAGATTGTATGGTGGTTCTTCACGGTTTGTGGATATTTGAAGATGTTTAAAAGGTTTAATTTCTCAAAATTTTTATGGGGAAACCCCCTTAGATGATTCTTGATATATTCCATTATATTTCTATGGTTTTGTGTGTTCTTTCTTCATTGGTTGTAGTGCTTGGTTGAAAAGAGTGTTGTAATGGAGAAAGAGGAAGTTGCCAAGGCAAGTAGTAGGATCAAGGTGAGGGGGAGTATTTATCATATTTATAAGATGGTCCTTTTATATTTATGGTATTTTTAGGTCCTTATGATCAGTTTATTCCCACTTTGTCATTATGTCAAAGGGGGAAAAAGTTCCTATTGTGGGAGTACTTGAAGAGAGAGAAGGTGACCTATATATTATTATATATGATGGTTGGTGACATCAATGAAAAAGGGGGAGATAGTTGGATTATTTTCAATGATGTCATATTTATTTCATGGAGGTGTCCTAATGAGTGGATGAAGTGCTTATATAGCCTAAGTAACAATGACAAAGTGTATCATGTGCTTGTTCTCATATACTTGAAGTATGATTGATTGATCTTTAGTTTTGGCATGGTCAGAGATGTCAAGGGATAAGTATGGTGATTTAAATATTTGAAATATGTCCCTAATATATTTTATATTCTTTGAGTGCTTATGTGCATAAGTTGGATTCATCTAGTTGTCCATAATTTTCATCTAGACACTTTAGGTCTAGTGGTAGAAAATCTAAGTAGGCAGTTTGTTGATATCACCATCGCCACATGTAGATGAGTATGAGGTGTCTTTTCATGTGGTTATTATAAAATTAGTCCCTATTTTTTATCCACTAGATTTTAAGTCATGAAATTAATCTAGATAAAATATATGAGGATGAAAAGTTGGCTACTTAGGTAGAATTCACTAGATTCCCATACTTAGCCAAATTTGCAAAAGGGCTCAAGTAGAGCTTAGTAAAAATGTTGATGAGGTAAAAATTCACATGAGTAGAGGTGTCAATATAAAATGATCATATGGATTTGTTCATTTTTGTGTCTAGTTTCTATGTGCTAATTCTCACATCATGTAATTAAGCATGATAAAAGATATGCATGTGCAAAGTTGGGATCCCAAGTATTTCGATAGTGTTTTACCATACTTAGCCAAATTTTCAATGTGGAAAGAAGAGACGAGTAATAATTTTTATGGTGTAATATATTACATGTGTATGGGTTCTAGGAGTAGATTTTTATATGGATGGATTCTCCTTTATAAGGAGATCATATGGTCCAAATTTGAGATCATGCATCTAAGCAAAGAAGTTATTAAGATTCAAAAATGGTAACTCAGGTAGATGAGAAAGGTTCCCATAGTTAAATATAAAATAGGTCAAGTTTTATTAAGATTGACAGTCCACATTTCTCTAAGAAGTTAGGAAGCAAAGAGATGAGGATAGGTAAACAATGTTTAATGCTAAGCAGAGATAAAAATCAATATTTTTGCAAGGATATAAAGTGATTAGTTTTTCATATAGATAGAGATAAATGGTGAGTATTAAAGTAAATACATCAAATTGAAAATTTTTTAGCATTTTTAAAGACTAATTTATGTACAAAATATTGATGGAGCATGTTGAGTCAAAGTTTCTAGATTACATGAGATGAAGTCAACTTTCAAATGTTTAATGTTTAAGCATTGATGCTTTTGCATTAAATTTTGAACAAGATAAATATTAAATAATTGATTAGAGAAGTGAGGACATGATATGTGAACAAAGTGGTCAAATTTTAACTATGACCATTTTCATTTAAATATTCACATTTAATAAGGGAAAACCTAGTGTTTGGTCTTTGGGCCCCATATATTTGAATCTAGATAAAATTTTCTCATGGTGTAATAATCAAAATTGTAGAGGACTCTAAGGTGAATCTATAAATATACAATTATATATTTTAAATTGTGTATAGAAATATATATTAAGGTTTAAATTTGACTATATTTCTATATATGTTCTACAAGTGACCTTAGAAGAGAAATTGAGCTTATATTAATGTTGTTATGATGTCTCTTGATGACTTAACTATTTGGGAGTGTTGTAGACTTCATGAGGATGATATATATGGTATTTTTAGTTTTGATCAATTGATTTTTTTATGAAAAAAAATTAATAAGTTAATTGTGTGTTTTTTCATAATGTTCATGTGCACCAGGTCAATGTTTGAATTGTTTGAGCATATGCAGAGGTGAGCAGAGTTGGATGTGATCATTTGAGGATGTAAGATGGGATATAATGAGTGGAACCATGTAATTAAAAGTGATCCTATGTTATTTTTTTGTTTGATGATGTTCTAAATGGGTGAATATCTCTCCATGAGAGATATATGAGATACAAGGGCCTTATTAAAAGGACAACTACTTAAGGGTGATTGATAGATGCTATGGCTAACCTATGAAGATTGTATTGAGTTGTGTCTTCATGTGAGAGATTAAGTAAGGGATAAGGCATTCCTAATGTATGACCAAGGTGTTTATTATCAAGATTTCTCTATAAATAGTGGAACCAAAGATGATGGTTTCTAGAGTTTGTGCGAGAGACTTAGGAGAGATTTGAGAGATGTTTATGTGTGTAAATTATGGAGTGAAGGAGGGGTAGAGTGCACTAAGGATGAGTTAAATATAAAAATATATTGAGGACTATTTATATGACCTATAGGTCATATTTTGGTTGTTATAATAGTGATTTTATAGATTTAGAGTAAGTAAAGGTGAAGAGTGATAATCAGAGGTCCATCATCATGTGTTATAGACATTATTTTAGATGTGGATGTGTTCATAGGTGTTGTTATGGTAGATCAACATCCAAGGTGGTTATAGCCTCCTTATAAGGTGAAACTTCCTTAAATTTTGGCTATTGTTATAGCTCAACTAGATAGGTGTTGTCGTACCTTATGGGATTGTAGTCTTACTAAATAGGGATGTTAGTTCCTTGATCATTTATAGATAGTCTAAATTGGATCTTGCTTTTATAGGATAGTATTCAAATTATAGGTTCTAGTGGGGTTTCTCCCCCAAATAAGGTTTCCCACGTATGTTATGTGTTTTGTGATTGATCTTCCATTGTCTCTCTTGATTATTTCTATGAATGTTGTGTATGTTTCATGAATGCTTATGGTAATTGATTAAGTTTTTGTAAAGATCAAAATAGAGTTTTGATTACTTTGTCTTATTGATTCACCCCTACTCTCAGTTATTGCACCTTTGACAACCCTAAGATTAGACATAACCCTTATGAGATCCTATAATTTACTATATTCTTTCATTCAGACCACAAGATCAGAGCATTATACTTTATTCAAGTCCTATTTTCCCCACAAAGTAGATAAGATCATTGTTTATCTAAGTGTTAAGACTAGTAACCCCAAGAGGGGTTGCCCAACATTATTGATATCCATATGGCTAAGATATCACAAGATCAATGAACTTCAATATATGACTCTCTATCTTTGACACATGATCAGTGGGTTCTCTACTATGATGGGGCCAAGTTCTATCTAGGAACTTAGGTAGGATTTATTCTCATTTATCCTAAGGGATTAATAATGCCTTTTGGTTTCAAGATATCATTTTAGTGTATGAAAAATGGATCCAAATATGAAGCCATAGTTCTTGGCATTGTCATAAAAAAACATTTAGTAGTTAAAAAATCAAGGATTGAAGTTTAATCATAGTTAGTTATGAACCAATTTTTTCAGGTTTATAAAATAAAACATAGGCATCTCTAATTATACAAGACCATTTTACATAATATTGTGAAAGATTTTGAAATTGTTTCTATAGAAATAGTCCTTTGAGAAGTTAACTATCTTTCTAAATCCATGGCTACTTATTATTCATGCTTTAACCCTCATCAATATATACCATAATTTGATTTCATATAATCAATCATGATAAAATCTCTTGTACACAAATCTCCTAATGACTAAATCATTTCCCATATCAAAAAATACAATGGTGTGATAATTATTGACTTATATAAGAATGGTGAGGCTATTATTAAGTTTTTATTACATTAATGTGACCTCCCATCATTACAACATAATAGGGGCTTCTCCCCCACTTGTTATCCCATTCCCACCCTCAAGGGTGAATACTTTAGTTCTTACTACAGGGTTGAGGATTACTTGTCCTTTGATGAAAAAATTGACATTTTTATATAAAGGGTGAAGATATTAATCTTGATCCATCCCCTAACTTGTTTGAAGAGGTAAAATCATCCCTCATTGAATAAACCATTCAAATTAACATCAAGACTTAGGAGAGTACCAAACTTATAAAGATTAGGTATTCACTCTCTATAATGAAAACGGAATAACATGGAAAACTCCACATCGAGTTCTCAAAATATTCCACTTTATTTTACATTGACATGGTAGGAATCAAACTTGATATTATTGTCAAAAACTTAGTTATATCCTTGATGTAAAACAATTCAAGTAAAAGATCAGGGTCGTTAAGCATAAGGTCATATTAATGATAAAAGAGGATGTTATAAGAAAATTTAATATCATATTTATTAATTAAATGAACTATTCCAAGTGAATGTCCAACACTTTCCATTATCTAAATAATAACATTAAAATAAAGATATGTATAGACTTTTGAGGTATTAAAAAAAGATGTCTAAAAGATGACTTCCCTCTCCTATCCATTGATGTCATTCTTGATGCTAATGTAGGATACAAATTGCTATTACTCATGGATGGCTTATCAATATACAATCTGATCTACATTTATGATGAGGATAAGAGTATGACCTCATTTATTATGCCATGGGGGGCATTTTTTATGTCATGTTGACCTTAAATTAAAAAAAATGTAGGAGAAACATATCAAAGGACCATGACCCACATATTACATTATATCATTCACAAGATAGTCGAGGTATATGTAGATGATATTTTAGGTAAAGTGAGATGATTAATAGACCCTTTATAGGTGTTACATACCATCTTAACATGCTTAGCTAAATACAATGTTACTCTTAATCCATAAAAATGTGTGTTTGGAGTTATTAGTGGAAAAATACTAAGGTAAAGCATATTCCAATGTGGGATTGATATTGACCATACCAATATTAGATAAATATTGGAAATTATCTCTCCCATATACAAATGAGGGATAAAAACATTCTTGGGTAAGTTGGGATTTATTCAATGATTCATTCATGATCTTTCCTACATGATTCATCCTATTAGTAACATACTTAAAAATACAAGTGGTTTAACATTGAAAAATGATTTTTAGGAGGAATTTAAATGTATAAAATGCTTCCTTATATCTCCCCACACACTCATGGTGCCTAATTAATACAATACCTTGATAGTTTACATTTGAGTGATTGAGATGTAACTCACTTGAATGTTGTCTTAGGATGATACTGGTAAGGAATGTGCCAATTATTTCATTAGCCACAACCTTACTGATTATGATATGTGATAAATCAAGTATAAAATGAATCATTAACTATAGTTTTTGTGACCAAAGGGTTATGAAACTACATGATAAACTTAGAAATAAGAGTTAACATGAGGTTTCAATCCCTATGCACTTTTTAAACCTAGCTAGTACTCTTTAGGAAGACTAGGTGCTTCATCACACTCCCAAAGGATTTTGACTTAACTTACATCAACTAAAAAATAATTAAGGGATAAATTAATATTTATAGGCTAGTTTATTAACCATTGAAGTTAATGACCTCATTGATACTAAATTTCTTCATGAATTAATCTGCTACATAATAAACCCTACTACTATCTCTTCTCCTTGGTATATGGATATCATCAATTACCTAATCAACCACACTTACATTGAAGCTACTAAATCACACTAGAAATTACACCTTCATATAATCACATCCAATTATTTTAATCTAGACATGTTCCTTTATCAAAAAAAAAAATTGATGGCATACTACTTAGATTTATTGACCAAGAAGAGTCATAAATGTCCCTCTTTCATTATTATAGTGGAATTTTGTATGGAAAATTTCGTGGCCATGAAAATGATCATAAAATACATAGTATGGTATATTTATATCCCATTTTAGACCATGATGATGTCATATATGTGCATAAATTGTAAATTTTCAACATTTTTCACATGAGATACATATTCCTAATAGGGCATTGAAACCCATTATCACCTCATGGTCCTTCTTCATGTAGGGTTTTGATCTATTAGGTGAGATCTCCCCTAATTATTTCTATTTTCATAATTTCATTATCAAGACCATGCAATATTTTAATAAGTGGGTAAAGGCTATGCCATTAACAAATATCATAGTTTTAGTCAAAAAATTATCCTAAACCAAATTATTTGTTGGTTTGGGGTCCCATAAGTTATCATTATTGATAATGGGTCCCATTTAAAAAACCTTAATATTTTAGATCTATGTGAAAAAAATTCTATATCACACTACTTAGCCTCTTTTTATTACCCACATGTCAATGGCTAGGTTGACGCCACTAAACAAACTTGAAGTTAATATTAGTCATAAATATTAGAGATTCTAAATGAGATTGGCACTTAAAACTCTATCCAACACTTTGGGCTTATAAAATACTATTAATAAACCTATATGGGAAACTCCATACTCACTCATGTTTGGATGTAAAGTTATACTTCACTTAGAGGTAAAAGTTGACCATTTTGACTAAAAGGCAAATTGGGTCAACCCCTCTATATTAAAAATTTATATATGGGTCAAATATAATGTTATATGGTGTATTTAATGTCATATATTATGTTATTTAGCCTTGGTCATGGTCTAATTAAGTCTTATGTCAATTTCAATCACCTAGGGGTCATTTTGTTGTCATTTATGCAAGTGGCATATTTTTCAAGGTCTATTGGTCAAATACAATTTTATATGGTGTATTTCATGTCATATATTATGTTATTTAGCCTTGGTCATGGTCTAATTAAGTCTTATGTCAATTTCAATAACCTAGGGGTCATTTTGTTGTCTTTTATGCAAGTGGCATAGTTTTCAAGGTCTCCAACTATCCTAGTTTTCCTAAAAGAATCCAAGAGGTAATATTACCTATAAATAATGTTATTTTAATCTAAAAATATTTGGTTTCCTAACTAAAAATCAAGAAAATAACTAAAAAAGGAGTTTGGCACTTGTACAACTTATAAGACAGTGTGAAACATGGGATGAGGTTGTGAGATGGATATTCATATTACTTAGATTATTTTTCATTATTTACATGATTTTTAATTTATAAATGTGGTCCAAAACCATTATGATCCTTTTTTACCCTTTAAGACATGCAAAATGAGTCAAGAAGTTTGTGTTTCATACAACCAGTTAGAAAAGTTCCAAGTCAAACACCTCTAGGAGGTGATATTAAAATTAAAGATATAAATTTTAATAAATAGAGTTAAATTATTGTTCATATTTTATTTATTAATAATCTCTAACAAGTTGACTATGTTTTTTTCTTCACTATTTCCTATACCTTATAGGTTTTTCTCTTGTTTGGATGATTTCATACAATCTAGATATTAAAATTGAATATAGAGGATATGGACATATTAAACTCATAATACCCATGATTTTTTTCATTTTAAAGGTGTTTTTATAGGTAAATATTTCTCATAATGTAAGAGAATTCACCATTCTATGTTGCATATAGGTTTCCACCATTTTTAGAATCTTCATGCTTTGTAGTGGTTTTATAAGGTAAATATATGTTCATTCCCATTTTTACAGCATGATATTAGTTCCCTTACATTTAAATCTCATCACAAAATTAATAATCCATGAGATTTCAGTCATAAGTACCATACAACTAATTGCTTCATGATTATCATACATAGACACCTAAATGAGCTATGTTAGACCTTGGTCACATTAATGAGAGAGTAAAAGAAAGTCCTATGATTATTGAAACATAATTATCACATTATTTATCAATTTTATTCCATAAAATAATGTTTGGTTATCATGGGGGAAATATTTTCTTTCTACACACAATCTCCTACCATTAGCATACACCTATAAGTGACATCACAGGGATATGAAGGTACTAGTAACGAGAAGATTAGATAATTTGGAACCTTCTTTTGAGTCATAGTATTTTTTTTTAGATAATGGAAGTTATATTTGAATTATTAAGTTATAAATTGGAGTGGAAACCATGATCAAAGGTGAAAATACCATGTTCAGGGATCAAATCCCTAAACCACAAAAATAGATCACCTTGCTACTATGTTGATATCTTATAATTCAATTACTATGATTTTGGAGGTAACTAAATATGCATACCTTTTAGCATCCACATCATATAAAAGACTTGAAAAATAATTGAGTCATTCGACTAGTGGAAATTAGTTTTTGGGGCCTCAAAGTTGTCCATTTGAACACTAAATTCCTTTATTGCCATCTGCAAGATTTAAGCTCCAACTAGACATTTTCACTCAAGATTATAGATTATAACATTAATATATAATTAAATTTTTATAACTAATTTAAATGAGTATTTATTATCTAAAGGTAAATTCAAAATTATGATATAATATGTTTTAGGTCCCATGTACACCTACAAGTGTAATTAATTCTAAAACTATCCACCTATAACTGACTGTGAAATCCTATATTATCTCTGAGGTGAGTTTAGATATGGATACACCAATATTTGCTAAGAATGGATTTTTATAAGACATTTACGAAGATATAAAGTCATGAAAAATTGATTCTAAGGATAATTTATATCTACAATACTTTATATTGTGGTAACATAATCAACTGTACCTGATTGAGAGGTGGCAACAAGTTAGAACAAAATGGTTAGAATCATATCGAGGTATGAACATGACTTGGATTGGTTTGGACATGAATTGGTGTGGAAAATAAAACATTTATAATTTATTAAATATATATACTCAAGGTTCAAAAATTCATGACCACCTATAGGGGTTACCTTTAAAGGAGAAACATAAAAAACACAATCAACTACCTATGATTAGTCTTGAGAATAATCCAACCTCAAGGTGCAAGCATGGGTGATAAATGTTTTTAAGCACGTTGAAAAATTATATAATGTTATTTAATACCATTTTATACTCTCATGATGTGGAAATAGGAAAGGAGATATTCTAACAAAGTATTTTATAGTCTATATCCCAAATCCTACACACAATCTCTTTCCTAATAGTTTGTCTTAGATTTTGAGAGAGTTAGATGGTATAATGATAAGAAAAATGGATGAAAATTTTTAAATAATGTCTATATTTATTTTATAATATCCTCCAATAATAAATTTGTCTATATAAATAAGGGAACTACCCTTTGTTTTGTCTCAAATAGAGGATACTTCCCTTGAGTGCAAACCCTATAGTTTTGAGAGACGGAGATAAGAGAATGAACTAAGAGCTAATTGGATATTCTAAGGAGGTTAATAAAGTTTAATAAAACCTATGAAAAAATTATAAACATTTCATATAAGGATTAATTTATATAGGGTGGTCTATACCCTCAAAGTTATAGAGAAGCCTATTAAGCATGGTTTAGGCCTAAAGCCAAATGGAGGGTCAACTTCATTTCTAATCTTAAGTGATAAATAAAATGAGATGGTTGATTTTTATGAGGTTATAAAATATTTATCTAAGCTTTTATAATGTAGGGACTATAACAAGAAACTCTACTTTAACTTAAGACCAATTCAAGCCTACAGGGAATTGAGAAAAGAGCTTGAGTGGGAAAGTTGGAAGCTCATATCTACTTGGATGATATACATGGGAGATCAAGAATGTTTAATAAATTGAAGAGGGCCTTGAGAAAGTGTTTTATGTATATGGTTCCTATGTTTAATATCATAACTCTATAAATAATAATTAAGGGTGGAAATGACTCAAAACCCTTACAAACCCTAGTTCTAAACCTGACTGGGAAAACAAGGAAGGAGATGCATCCAAAAGGACTAGAATGGTTTGAGAAATGATTTGATATTATATACAACTCTCTAAATTCCCTTTCCATCCACTTGAGGTGTTCCCTATCTATACATACATGGTACAAAATTGCTTTCTTTGATTATTTTGAGTGTTTTTAGGTTCTAAGGACTTTTAAGAGATACACTAGCTTTGGGGAAGAGATTAATAATTAATATAACTCTCTATGATCATTTAATATATCAAAAAATATCTTAATCATCCGTACACGAAGTGTAATCTTAGCCAATCAAAATTGGCAAAGTGAGCAAGGTAGTGAGAAGGGTGAGAACTCTAAGTGGATGCCTATTTAAGGTGTACCTAAGAAATATAAGGAAATTTAGGTTATTTAAAAGTGTTATTTATTCCATTTTATGGATTTTCATTGGAAAAAAAAAGATAATTTTGAAGCCAAAGGTAAGGGGTGATTGAAAGAGGACTTTATTTAACTATAAGTAGTGATGAATCACTTTTAAAAGATCTCATATGATTAGGAATGTAGAAAATGCATGAAATATCATGTATAAAACCATTCCCTCTTATTGAAATCATGATTTGTATTTCTAGTCAGTTTTGGTACATTTTAAATGGGGTGGATGATGAAGATAGTTTTCTTGTGTAGGATGAGAACCCATAAAACACATTTCATGAGTTGCATAGTTTGGAGAGCCATTTTTCCTATCAAATATTGTATTTTACATATATTACATCATTAAAATTCACACATAAATCCTCATTTTATCATTAAAAGTGTTATAGTGACCTATGGGCTTGTCTTTTCCCATTTATCTCAAATGCTATAAGTAGCTACCAATTTGTCCTTTACAATATAATACCGCACCATGTATGTTGAAGCCCTAATAGTTTTGACATTGTAATTTTCCTTATAATAATAAATTAAATTTGTTGTGAATTCATATCTCATCTTGTCAAGTGTGTGAAGTGATGTATAGTGAATGGTTAAGAGATATTCATTTATCGTTACTTTCTCTCAATCCTTCCATGTTTGATGCAAGTGATTCTAGCGTAATAGGTCATATGAAGTGTTTTTAAGTGTATGGATCTTTTATTAAGTTTAAAATTAGCCTTATTATATGGAACTAAGATATGTTTTCACTTACCTTGGATATTCTTCATTTATGTCACCTTCATATTGAAACAATAATGCTAGTGCATTCTATGACTCTTAGATTAGTGTTGTATGCTTTATTTATTTGTGATAGAGTATGATATTCATATGGAAAACATCTTTGTACATCACAATTTAATAATAGGTTTATTTCATTCAATTTATAACCATTTACCCCCCACAATAAAGCATTATATAAGTGATAAGCTTTGTAAGATACACTCAAGGAGCTATCCCTTTCAATCTAGAGGCTCACTTCCAATATAGGTACACCCACATACCTATAAGTGTTCCCATGTTTCCCAAATATATAAAATGCTTGAACACCCTCTTCTAGGGTGAAATATTTAGTAACAAGAGTAGATAAACATATCCTTTGCATTTCCATCAAGGTTCTCCTTGATCATGAGTATAGAGAGGCATGACTAGATGAACTAGAAACCTTAGATTAACATCAAATCACTATTATGAAAAACCATATTAATTACAATAATAGTATGTGTATACAATAAAATAAAGAAATACATGAATTCCCAATTCATGTAGGAAATATCATCTTTATAATTGACATATTAATTGACCAAAACAAAGGAAAAGGTCACAATTTTAGACCTGACTAGTTAGGCACCTACCTTGTGATGGAAGACTTAAAAAATGGAGCCTATTAGTTATGCAATCTAGAGGGTATTAATTTTAGTGATTATATGAAATATTTTCACCAAAAATAATAATATATTTAGTACATTGATATTATGCTACTCTCATTTGCATTGTATTTTCATAGTTTACATTATTGTCTGCATGTCAGATGTGTTATTTAGTGATTATTTTATTGTTAATTCACACAGTGTATAAATTTAAAAGTTCACCATATCACATCATTACATTAACCTATTATCTCATACAAAACAATCTAAAAATTAGCTTTACATCTATTTTATCCCTAGTTCTTAAAATAAAAGTACACCTCTTTCCCTAAACCTTCTTGCACAACTTATAAAATAGTAAATAATAGTATACTTTAGAATCTTGTCTTTGGTAGAATCCCCTCTTACAATTATTCCAGAATAGAAAAATAGCATGATAAAAAATATGTAAATTTACTCACCTATATTGATCTTTAGTGATGATCCTTTCCATATTACTAGTTACATGGGACCAAGATGTATGTGTAGAGGTCTTAAAAATATAAAAATATAAACTCTTATGAAAATAAAAGCTTACAAAAATATAAAAATAAAATTCCATATCTCTCCCCCTTTTATAACATCTAGTGGTGAGCCCTCAAATATTACTAGTTGTGTGTAATTAACATTAGGAAGAGGTTCCCTTACTCACCTACATCTATCCTTTTGTGATGAGACCATATTTATTCCTAGTTATATGAGGTTAGGTGTATTGGGTCACAAATATAAGATAAAATTGAAATGTATAATCAATATCAAATGAAAAATGTCCAAATAGAAAGATTTTTAAAAAACTTTTTAATATGCCTATATTTAAAAGGTCAACCTTTTCCCATTTACTAAATGAAAATTCATTAATAACAAGAAGTTAAATACACAAGACATGAATGAAAAGTCATTAGGATAAGCTAAAACATATCTATTATATCATAATAGCTATCAAGTTTATATAAAATTGATGTATAATATAATGACCTATATAGAGGGCCAATTTTCTTTAATACATCTAAAAAACAAATCAACATATATAATGGTATAGACAAAAAATCTAAAACAAATCTCAGTATCTTTCCCTCCTCTTATGAGAAGGTCTTGATGTTGAGGAATGTCAGGTACTATCACTCTAGTTACATCTCCTACTAGTGCCTCCCTTATAGGATACATCACCCTATCCAATATAAAGGCCAATTTTATGGCTCCTACTAGCACCTCCCTTTAAATTTTTCCCCCTATCCCATGGTTGGAGGATTTGCCTCCTCCACTCACCATCATTTCTACTAGGGATCTACTCTACCTAATCTAGACAATAAAATATTATTCTTTGTCCTCACCACTATCACATTCATAAAAGCATGATACATCAAGACAAAGACATATATATGTTGGTCAATCCCTATAATAAGTTTAGGATCGATCAGAAGTTATTCTCTAGTTAGGTTCATGCTTAACTAGAAAATTGTTGATCATAGTGCCCTAGATCATGATTCTCTACCCACTCACAATATCTATAATCATAAAATGTAAAATTAATGTTAGATCCAATTCATATAAAAAACAAAATATGTGAAACTACTTGAACAACTAAACTACAAAATTAAGTGTAAATTATAAATAGAAATACGTAAATCAACATTTTCCCTAGGTCCCCCTTATACCATTCAGGGTAAGAATAATCATCTATATCCTCCTCCTAATCAATGTCCAAGTCTTCCTTTATCTTGACATAATATCAAGACTCAATTTCTCCACCTCTTGGATTATACTAATGTGTAAGGTTCTCTTAAGTAAAGCTCTAATATGGTGGTGGTGGTGGTGGCCCCATTTGTTTTTTCCCTATTACACCCTAGTCTCCTCCTCCTCCAACTAGCTATGGGGGAGGTCCCTGTGCCATTCCTAGTGGAATTGGTTAGGTGATGGGAACCTATATCATAAGTGTGTTCCATGACAATCATCCTAATCTAGCATTTCTTATTTTTCATATTCCTCTATAGATAACCCTTGGGTTTAAAATATTACCAGCATAGGGCATGGAAAACTACTATGGTACCCTATCTATAGGGTGTACCTAAACCTAAAAAATATTGTCCCAAACATGAGTATCCCTAATGGTTGTGGTAAGGTAAACCACCTCATTGGTATCTTACCCATCCATGCCTTGGTATGGCATGGAAATCAATATAGCCACTATCAAAGTTCACACTACATGGGGAAAATCATAAAATGTCACCATGTCCATCTATTTATAATCCTTGATGTCCTTAGGTGCTCCAATCAACACTACCCTATGATAAGGGATGATCCACTCATATATCCTACCAATGATAATAATTAGATGGATGATAAAAAGTGCCCCTAGATGATTCATGTGCTATAGTTCCCTATTAGTGAGCAAGTAGTTCTTGTCTCTAGGAGTAGTATGCTCCCCTTTCTTAAATATTCCAGACAATCAATGACAAACGAAATAGTAACATATTGGTATTGTTGTCTCCCACTAGCCAAGAGGTAAGGATACCAATATTGGACTTATTAAAGATGGGTATAATTGATACCGAAACTCAATAAATACTAACCACACTTCACACCCACATTAGGTGCATAAGACATATTTTAAATTATTTACCAAACATTAGGCATCATGGTTTCTATGGGTAGCTTAAATGGGTACTAACGGACCAACTATGGAAAGGCTTATGATCTAGTAAATTTCAACAAGAGTGATTA
The DNA here is from genome assembly GCA_037957365.1 of Torreya grandis. Taxonomy (NCBI): domain Eukaryota; kingdom Viridiplantae; phylum Streptophyta; class Pinopsida; order Cupressales; family Taxaceae; genus Torreya; species Torreya grandis. Next base: position 973,971 of record JARHVA010005768.1, on the reverse strand, counting down.
TCTACTCTCATAGGGCCTACTAGAATATAGACATGATTTGGTTATGATATCAATAGGTCAAAATATTATAAATCAACTGGATATAGGTTATAACAATCCCTAAGTACACAGTTTGAAAGATCCTAGTGTGACCAAGGATGGCTAGCTCATCACCTATTAGAAGTGCCAAGACATAGGGAAGCCACTCTTATTCATGATATTTGATCCAACATGTGTAAGGTTACTTAAGAAAAATACCCCAAGTCAACTTAAATACCAAATCCAACTATCAAAATAATAAAATTACAAGTTTTAATCTAGTTCTAAAAAGTGTAACTGACCTAGGTAGAGGTTACATAACCTCCATGGTGGCTACAAAAATTCCTTAGGAGATTTAATAATTTACCTTTCAAATGATTAAAAAATTGTTCCCCTAAAAATAGTGGTGGTTACATAACCACCACAATAGTTACTTAGTTGATGGCCTACAAAAGTTGATAGTTCTAGCCTGAGAAATGGTTTTGTCTAATAGTCTCATACCCTCTAAAACCACCCAAAACTCCCAAATATATATCCTAATTCATAAATTTTCTACATTTTCCTAGTCTACCCTTCCCCAAAAACATTTTAAATCTATTTTTTTGAAATTGACTAGATTCATTGTAAAATTTGATCAAAAATTACAAAAATGGTGAAAATCGAAAAGGGACACAAAACCTACCTAATCTTACCCTACAACTCCTACTAGTGTATTTTTTGTCCTCTCATAGGTATTCCATATCTCAAAAAATCTCACAAGTGATTAGCACAAATGAATTAGTTTTTAGTAAGTTTTTGAATATATTAGGCTCCAAACATGCCATTTTAGTTTTAAAACTTTCCAATTTTGGAATATTCTCACATTTTACAAATATATTTACATTTACAAGTTGTATTATTACTAAATATATAACTCATTTATTTAAATTTATATTCTAATAGTTTTCTATCTTTTATAACATGTTTTTATAGTTTTGTATGTTCTTAACTACATGGCTCCAGATTTGATCATATGATGAGATAATTCAGGTAGTATGATCTTCCATGTACATACAATGTGTATTCTTGTCCATAATTTTATTTTATATTTATTTCTACTATATCATCATGTTGCACTTGATTATCATATTTTATTTGTAGGTTGCACAAAGTCTCAACAAGCTTTGCTATGGTGCCAAGGTAATTAAGGTAAGACTTTATAACTTTGAATTTAACTTCTGCATGAAACTTCTATAGATTAAACCATCATCAATTTAGGAAAAGGCATCATAATAAGGGGTACATATATATTCACCCATTTTTAATGGTGAAACATTCTTAATATGATAGGTTCAATGATGATGCGGTGACCTTCTAATAATTATCAAAAGGGAAATCTCTAACACTTTGCATCTCTCTCTCTTATTTAATTACCCCCAAAAATTTATTTGGTTGGACCTTAAAACTTCCCTTAGCCTCTTTTCAAATGACAAAACTACCATCACAACATTTGTTTTAACCATCAAAGTAGTTATATCTTAAGAGGGTCATTTTTTATTAAATTAACGGAATTTTTTTAATCTATATCATTTATTTTTTCCCCAAAATTATTGGTTACATTACTTCCCTTGTAACCAAGGGTGATTTAGTCACTATTATTTTTCCTTCTGAATTTGGCTTTCGTGATTCATTCTTTAACATGTTTTGCATGCTTATTGTAACGTTTATTTATTTTTACATCGTAATTCCACATATAATTAGGAAAAAATCACTCCCTCTTATATTTACAATCATTTTTATTCCATCTTATGTTTAAGTCCCAATTAAACTCAGTTAAACTCCTTCATCTAAGATCTATTGCTCCTCTACAAGTAATCAAATTTTGGCTTGATTTTGGATATAAAAATTTTCATTAGAGATTAATATTTTGAATACTTTATATTAATATCATACTATAATTTATTTATATATTTTCTTTTATTTATTTTTTGTTCGAATACATAGCTCTATACAAGGAGAGACATTATTCTTTCAACTAGGTCTTTGGAAATGGTGTCTTAAACTAGCCATAGTTAAATGTTACTTATTTGGAGTTATTTATTTTATTATTATCCCATTTGTGATAATATTTTAATAACCCTCATTTTTGGATATTTATTGACATCTACATTTTAGTAAAAGGAAGAAGCATATCGAGGACCATAATGCAACAAATTTCTTGCCTTGAATTGATCTACATTAGGATCAGGTTGGGGGTTTAAAGATTATATTTATTTTTTATATTATATTATATTATATTAATATTAATATTTTTATTATATTAAATATTTATTTTTAAAAAAAATCAAGTTTTGATAGTAAAAAATATTCTTCTCTCACATTCTTACATTAAAAAAACAATTAGTTTCATTATTTACTTGTATTAATTTCAATATATTATTTCACAACATAATATTTAATTTAAACCTTAGGTGAATGTTATAAAGTATATAATATACTTACATCCATTTAAATAACTATTTTTTATATTTAGAACAAGTTATTTTAATCTCAAAATAAGTAACTAGTGACCAAGAAAAACCCTAAACAAACCTAGGTGAACAAGAGGTTCCATTATGATTATTATTTTTGTTTATTTTATAAATTGAGTATGTTATTTTAATTCATTTTATCAAAAAAATAATAACCTATATCATTCATTTTGATTTCAAATACATTGTTGATAACAATCATCTAACGCATAGGAAGTTTAAAACTTGTTCTTGACTTGTATAGGTAAGAGAAAACTCTAGAAACCTCATAGTATTTTTTTTTTGAGATTATATATTTTATTAAATAATTTTCATGGGAAAATAACATATTTTTTATACTATATCCATTGACATGTCAATAAAATATTACAAAAATAACTTGATATATCTTACATCTAGATAGGTTAAAAATAATCATTTTCATAGCTTGAATAAATTTCTCTCTCTCTCTCTCTCTCTCTCTCTCTCTCTCTCTCTCTCTCTCTCTCTCTCTCTCTCTCTCTCTCTCTCTCTCTCTCTCTCTCTCTCTCTCTCTCTCTCTCTCTCTCTCTCTCTCTCTCTCTCTCTCTCTCTCTCTCTCTCTCTCTGTGTGTGTGTGTGTGTGTGTGTGCGCGTGTGCACATGCACACACAAGCGTGTGTGTGTGTGCATGTGCATGTGCATGTGAAAGTGTATGTGCATGCATGCATGTGTGTGTGTGTGTGTGTGTGTGTGTGTGTGTGTGTGTGTGTGTGTGTGTGTGTGTGTGTGTGTGTGTGTGTGTGTGCGCGCGCGCGCATGCATGGATGTACACACGTGTGCATGTGCATGCATGTGTGTGTGTGCGCATGAGTGTGTGTGCATGTGCATGTGCACACGTGCACCTATGCATGTGCATGTGTGCGTGCATGTATTAAAAAATAGTTGGGAAATTTTTAAAAGTGTTTATACTTGGTTTAATTTTATTTATTTATTTATAGTTTCAATTGTTTCATTTCATCAATTAATTATTTTTAATTTTAGCTAAATATTTACAAAATAAACAAAAATAACTAAATAATAAAAAAATTACAAAAATCCTTAACCAACCATGTAAGCTAAACAAATCCTTGCTTATAAAAACACAAAAATTCCTCATTTAATCTATCTAGATAATTTCATATGCTTACACAAATACAAATCCATTTTAAATGAAATTTCCAAAAACATTTGGTCTTGTTAGAGGTCTTTTTCCTAAGGTTAGAGCACTCGATCATATAGTGGCGTATAGTTTGATATTAATAGTAAACTTAAGAGAGATATTTTATGTTTGACACCATCCCCCACCCATTTTTGATCTCTCAATACCTTATAGGATTAAGAACAAATTATTGATCCACAAATCATTATGCTCTCTTAAAAAATAACTCATCGCTATAATTTTATCCAATCCTAGTTCCCTATTCTAACCTTCTTCTCCTCATGTCTAGCCTCATCCTATATATTGACATTTGTAGATGAAACTAATTGGGTATATCCAAACTAATTTCTTTTTAATCTTTATGAGATTAATTAATCTTAATCTCCCTCATTTACTTAGTCCTAACATCATCTAGGAGCTTTGTCTCCTTGTGATCTCAGAGATTAAAGCACCTTGGAGCTCTATTTCTGCACAAATTGATGCTCTCAATGAGTACCATGAAATTATTAAGGGATTTTGGTTCCATCATGATAACCCATTTCCACCACCCATTCCAAATCTTATTCCACCCAACAACCATCCCAATCCATATCCCATCCATTTTTTAGTTTCCTCGGCATAACCTCAGAGAGTTGAATGCATAATTTAATATGTCCTATTAGTGTGCACATAGGATCAAGGCATCCATACCTTAAATAATAAATAAATGGTCCAACTATTGTTCTTAACACATCAATATGGAGATGAAAAGGTTTACTCAAATTTTGGAAATTGAAATTGGTGTTTTTCATCAACCTCTATTTCAAATCTATGATGGTTATTTGACATTTAGAATTCCATTCAAATTTGGGAATCTTATGCAATACTTTCTCCAATTTTTTAAAATGGATGCATATCCTCTAACTAACTTTTTATAAAACCCCATATGTCCAAAAAATGATTTCACCTCTAATGGGTTGACATGTCATTTGAGTTCCATAATAACTACAATGTTTGTTTAATCTACCCAAATAGCATCACTAAAAAATCATGTGACTAATTAAAATGTGAAATGGTGTGAAAAAATAAGATATTATTTTTAATTAAAAAATATATCATGTCCAAACACCTTTAAAACATCAATCACAAATTTGAAATATGTTCTTTGAATAAGGAGAATACTACCTAACTATGTAAATAATCTTCCAATAAGTCATGGATGAATTCTTTATACAAAATAACAACTTCCCATGAAAATATTATGGGTGAATTCTTTAATTTGAAAGGTATTACCTTATACAAAAATGATCCCCATTAAATTGTGAAGGTTGTATTTATATTATACTCAACTACTATAGTAATATGGTGTTATCTAATGAATCCATATATTAAGGAATAAACTTCATCTCCTTTGATAGACTCCAAAACTTGATCTATGAAGGAGATTAGAAATAGATCATTCACAAATGCATCATTCAAATTTTTATAGTCACCAAAAAACATGAATCTGACATGTTTTCTTATTTTTTTAACTATCATAAGAGTAACCTAATCCATATTTTCTACCATATATGTGATCCCAAATTCTTACACATAGTTTAATTCTACCTTAACCTTCAGATTCATATTTAGATATAATTTGTATGCGAGCATTTTGATATCCCTTGTACTCATTCAAATCAATATAAATTTCCCATAATCAGGGTTTTAATCCATTAACTTATGACAAATTAGTAGGAAACACATCCTCATAATATTTTTGTAACTAAATTATCTCAAAGATATGTTGTTGGGTCTAATAGTATACAATGGTTGATAGCTTAGGTATAGTGTCTGTATGGATGTTCTAAATTTTTATCCTCATAGATTCTTGATATATTTTTCTTGACCCCACCTAAAGTGAATCTCTTAGTTTTATTTCCCCTTCCTACTCTAGGAAATTAATATTATTTAGTTTCTCACCTAAGCTATTCTTTATGTTTTTTACTATAGGTTTTTCTGTCTCCCTTTCTATCTCAAAAAATCTTTTAAATCAAAATATTCATCACTATTTTTAGAGCCTATGCACTCCACACTATTTAAAACTCTATTGTGAGACTTTAGAAAAAAAATCCTCCTTTTCCATTGTAACCTAGTAATCTTTGATCATTTCATGAAGATATATGCTTGACTCACCCTGTAATGTGCATCTCTCTAAAGGAGGTACATCTTTCTCTCATCCATGAAACATAAATATTTTTACCTTCTATATATCCTAATGCACCATTATATTTTAATTACTAAATAAAATTGTCTATATGAATTTATACTAGACTTGTGGCCATTTATTGGTCCCAAATCTAAATTTTTGGTGCATGTAAAAATATTTGGGCATAAATGCAAATGTTAATTTTAATATATATACCAAATATCTTGGATCCAATTGATACAATGGCCATAAATCAACACAATTATGGATATGTATTTTTGGGCACTAGTCTTCCTAAAAGAATAGCTAATTTTTTGACTTGATAGTTACAATTTGAAATTGAGCTCATAGAATTTCACATACTTATTCCCATTTTATCCTATTATATATGTACATAACCAAACAAATAGTAGAAACTCCTTTAAATTCATATTTTAATGAACTTACCCACATTTATACATTTGGGTAATGATATTATAATCTGTACAAAAATTATACTATATATTCTAGGGTGAATTATTATGGCATATATCTCTTTCTAGCATAGACCACTCATATTATAATTTTTTCATGATATCCATTCACCCAATTTTTCATATGTGTGTTTGAATATCCACTTATGTATGAAATGTATTCCCATGTCAAAGTCACTTAGGTTTTTGGTTTAATGTAGTCTCTATCCATGGTATATACTTGATATAAATGATAAATATCTAGATTTGTATTATATCACACAAAATGTGAATTTATTTATTACATAAATGATTTTTTATAAATATCAATCATCTTAAGTGGTTAATTCCCAAATAGATAAGTTTTTTTAAGATCTTAGAACTACTATCTAGGTTATGAGGAATAGGTAAATTCTCAACTTCATAGGGCTTTGGGATTCAATTTTTTACCAAATTTTAACCATATGTCATCCACATAAACTCATGTAATTAAGGATATTTTTATATGATATAATCATTAATATCAACCTTATTTAAAGGTATGAAAATGATATTTCCCCTTGGTATGCTTCCAACTGATTATCCACTATGTTGATAATCATGTGATCATCATAGGCTAATTTATTTTAGATAAAGTAAGCATAGTTTATTTCATTAGTATTAATATAAATGAATTAAAAATACCATCATGAACAAAAATTAACCACTTTTATCTCAACATATTTTAACCTTCGAATATATTTGACTCAGCCATATTCTACGAGACTTAATATAACAAGGTTGTGGTTGAGAACAAGTATTTCAATAACTTCTCACATAGAATAGAGAATCATGGTCATAGTGATTATAAATTCAAGTAAATAATTATGGTATTAATATTATTCAATTTAGATATCCATTATAGTGTCAAAATTATATGACTTTCTAGACTTGGCATACCAAATTACCTTCTCTAGTTCATGTTGTCCTCTCTACGAATAATACAAAAAATTATGATTTTTTTTTAATATTAAAGAAATGTAGAAATTGTAGAGAGTAATTAAAATTTTTATTAGATATGTCAATGTCTTAACCACTCCATATTATCATAGTGTCCACACAATCTATTTGTGAATCTGAGCATTAATTATTTTAACATATCATTTAGAATCATTATTATTCTAGATGTATTTTAGTATCTAAACAACTTCATTGATTAGGAATTTTTCTATCATATGATCTATATAATTATATTTTCATAATTTTGTAATTAAAAATTCCTTAGGAATAAATATTGATGGTATTCCTTGATCCTTAGGAAGAGAATGCACCATGTTAACATTGTGCACTATCTTCTAATTTCTCTATTTTAATAGAATAGGAAAATATTATGTATTATACAACCTATAAATTCTATAGTACTCATAATATTATTGATTTAATGTATTGGATGGATATTTACATGTGATATGATTCAATTCATGAAAAATATAACAAGTGATCGATGGTTTGGGTTATTCATTCCCTTATCTACAATTTTCATTCCCTCCCTAAGATCCCCCTTGATATCCTTCTTGGAAACCTTCTTACCTCGATGGTGAACCCAATTTTTTTATCGAAAATAATATCCTCCATATTATTTATAATAAAAAACATACCTAACCTGATTACTATTTAGGTGACAGAGAAATCCATCCTTTTTAATACTATGGGGAAGAAGGTCTCCAACCTAACTTATATTTTGGACATTGTGATGTCAAACCTGGTTCATGTTTTAATGAATGCAATGTCGACCATAATTTATATTTTATGTATTGAGGAGTACATCTAGTGGTAGAATTCATTACTATAGGACCCCAACCACATTATTTTTCCATATCAACATCTAGGTTGGTGCACTTGGTTTTGTAGTTGGAAACTATTGTGCAGCTACACTATTATGGAACTACTAAGTAAAACATTTCTAGTGACATCCTCTTTCAACTATTGATGAACATTGTAGTTCTTATCATCAAAATTTTGGTATTTATAAATGGTGTAAATCATGTTGTGATATCATTGTACATATTATTATAATAAGTGACATTTCATAGTATAATAACCTACAATGTAGCACATCTCACAAAATTTTGTTTTAATCTTAGGACATTTATTTGTATGATGTACCTCTTGTTTACACTTAGTATACTAGATTTATAGTCATGGTTTATTCCCATTTTTAAAAGTTTTCATTCCATGCAAAACTACATCTATCTTATAATTACTCTGCATGACACTAAGAGGATATTATCTACAGTATTTTATTTTATTTTATTGGTTAATAATGGATATCACACTAACATTCTTGGTGAATTGAGCTTGAGTGATGGAAAACTAATTCTTTCTTCTTTGAACTTAAAGGATCTAAGATACTTTTTTTGAGTCTAAGAATTATAAATTTACTCTATTCATTAGTCTATAAATATAAGATCATTATCCCAAATAGATTATCCTAGTTTTTCCTAATCTCCTTCAAGTCCTAAATGGTATGGCTTGCACATTTATGCATTTTAGACTATTAGATTAATGTATTTGACATGATGAAGAGTTAATTATCCATATTTTTTTATTTAGCATGAACTTTAGATCTCTCTGTATAAAATATCTTATGATATTTCACTTTTTATAATCATCAATTATCAGATCTTTAACTTTCCACTTCATCTTGCAAGTCAACATATACTATTCCGGGTTAGAAGGCCCATCATATGTGGCCAAATTAATGAATTCTTTAGGAGGAAATTCCATATTCCATATTAAGGCACTAAATAAAACTATCTTATTAGGGGATAATTTTATTGGAGTTTAAATTTTTTTTACAAATATGATTGGAATTATGAAAACCTTGTTTTTGAAAAGATTTCCAATGTCATTTTTTTTTGAATTTACCTTTGAATTCATCAAACCACTTATAAACTTTATATATTATAGATTAGTATTTATAAATTTTAAATTAGGAATATAGGATGTATCCCCTTTGAGTGAATGGACCATCCTTATAGTTTTGACCCTTACTAAACATGAATTTACCTTACATTTCATCATGAGTTGTCTAAGATACTATTCTTAATTATCTCCAAAAAAATAATACCTCTATAACTACTACCTAAAATTATTATAAACTAATTGTAGTTGCCTTATTGTAACTTATTCTCAATATATACAGTCTCTTATTTTTTCTCTCTAAGTTAGTTACAAATTATTATACAATTTATATGGATTATTTGGTTCCTTTGGTATTCATTTTCACCCTAAACTCATTGAATTTAGATTATCATGGAGGTCTAATACCTCCTAATTTATTCATAGGTTCTTGATTAATCATACTTTTGGATCATTATGTTTGTTCCATCTCTTCTATTATCATATCTCTTATTTGAGTCTACTAATTACCTTCTCAATATTATTCTATATGCCAACCATTGTATAGATTTACATTCATTTTCCTTCCTCATTCAACTCATTGTAGTCTAATCCCCATAATGCCCAAAGTTACTACTCTAGTTTGGGTGGAATTTACACTGTGGTCTTCTTCACAACAAACATTTTTAATAGTATATGAATTCACTGTAATATACTACCCTTGATTCCTATGAAAAGTAGGTTGTACATAGCTTCTAATATAATATATCCTTGTATAAGAATTTTTTTGACCAATTCATTAATTTTAGTGTTTATCTAGTTTTCAATCTCATACATCCTTTCAGTATCTAAATTGTGTAGATGTTATAGTTTCTCTTCATTATAGGAAAATTATTTCATCTCTCATGGTTTGAAGTAGTAATATTTTAGTCTAGATAGCCACATTTATATCAACTATAAAAACTCACACCATAATATATCATATATTTTATCATGAATAGTTTATAAATGATTTATTTTATAGAGTGACCTATTATTATAAATTATTAATTTGTAAACTTCTATTTCATTTCATCTAAATATTTTTCCTGATATCATTGTCCAAGTATCTATTTAAAAATATTTGAGGTGCTGAATATGAAACCATTATTAGTAGGGGTATTTCAAGTGTTGTTGTATATGATATGTTGCTACATGACTTGAATATTCTCAAGGAACATATTAACATATCACAATAATCTTATTGAATATTCATTAACCATTATTTTTTGTTCATTTATAAATGTTTCAATCATTCAGAGCACTCATAATTAAAAATAGGACACATATGTTCACAAGGTAGTGCAAAAAATGAATGGAAAATTTATGTGTACAAACTATTTTTAACACATAAGAATTTTAAATAAAACCATGTAATGATCTCTATTGAAAATAGTTCTCAATCTCTTTAAGAAATCAATTTTTTTATTTTACAAAAATGTATTTATAGAGATGTGAAGATATTATGACTCTTCATCTTCATGACATTTTCATTCTAAGATAGATATTTTTCATCCTTTACAAGCTATTGATTTCCTAGATGATACCATATTATAAAAAATATATTATGTCACAATCTTTTCACATTTTCAATTTACCAAAATAATCATGTTATTTATGCTCCTCATCTTACTAGGAACAAATTCCATTATTCATGTGTTGTTTTGAATTTTTGTTGTGTTATTCAATGAGTTTTTAGCTATGAGTTAAAAAAACAAGGACTCTCAAAATTTAACATATAATCCCATATAATTATTTCTCTAACCCTATTTAACTTATAAAAATATATAAAAATCAACATGATATAGAGTTTTATCTTAGTAATTCAAACATTGTTCTCCTTTTTCCTCTTTTCTTTCTTACAAAAATAAGAAATCTAGACTAAAACATATTCTACAAGATTTTACATAATAGTATCCCATTTTATGGTTATCCATATTAAAAAAACACTAGCATGCAAAAACTAGGTAGTCTTATTCAGCTACCTTAAACCTTATTGACGAGCCCTTTTATCTTACTAGCTGCATGGGGACAAGATTTTGGGGATAAGATCCTTTCATAGAAATAAATATATAAAAAATAAATATTATGAAAATAAAATAAAATAAAATATCACATCTCTCACACTTTTATAATACTTGGTGCTGATCCCTCTCATCTTAATAGCTATGTAAAGTTAGCATTTGTGGGAGATGTCATGACTCATCTACATATAGCCTTTGGTGATTATCCCATGTGTCTCACTAGTCCTATGATTATAAGTGTAGGGTGTAAAAAAAATAATGTAAGAATAAAATAAATTTATTAATTGTCTAAAAATAATAAAATTCCAAAAAAAATTCCTCAATTCCTATGCTAAAAAAAATATTATCCCTCTTCATGATTATGTCATGGTTAGCCATGTATAGACAAAGCCAACAAATACAATGTTATTTATGATTAAAAATAGTACAATTTTCCCCTCTGATAATAAATATTAGGTTATCTTCATATTCTTGTGAAATTTTGATGTGTATTTTCCCACTCCCATTATCTAATAGATCCCATCTCCATTTAATCCCATTTACTATAGGTTGCTAGTTGTTTGTTGTAAAACAAAATAGATCAGTCATCACCTATAAGATAGTCGTTAAAAAATTATAACATTTTAATAAATCATCACATTTAATTCAACATATATTTTGATACAACATTTAAAAATTATAATCATATCCATAACATTTATCAAAATTAGAGATACATGAGTTTTTCTTCGCATTTATAGTCATTTACGATGCAAAAACTAAAAAAGTGATGTAAGATTAAAAGACAAAAGAAGATTATAGATCACCAAATAATTTATAATTTATATTTATATATAAAATAAATTTTTATTTTATATACATCACATCTTAGTACAAAATTTTCCTAGAGGGAAAATATGTCTCAAATATCCTAGAAAGCCAAAAAGAGACACAATATTATGGTATTAAGATCTTTTTGGAGGTTTCTAAGACATTATAGATGATGAGTTCCTCTAAATACTACTTATCCTCCTATGAGTAGGCTTTAAAATAGAATAATGATGTGGACTATAACTCTTGATCTTATGTCTTCTCTAGTTTGTACTTACCTGGGAGATTGTCCATCCCACTATCTATCAGATACATGAAGCCCAAACTCCTCTCACCCTAATTATCTCTCTCAAATAATTCACATAATAATATAGATTAGAAATAATCCCTATCACCCAACTCAACTACACAGATACATGATAAATAGAGGGAAACACATTTGTGTTCCTACTTATTACTATAAAAGACTTGCATCTATCAAAAGTTGATCCATATTGAGACCAGTGCCCACATGAATATTTTTTTAACATAATGTATCTTATGATGGTCATAAAATAAATGGTTTAATATACAATCACCAAAAAAATTAGACATTATATCTCTTGTTTAAATATAACAATAATTAAGGACTAAAGTGGAGGTACTATAATAAATAACTAAATTAAATAACACATTATTTTACTTGGATTTATCTCCTACCATTATGGGTTTGAGTCCTATTCAAAACTCATCTCAACATCTTCCTCCTACAATGATAATATATCATTCATGAAATGTGTATAGACACCCCTTATGGTGGTCTAGTCACTATGTCCCCATCATCTAGCTTATTCCTACTAATAGTATTGAGTATCAACCTATGATGGATACAAATATTAATAAATTTTTCCCATAACTAGAATCCAAATTACCATTTTAAGCTATGAAGGATTCTACCCTACTTTTTCTCATCCTTATCTCATCCTCATCCTTAAAACTACAATTATGGAAATCTCTAGTGTAAGGGGATGTCACCCAAATCTCTTGAGTCTCTCATCTTAAACATTTCTTTGTCCCCTGAGCACTACCTTATAACATGTAAGTTAGATACATACTATAGCCAATAATTTTTAGGAAACCTATCCACTAGTTTCACCTCCATATGTAGGTATGTGGCCCTCCCTTATCATGCACTCTTGTAAGCCACAAGAGTGCCCACCTCATCTACCCACTTAATAACCATCCCTTGATAATATAGATACCAAAATTTCTAATTTAAAATTACCCACTACTCATGAAAAGTACCTAAATGGTTCCATGACTATCAACCTCAAGGTCTTGATGGCTCCCATAGTCTTGATCAGTACCACTCACTAGTAATGGATAATGTGATAATAAAATCTAGCTCATAATGAGTGTAGGGTGGTTAATTAACATATCCAAAAATAAATAAATATAATACAGATACATATAACTCTATACTAGATTATCCTAAGCCCAAGAAAACATTATCCCTTTTTATTAATGACCCTAACTATGGGGGTCCTATTGTAGAGCATGCAATTTGTCCTCTTGTCTCCTATTAGTGGAGAGGCAATCATACCTACAATAAACTTGTATAGGGTTGTGATAAATCACCAATCCATTCATGATTGAATGAGTACATAATTTTCACCCATGTTAGGTGTGTATGTGCCATCAAAGTATTATGGACAAATAGAGGCCTTGCCTCTATCTATGTACTCTTTCAAGGCCACCACCTTACCTATTTCTTAGAACCCTAGTATCTAATTTACATATATAATAGTGATATTACATTATCATATGGCATGAAGAAACTAAAAAGGGTTCAAGTAAACATCCTACTACGTTAACAAGTCACATAATAACCTGATGAATGCGATAACAATCCTCAATCACGTTATCCATAGAATAACTTACCAGTCTAAAGTAATCAACTCATCAATTGAAATCTATCATATAATCCTAGGATGACACTCTTACTACCTTGATCTACTCCAATGAATGTATAAACCCTAAAAACACAAGTTATAATAACCCTAATTAGTACTTTGGCCTCAAAATTTGACCTAAACTATCCCTCTTCTCTATGTGGTGAAACTGTTGGTAATTATCAAAATAATTTTAAGGGAAATGTGAATGCCACAACATTTTTAAACCACTACTAATAGAAACATAGTTTACAATGATGGAAATGTAACTTCTGGTCTAAAATATATATAGTTTTGATAGCCAACCATAATGAAACTTGAACCCCTGATCAAGTAAAATTCACTAAAACATTACACTTCTGCCCCAAACTCAACCATGCATATTAATTAAAATTAAAATTTATATTATCTAGTTTTAAAGATAATTTTATAAGTTAGGGGGAAACATAAAATTCATTATAACTTACATGTCCCTACCCTACTCTTGCTACCACTGGTATATTTTCCATCATTTGCTCATTCTTGTCAATTTTAATACTCTCTAGTGGAACTATGTCATAGGAAATCTAAATCCTATATTTTATCAAATTTCAAATGCATAAAAAATTCTATTTTTAGTAAATTTTTTAATAATTAGTCTATTTTACTAGCCATTGTCTTTAAAAAATGTTTTAGTATTTTATTTCAAAGCTTTCATTTTATTGTATTTTTCAATGTATTTTCTTCTAAGCTAACCCAAAAACATGTCAAATGCTAACAATTTAAATGTTTTATTCTATGTAGTATTATTGTAAAGTATATTTTTCATTTTAGTTTTGAATGTCAACACCAATTTTCACTGAGTTTAGTCTCTCGATAAGATGGGTCAAGAAATATCCTCATCCTTGCATACATAATATGTAAACTTGTTTGTGTTTTGATCAATAGTCTATTTTACACTTTTTCATTAAAGGACAATTGGTTATTGTTTTTTACTAACATGTCACAAGGGTGTCTCATATAGATTCAGTGTGCCATAAAGGTAAGGTAAGCTTAGTAACCCTCCTTTTCCTTTTCATGTGCTACTATTTAGGAAAATACCATCACCAAATCATGAAGAGGTGTTATGTACATACCCAAATTATGCATAATGTAACACTTTGAGACAAATCCTATGATTATGTAATGATCTTTGATAAAAAATGCTTAGTGTTAGTTAGATATATATTTTTAGAATTTTACTTATTTATTGGCCTTTTCAAACCTTAAATTTTCATTTTTCTAAATCTTGATTTAATTTTTTTTAAATCTAGCCTTTATGGTGAAACTATTGAAATAAAAGCTTAATATTTGCAATGATTTTAAAAATTTATATAGTGGTTTAGCTAGAAATAATAGTGGTTTCGAAAAATGTCATAGAGGTTTCATTTCTACCACATACATAAGGAAATAAAACTTTCTTACCTGATACTTTAGTTTTCACACACTTCTATTGGTTTTGGTTGATTTTTTTATGGTTTATTATTATTTTTATTTCTTAAACTACCCAATTCATTCCTAGTCTTAATTTTATCAATACCATTAATATATAGGTTAACTTGATCAAATACTCAATTAAAAAATACTAAAACTGAATATTTATACCATCTTAGTCTTGTACATTTGACAAATATATATTAGAGATCTACTCTTCAGTTATATACCTATATATTAATAAAAAGATTGAATTCAACATCTCATTGTATATAAATAATTATTTATTAGTTTGATCCATATCATTCTGATTACACATCTTCTATACTTCACAAAAATATTAAAACCTGATAACTATCCTTCACTGTTAATTCCATATCCACACCTTTTTCTAGCCTTCTAGACACTATCATCACATAAGGACACTATCACCACTGGGAGTGTAATAATTCTTATCTAGTTCCCATTTTCAAAAATTCATCCAAATTACATAATGGTCAAAACCCATGGGTTGACCTAGTTGTCTTATTAAACCATATCGTGAGATATTTTCAAAAGAAGTGGTATAAATACAATTTTAATCCTTCTAATTCCTCATATAAAAGATACCAAGAAAATACCTACAAAATATAAATCAATCAACTATACAATCACTCTATTCTACCCTGTTCATCCCTATTTTTAAAAACCATAGTATCAGTCATATTACTAGTCTAAATAAATGAAAGATCAATATATGAGAGATATTTATCAAATTAAAAGATAGATTATTGTATTCATATTCATATCATAAATTACAATATTGTCTACACACTTTACCACACATTGGAGATAAATACATAAGTATAAGGCCCTCTTTGGTGTATTAACTATGTAGGCAATTCCCATTTAAATAGGGGTTTTTGGGCTAGCCTGACATGTGAGCCCACTAACCTTTTTTTTAGAAAACTCATTCCAAGGGTAAAGATGTGTGAAGATATAGGGTTTAATAAATCAAAAAAGAGTGAAAAAATGTATCCCAAATATAAATACATAAACATCAAAGCAATAAAAAACATAAAATAATAATTTTGGTCACATCTTGATCCATCCATTATTTTATGCTAGATACCTGCATTAGAATCAGACACTAGCATTGATGTTATTTTCTATATCTTATGATAGTTTTTATATCCATAAAAATTCAAATTATATAATTTAATTATTTATTTATAATATTTATCCTACATACTGTACACCTTTCCCTAGTCCAATTCTATCTGTGCATAGTAAACTAGCTAACTACCATCAGTTCTCATTTATCATAATATATTTTAATAGTTATACTTTAATATTTCTAGAAACCAAACTAATATAAATTTAGAATATTTTTTTATCTAACTTATTTATTAATTTTCCTTCTCTAGATTAGTTTATCACCCTTGTGTTAGAATGATTTATAGATTCTTGACCCTATCTCCCACTTCTAAACTTAGGGTTAAAATTTTTGGTAAACCTCAGCTCTAACTATATTAATCTAAGGGTTTTTAACCTTATAGGGTTTAATATCTATATGATTTATTTTTAGAATTAAATATTTACCCTAGGGTTTTAACCTCATCTTGTTGTTAGGGTTTAGTACACTTGCAATTTCTTCTTCCTTGATTAGTGCATTTTAGCTTCCTAAAAGATCAATTTTCAAATTCCTCATAGATATTTTATATTATTATTACTATAATGATAAACTTATTTTAATTTTTAAAAATTACTCATGGATTTTTAAAATTGTTTAATTTAATATCTTTATTACATATTGACATATAATATGCAATGGATAACTAGTTTTCCCTATTTTTGTGTTTTTCTTTTTTCATATTTTTCCTAAAAAACCTTTATCAAATTTACAAAATACACCAAAAATAACCTAAAATTAGTACATCCTTATTATTTAAATATTAGATTACTCTAGTTTTTACATATTTCTATGGTTTTATATTGTAGAAATCATCGAGTTTTATTTTTTTCCGATCATGTTGGATTGTTATCTGTAATTTGTATGTCTAGTTTATCATGCTCTCATTTTTGTCTTTATAATATTTAACATGGATAAAAATTAATCTCTTAATCCTCCTATCCCTAAGGATGGTGATAAACTCCATCCCTCTAAC
Source organism: Torreya grandis (assembly GCA_037957365.1). NCBI lineage: Eukaryota > Viridiplantae > Streptophyta > Pinopsida > Cupressales > Taxaceae > Torreya > Torreya grandis. The sequence goes on along the minus strand of JARHVA010005768.1, from coordinate 956,382 downwards.
CAACTCCATGGCATCACTACTTCAAGGGGGTAAGGTTACCCATCTTGTGATATAGAATGAAGGTAATCAATATATGTTTCCTTAAACCCCTCCACCTTCTAGATCTCCCTTAGATGGCATGTGTATGAATATTCAACTTGAAACATATAGGGTTTGTGCTTGTGAATACCTTAAAGATTAAATCATACTTATTATCAATTTAATAGTAGAGTTGAAAAATAATTTAAGGTCGAGGATCACATCATTATAAAATTAGATTATATACCTAAAAGATCTAAAATAAACTAGTGTTAATCATGTGTTGACATCATCATATATAAATGTTATACTAACAAGGTTTCATATCAAAATAAGTATCAAAAAGACAATTCATCTACAAATAGTGACTAAAAGATTGGACAAAAGGCCAATAGGAATCCAAATGAAATATTAAGAGAAATGATTCAAAAAAATTATCTAATTACCTCATGTACATCATATTTTAAGGTAAAAATACTATTGTGAATATCGTGTAATGCATGTACATCATAAAAATTATTGTTTTGCATTGAATAAAATAATACAAAAGATAAATGATAGTGTTGATGATATCATTAATACATCATTCAATAAACCCACTCACATTATTAGTACCTCTCATAAGCCACAAGCACAAAAAAAGTATTACTACCAAAGGATAATTCAAAACAAAAATAGTTTAAAACATAAAAATGTGAGAAAGAAAGCATTTGAAAGGCACAATTAGAGAAAGAAAACATTAAAAATGTAAAATTAGAGCATTAAAATATTAAAAAGTTAAAGATAGAGAAATATATGTTACAAAAAATAAACAAGTCAAAGCACAAATTACATATTTTCCTAGTGTTCAAACAAATATAAAATTATTTCTCATTCCATACTTATAAAGAGGATTAGGGTTTTCACACTAAATCAATTTTTCCATGCACAACATCGAGTTATAAGTTTTGTGCATACAAGGTCAAGACCTAAAAACATATGTACATGTACTCCTAGAAAATAGGAATAGTCATAGAAAGGGGATAAGACCACCACCTTGTGGACACTACAACAACATGATGCTACTCTCCATATGGGGTGATACTATTCAATGAGAAAACTAACTTTAGAATCTTGTTAATGACAATCATAACTATGTTTTTAGAACCCAAATCACCTAAGACATCACTTTCTAGATAAGTCTATATTTATGCCTATTTATTACTATTTTTAGAAAGTCAAAGGAGTTCAAATGCTATAAAAAATCATTTATTAATTATTTTAATCTATTTAACTGATTTAGACATCTTGGCCCTTTAATCTAAACATAGGTTTTACACAGTTAAACCCTAAAAGGTTAAATCATTTAGTGAACTTGTCTTACTTTGAAAATTGATTCAAACCCTAACTTTCATTAATATAATTTTTTGTGTAATAATTTAGGGATGCCTAGTTCTAATTTTATAATTTTTTATATAACCTAGATAGTTAAAATCAATTTAACATTAGAGTTTTGATTTATTTTAGATATAATTTAAATTGGTGTAAAGAAAACCTAGATTTAAAAAACTTAACCCTAGATGCTCTTAGGGTTTATATCTTTTTTTCATTTTTCATTATTAATTTTTCAAAATTCATAAATTCTATTTTAGTAGTCGTATTTCACTTTGTTTATTATATGACATATAAAGAAGCTATCTCTCTTCCATTAGGAAGAAGTGCTAGAGTAGGTGGTAATCTTATAGATCATATTCATATTTGATTAGTGTCATTCAAATCCTCATTTAATAAATGTTCAATTGATGTCTTATCAACCAAGGCTAGTGTCTAAAGTTGTCTATAGTAAGGTGTAGGATGGTAGATCTAGAAGTCTTCTTGTGGGGGTGTTTGATGGTCCTATTCTAAATTTGACTAATGAAATAAATGTGTCTTAAACTTCTTGATTCACTCTTTTGTTGAAAAGGAAAAGATGTAAGTATTTAATCAAATGAATCCACTCTTTTTCTTGAAAGTAAAATCACACTCCTATTTACGTTTGTGTGGAAATGGAGATATTTAACTTAAAAAGGAAATTTTCTTCACACATTTGCTATAAAATAAAACACACTTTGCTTAGAAAGGAAATGACTTTGGAATAAGGAAATGCCTTTTGAACTATGAGTTTGTTTTGATGTTTTATGAATGAATGCAAATGTTATAAATATTATAATTAGTTATAACAAAGAGTTAATATAATATAACATAAGTACCATACACAAATCCTAGTTCCAAGGAGAGGGGGACCTTGCTCCTCTCAGACTCAAGAAAAAATATTAATGAATGCTAAAAACTGAAGTGATAATTCATAAAATTGAAATGATTACAATCTATCTAAAACCTATAATATGATTATACGTATCTTTCATCTATTATCTTTTTAATAACAAAAGTCTTACATTTTATACTAATATAATCAAATCAAAATAGGATGCAAAGTGATAGGATTCCTTGGTTGATCCACTCATCAAAAAATAGGAGATTAGATTTCCAAGAGATCTAATTATTTTGATGAAATAGATATACTATCATATAATAGTCCTAAGATCCAAATATATACAACGTTATCAAAAAAAAATCTTACAAAATAACGAGTATTTTCCTCATTTGACTCCAACTAGAATGATTCTCTCTCATCTTATCTAGCCACTACTTTCCTCATTTGTAACGTTGTTTGTACATAATCCATGGAGTTGAACCTATAGAGTCGATAGGAATGACCCTATAGATTTTGTAGAAATAAGCCTATGCAGTCTGTAGAGACAAGTTTACGGAGTCCATGAAAACAAGCCTACAAAGTCCAAAAAAAAAAGCCTGTGACATCCTTCAAACTGATGCCATTCATGATGATTTCTTACTATTTCATGTTGGTCCTCCCATGTACTCATATGAACACATGTGTCTCAAAATCATGAAAAAATGGACCTATAGAGTTAGTAGATTCATATTGTATGAGTTCATTGTTTTGCTGGATGGAGATCAAAATTGAACTTTCACTATACATCACCTATGTCTTCTTCTTGAGCATTCTTCACAACAAAAATCACTGTAACGTGATATGTATTAGACAATAATGACAAAGTAAATGTTTAGTCTTTGGTTTAATATAAACAAGACAAGTATCTACTTTCCATGTAATAGCTATCTAACAATCTACGATTTGCATAAGATAATATCCTTAGAGAGATGAATTGAGGGAAATAAAATGTCAATAATGAGCCATATTATGAGCTCATCAATATTCCTACTATTTGAACCTATACCAAGGATAATGAACCTATTAAAACTCAAACTATGAATCCTTCACACCATAATTATGTGTAACTCAATGATAATATATCTGAAGATGAACAATATAACCACAATCAAAATGAGGTCCATATTGAAAATCAAGACACATTACCTCCACTTCATGATAATGAAATAATTATGAATAAATATGATGTATTACAAGGCTTCAAAGATATAATTTATGAATAGGGCCTAGATCATGCATAGATTATATAGTCCATATTAGAAATAAAAAATAAGATAAACAATGGTCAATCTTCAACTCCTCCAATTAATAATGTTGTTACACCTCTAGTGGGGCCAACTCAAAAAAATTAGATAACATAACCCAATATTGTTATTTATCCATCACTAATAATTACACCACTTATGGCTACTTCCTCTACTCTAAATGTAAAATACCTTATGCAATAGGTTCTTACTCTATAGTTTAAGGTGTTACATTTCAATAAGGGAGTAACTAGGCCATCACATGCCTTTGATTTTGATATTCTCTTACATAAATATTTAACACATCACATAATGGAATATCCTTTTCCATCTAGTTTTGTGGCATCCAATCTCACATTATTTCATGGTAAGGATGACCCAGAGCATTAGATAAAATCCTTTCACATAACATGCTTGGACTATGTGTCCAAAGACTAGCTTATTATGAAGTTATTTTGATGCAGTCTCAAGGATTATGACATAAAGTTATTCTATGATTTGATAAATCAATCTACCACAAAATTTAATTCTTTAGTCAACATGTTCCTAGCACACTTCTCTATCAACATCAGTGATAAGATATTATATGCACAAGTGGCATACTTAAAGCAAAACTCAAATGAGCCTACTATCAATTATATCTTATGATACAAGATAATATTATCCAAATTGACTATCCCCATGGTAGATAGACTTCTTCAAGATATATTTAAATGGAGTATATTAATAACACTACACAAATCTATCTTATTCAAAGAGGTTTCCCAGATTTATTGATATGTGCCACATAATCAAGGAAAGAGAGGTTAATCTATTAGAAATGGGAAAAATCAAGTATAAAAATGGATCAAAATAAACTATTAAGAGTTGAAACAAACCTCCATATAAGTCCAAGACCACATAAAACACAAGTGATCAAATGTCCATAGTTAATGCAACTTCCAAATCTTTTTGCCTAGATTGGTTTTATCCACTTCTTAGCATAGAGTCTTCACTAATATTCCATAGTCACCAGCATGGGTTCTACAACAAATATTGGAATGAAATTTCATATCTCTCCCTCCCATTAAATAGGTTGATATGACATGACATCTTCCAAATATTTATTATTTAAGTGAATTTTGTAGTATCACAGGGCACTAGGCCACATGATAAATAGATACATTATCTAAAAGCAAAAGATACAAGATATAATTGAGACTAACATTATTGATGTAGGCACACCCACAGAGGCATTGAAACAACAAATAGAGGAAAAGGTAATAAATATATTTTTAGATCATTTCCCAAAACATGTAATGAATGAGGTAGGGGCACATTAGGTGTTAGCTATACATACCAAGTACATCCCCCACCAGATTCATATCACACAATTATAGTGGAGACAAATCCATTGCATAACATTATTGATATATAACATAGTAAAAAGCCACCTAAATCACTTATCACATTTTTAGAATAGGAGATTGTGGATGATGACACATATTTACATGTGATATTCATACACACATACATAGACCACCATCCTATTCAAAGTGTTATGGTTGATAATGGGTCAAGCATAAGCATGTGAACCATAATACTTTTACATCACTTAGGATACATATAAAATGATATAATCCCCATAGATACAATCATTAGTAGTTTTAGTGGCCACATTTAGAGCTCCATTAGGGAGATTTTACATCCATTATAGGTTAAACAAGCACACATAGCCACTTAGTTCCTAGTATTACCTAGTTTAAGTGTATTAAATATATTATTAGGCAGGCCCTGTTACAACATATCTGATCCATTCCATTTATATTACACCCATGCCTTATGTATATATATTATAATTAAGTGGTTAATATTAAGGGAGTCCCATATGAGTATCCTCTTCCCATTCCATAGGTATTTCTAGCACAAACCCTAGCTATAGTTCCAACACCATTACCATATGTTTCATAGCTATCAATTACATTAAATAGTATAGCTCCTATAGATACATTATAGTTTCTAGTAGAGTGATCAATGCAAACTAAGTATAATCTTATGGTATCTACACATATGCATACTTTAACATGAATACCATTACATCATAGATATGGCATAGATTATAAAGGACATTCCTCTACTTAGTTTACACTAAGATCTATTATATTCAATTTTAGGGTTTCTCAGGTTAGGGAGCTTACATCACCTATAAATTATTCTTGTACCAAATGGGTCCCTGAGACCTCTATAGTTCATAGGGCATCACATTCAGTACCACAAAATCATGGTGTCATTACACATGTATCTTCATACTTAAATTATATACACATCAAATCATAGGCTCATAGTTTCCCTTTCACACTGCATGCATGATCATAGTTCTCCTATTCAACATAGGTCATGATGATAGTGAGTCTTCCATAAGACTCATTGGTTAGTATGGTTCCTACCCTAGTACATACTTCCTTCTAATCCCTTGATACTTATACATAATTAGTTATAATTTTATTGTACATAGCTTATGCTTAGACAACACAAAAATAATATAACATGTCAAAATATAAAAACATTCAAATAATTTAAAACCATAATTTTTGAGATTGTATCTATTGTTATTTTTACATTTCTATAAATTTCTTGATATTACATATTGTTAGCTATCCTATTATAGTTAGTTTTATCATACACATCTACTTCACTTGTTCTTATTAAGTGATTACATATTTCATATAGGACTCTGGTCCACTTCACTGATCTAGACCAACTATCATATACCCATTATGGGAATATACATCGATCTAGTTTTATACATTTGATATATCTACCCACTTGGGTCATCTCATACACAGTTTCCATAACCAAGTTCTATCTTACATACTATACATTTTAGTTTATGCCTTGATTTATCTTGGTATTGATCATTTCTACTCATTTCTCAATTTTTTTTTTCCAATTATCACTAGTTAGACTCAATATATATGCCTCCTAACATCTACATAGATCTGTAATACATCGTTATACATGCTTTAATTTCTAGTTTTCCTAAATTAGACTTGATTATGTTCTTAATTTATTTCATCTTCAAGGGAATTTGAATATTCCATTATTTTTTGGCTCTATGACACTTCTCTATTTGTATGCCTTGGAAATGTGCCCATGTCCCTTTTGTGTGATTTATTCCTTATAAATGCAAACATTTGAACATGTCCTTCTATGTGTCTCTAATATACATTTTATTATTTCTTGTGTATATGGACATTTCAACATGACATTATATGTCTTCCATTCTTAGATTTAGTGATATGTGCCCATGTACCTTGTATTATTTCCCCTTGGCCTACATTTACATACCTCATGTGCTTGTGTGTATGATTCATTGTATGTTTCTACACCGTGACACTTGTATTTAATTATTACACACACACCATTTTTTGATGCCTTGAAGGATCTCATGCATCTACCCTTCTTATTTGGGTGTCATGATGGACACCACACCCCATACCCCTAGGTAGTTACGTATATTTATTATTATACATTGATTACATGTATCTTGACACCCTTGTGTAATAATATATTAAAAAATACATCTTACACTACTTAATTATGCTTAGATAATTTTACATTCAGATGCTATTTTTGTACATCATATTGGAATGTTGTGCACATGCTCTAGCTAACACATTTTGTAAAGATACTTTTTAGAGGTTAGTTATTACACAAGTTTCATAACTACCCTCAAAAGAGGGGGCATTCATAGGGTTTTGTCATAGAGATGAGGCTCCTACTTTGTTATTCACAGATAAATTTCAGCACATATGTTCAATTTCATAAATTACACATAGGGTAGACACAAAATAAATAGACTTAGACCACAATTCAACTAACCTATATTTTAGACCAGGAAACCATTATCACTTAGATTGGGACACTACTTATATAGGGTTATACTATCCACTATAGGGAATTAATGTCCTGTAGCCCTAGCTTTAGGACAATCTAGATCATTTAAATTTAAACTAGTACACTAAGTACACTACAAATTTGCATAGATATAGTCATAGGTTTGATAGTTATGTTTGGATTTTGATAAGATACATGGATTTAATATCAAATTTATACCATTTTATCAGATTTGGTTGCATCATGTGCAACATGATCATTCCCACATTTAACTCAATTACACATATATAATTATCACATACTCATTTCAGATTCATTATACTCAGATACTATATTGGGGGCATGTGAGTGGCACATAATTTATATATACTTAAATGCACATAGGTTGATTAGATGGAATGGAAAAATCCATGTCATTTTGTATGTTCTTTACATTAATATCACATTTTAGGTTATCACTAGACTCATGCCTTACTCCATCTATAGTTATTGGCATTATCAAGTGGCCTAAAGCATCATAATATACCTGAGTGGCCTTGGAGCTGACATACACAATTATATTTACTTCGTTATATACTTTCATCACTTTGTTTTTTTCATTTATAGATGTATCTACTTCACATAAGTCAATAATGATAGAGTCATAGCCTACTTGAGTTATTGATCCACCTATATGAGAGGGTTAGAGACACTTATAGTCTTATCCAAGCTATTTAGATAGATATTGATCCACTAAGTAGGGGTGGGTAAAGACAGAGTCAAAAATGGATTGAGTTCTTATGCCACGCATATGAGGATTGATCAAGTCATCAACTTAGTCCAAGATATTTAATGATACACTCACTATTTAAACTCACACACATAAGTTATCACTAGGTTCATGCATTAGTTTGTGTACCCAATGAGGTGTATTCATTTCTTTCCTCACTATTTACTCAGCTTAAATCTATTACTTTATTTTATCATAGCTTTTATCTTTTGATCATCTCTTAAGGACTGATTTTTGTTTGTTTCATTTTAGGTCATTATTTTGGATCATGTTCCACATATGCAAACCTAGAATAACATACTTAGACTCAGATACATGGGTTTCAATTATAAGGTTAGTCTAGAGAGACTTAATTTTCCTTTATACTATTCATTTTATTTTTTTACATTATTAACATAAATGAGGGCAAATGCAATCACATAAAAATGTTAATTAGGTGATAAGAGTGTCACTTGTGTTACCCTATTCATAGCTTATCCTTAGACCCATTCTAGATTTTTAGACACGTTTTTCTAGTCAATATGCATAATAAAGTCACCTACAGTTATCCAAAACACATCCCCAAGACTAATTTATTATATCCCAAGCCAACTTGCTCAATTTTCTTCCAATTTGACATTAGTGCCACATTTGGGGCACTACAACCACATGGTACTAGTATACCCAACTAGGAACTACTATGCTTAGCCCTAAATCTTCCAAATGGATACTTTTTTCAAATGTGTTCCCAATGTAATGTTGGATTAGTTATATTTTATTATCCACATAATCTATATAACTCTATAAATACAATTTTAATTGACCTATATTCACTAGATGGAAAATAAATGCAAAAATAAATTCAAACCAAACATAAGTTGAGAAAAATTAAGGTATTTGATCCCTATTCTACCCTACTTGTACATGTTACCATATAAAATAATCATAAGCCCAATTTTCATAGATTTTAAATCTTAATCACATTCAAGGCATCCAAGTACACTATCACTATATTATTTACTTTCACTTGCATTAAGCACTAAGTGGGAGAACTACATTGGGCATGATCCCTCTTCAGAATATTGGTATGTAGGAATCTCTCTTCATATCAGGGTGTTGATAATGTCTAAAGTATCCTACTAATGAAAAAATAATTATTACTCATGCCATACTTATAAGGAGGATTATATATTGTACATTAAATCAATTTTTCCTATCACAATACAAAGCTCTAGGTTTTATGTGTGTAGTAATAGGACCTAAAAACATATGTAGAGGTGCTTCAAAAAAATAGGAACAATCCTAAAAGGGGACACTACCATCACCTTGAAGAAACTATAGAATCATGGATCTACTGTCCATATGTGGTGTTATTATATAGTGACAAAGTAGACTCTAAAGTCCCATTGAAGACACTCAAAACTATCCAAAACCTAATTTTTAGAACCATGATCATCAATGATAGTCAATTTATAAATAAGTATATTTTTATAAATTCAAATGAGTTAAAGTGATATAAAAAATCAATTATTAATTATTTAAATTTATGTAACTAGTTTAAACATCTCAACCCTTTAATCTAAACATGGGTTTTGCATAGTTAAACCCTAAAAGGTTAAATTAGTGGCTATGGTAAAAATAGGTTAGTGGGCACATAGTGTCAAGTTTCCACAAATAATCCTCTATTAATGAGTGTTTAATACATATCCAATACTCTAAACACAACCTCAAAATTATGTAGTTCTCCCCTATATGCTGGCTTGTGTGTGAATCATATAATTTGTGATAAGTGAGTCAATAATGATCTAGATTGTAACTTGGAACATATAGCTCTTGGGCTACTCATTTAGTAATTAAAATATTTATATGTGTTGTAATTATAAATAATATATAAATAGGATAAAACATGGAAACTTTGGACCACTTGAGTGCTTTATAGAATAATTTTGGCAAGTTACCTTGTGAGTTGATAGGTTTTTCCATGTAAGGAATGAATGAGGGTTGATCTTGTATTTATACCAATCCCTTTGGAGAATATATTGCATTAAATAACTTAGGCCAAATATGTTTCATTTTAAAATTGGATAATTTCAAGGAAATAGACACTTGAATTGCTATAGGATACTTGCATTGGCATATGCATCTAACTGAGATGCAAGTGTTTAGTCAATTAAAAAATAGGTCAAGTTCTAAAAATTGTAGGGGAAAATAAAGAGGTTTATAGAATTTTGGGTAAGATAAAAGGTTTGATTAATTAATATAACATTATTCAAACTAAAATATAAATAATTAGGCACAAAGAGATAATTCATGTGAGCCTTTTGGTAGCAGGAAATGTCTAGAATTTGAAGGTACATCCATGATATGTGTTTTCCAAGTGTGTAAGGCTACCATCTTATTTCATTAAAAAATAATGTCTAAACATGGATCATTGGATAGGTATGTTTGAATCACACTTAGAAGATGTGTGAAACACATTTTTATATATAAATATATTTATGTTATATAACAACATGGAACTAACAACATAGATTCCATGGAACTAATAGAACATGTAAATTCTGATAATATTTTTAGATTTTTTAATTTTTTTGTTATTTTTGGAATATTTGAAAATAAAATACTATCTTATAATCTCATATAAATAATATTCATAGGTATCTCCCCACTATTAACCAAGTGTAATAAACTAGTGATACTACCATTAAATATGTATAAGTGTATTATATGTCATTGTAGGATATATAGTGCTCTATATATGTATAATATAAATTTGTGGTCATGAGGAAATAATATAAGTAATGGGGGTTTATGGGACCATCATTGAATGCTATGTGGTTTATCTTAAGTATAGGTAATATAAACATGTTTAGGTTCTTTAGACATATGAATGTGGTGATAGTATAATTAGCAACTATATTGTGGTCTTTTGGTAAGTTTGTATTTGGTATCTTTTATTTACATGAATGTGTAATTTAGTTATTTATTCATTATGTATAAATTATTTCCACTTGTTTTGTGTAATTAATATTTTGATATGATAAACTACATGGTAGTATAAAATATTTGAATTTAATGAAACTTGAAATATAGTGATAATAAAGTAATCACCATATGAAATGAAATCTAGTTGGAAATAAGAAAGTTCAAGTATAATGATCATATGGAAAGTGATTTTTTTTTTTTGATTTTATCACTATAGTTGATGTATATATATAAATATCCCATGAATATGTATGTGCTAGTTTAGGTACCCAAATCTATTGTACAGGTATGCCCCATCCACATGTCCCTCTATCAAAAGCCTGATCAAGTAATGGTTCCTTTGTAGGATCAATGTAGGAAATATTAGTCTTGGTAAAGGGAAAATTATGAGTACTTATACTATTGGTTGTATTATTTAAATATCAATGTAATATGTGTTCCTTAAAAGGAGCAACATGGGATGTTTTGTCCCTCTTAGAATGACTTCTATAAGAAGTGGGGGAAAGGGATCTAGATGTATCTTTTTAAAATGTAATAAGTCCTTGATCTACCAACTATGTAATATTTTACATACTAGAAAAAAAAAATTATAGCAAGGCTCATTTATACCATGATAAGTAAATATTTTTAATCCTTTAACCTTTCCAAATCTATGTCATGGGTAATGAAAATTAAGTGGAATTTTAATCATCTATTTATCCAATAGTGTATCAAATAGAATATGTGGCCTATCTCAATAATAATCAAAATGAAGTGGTTTCCTCTTGTAGAATCATATAGTTTAATTTTAGGAGGTATCCTATAAGTATATTCACTTTTTTTAATACCTTTATTACATATTCTTTTGTATGCATCAATTCTAAAGATTGTTTTTGAAGTGGTTCATTCACCTTATTGGGTTTATTATTTTCTTCAAAATTATTCTTTGTGTAATGTTTTCCTTGATGTAGAGAAATAGGTAATTTAGTATTGGTATTAGTTAGAGCACATGCATATTTATTCATATCCCAAAATAGTGTTTTGAATGAAGAAATAGGATTGTGTAACACTCTTTACCCAAATGGAGAAAGAAGACCCATACTAAACATAAATTGCACTTATAGATATGAGAGGGTATAATTTTAGGGAATAAAATATAAATTGAAATTGGATAGTATAGTATTGAATGGATTCATACTCATTTTGTGTGAATACTTAAAAATTGTCTGATGGTAACGTAGGTAAGGTACATTAAAGAAAACTGGATATGAACACATCTTCGAGTTTTTTGAACATTGATAAGGAATGATTTGGGAGACTATAGAAGCAGTAAGATATTCTTAAGCTAAAATTCAATGGAATTCCTTTAGTATAAATCATCCATCCTTAGCCAAATGGTAAAAGGAGTGTGTATATTGTTTCAAATGAGTATTAGGATCCCTTTACCATTAAGTGAGGAGAACTTAAAAATGGTAAAATAATAAGGATAAGGATATTCAAGAATATCTTGACTAAGAACTTGTTCCTCTTATATATTGTTCTCAAAGGTAGCCTTATGAGAGTAAAATTTTAACTTGAAGGTTTTAACTTTTTTCTAAAGGTCTCCTATGGTAGTCATGATAGATAACATGTCATAATTAGAGATTGGTAAAGAGGATAGAATATTTATTAAACGTTGTAAATTAACATTTGTATGAAAAATAGTAATGATAGACTTGTTACCACCCTCTAAAATAAGATCCCCACATGGTTTTTTAGCATTTAGTAAAGAGGCAAGTATATCATTTTTTACAATATAAAGGTTGATATCATTATCATCACATGGTGTTACATTACTTGAAATTTCATGACATACAATAGGAGTAGGAGATATAGTTTCACTTATAAAAAAAAGTTATTTTTAGTAGAAAATATGGAGGGAAGAAAATAAATTTTTAATACTTTGTTTCCTATATTAAGAGAAGGAAAGATGTAATTTTAACTTTCATATATACTTTCCAAATATGGGAGAGAAAATGCAATTATAATGATATACTTTTGGTATATCATTATCATGTGAGAAAGATACATTTAATGAAACATTTTCATTTTTAGCATGCAATGAATTTTTATTTTCTTTAGTTTATAGGACTTGAGTTTGAAAGAATATTAATTATATTTACTTGTAAATTTAAATATATCTCAAAAAAATGCATCTTTAATAATAACTTTCTTAGGATTTTCACATTCATTTTCACTTTTCCATTCAAAAAATATAGGAGTGTTTAACCCTAGTATGGATAATGATCCTAATTTAGTGGTTAGGGTTAAATATATAAAATTAATAGGGAACAAGGGTAAATATGATATTTATATAAGACCAATTAATGTGCTAAAATCAATTGTACCATATGTTAAATTTATAAAATTGAGACAGGATATAATTGAAATGTACAACTATGTTTTATATACAAGTGATATAAAATAAAGTATTTAGTTATTTTTTATGCCAATGTAGTGATGGATTTTATATAGGTAGAAACTAGGTAGGAAGATAATTTTGGATCAATCATTAGATTATAGATTGGGTGCCTATGGCTCTTTGTACACTTGGATTATCTTGTGATAGTTATGTTGATACTATTATTTGATCTTGATACCGGTGTCCTATATAGAATATGCACTAAAATAGGATATGACCACTATAACGTTTCTGGGTTTGTATTTTCTTTTGCTCTAGTGTATTCAAATTTGGGTCATGAACTATCATTCTTGGTGAAATGGTAAAACCTTAGCTTTCCATATTTAATGTGACCTTGGGGAAAAATGGGTTAATGGGCACATAGTGTTGAGTTGACCCACAATGACCCCATTGTTAAAGGCCACTTGATATATAACCAATAATATAGAAGAGGGATTAATACTCATGTAGTTATACCATACATGTTGGTTTATGCATGAATTATACAATGTGTAAATCCATTATAAATGTGGCATAGCTTTTAACTTGGAAAAAATGACCTTATGATTGCTCCTTTAATATTTTGGACTTGCAGATTATTGTACCTATGACTATTTTGGAAATAGGGAAGATTTTAACAATCAGATGCTTTATAAAGTTATTTATAATAAGTTACTTTATTTATTTTGATTCATTGTTGCTTAATATTGTGAGTGATGAAAATTTTGAACCCTCACATAGCTAGGTTTTCACCTCAAGTGGGGATAGGGTAGGAGACTCAATCATAAAGGATAAGGTAGACTAATTACTATCTTCTTCTAGGTGGTCACTCAATAATGGGTTTATAAAGGTGGTTGGAGGGGTGTAAGGGTAGGTTTTGGCTAATATGATCTCCCTTGATGGGTAGGGTATAGGCATAGTCGGTCCTTTCTCTATTAAATCTTCTCTACAAGTGGACAAATTTGTGATCAAAATGTTCCTACATCTAGATTCCACAAAACTTTTACTAATTGTCTCCTTTAAGAAGAATGCCCTTGAGGAGGTGATACATAATGAAGAATGTTTTGCATATAGAGGTTTATTTTTTATATTTGATAGGTTTTGCACTTCTCTCCCAGCTCTTCATCAATAGAAGTATGAACCATGATAGCTTGTTTTAGAGGACATGGTAGAAATTTACCCCTGTGTCAAAGGATTCTTCATTGTGGTTTTGGATTGTCTTACTTAGTGTAACTTGATCATTCAAGCCAAATATTTGATTTGGGATCAAAACCCTTTTTTTTCAAGTTGTGGTTCCCATATTTTAATCCTCTAGTTGAAAACCTCTCCTTTAGACCCATTTGGGTTCGATTGTTATATATTCCTCTTCAATTTTGGGTGGATCCTTATTTTGAAGCTATTGGTGGAACCTTGGGTATTATGATAGATATTTATGCTTCTACTTAAAAAAATTCCTCCACTACCTTCACCAAGATTTTTGTTTTCTTTGATGTCTTTCAAGATCTTCTAGAATTGATTGCATTGAAAGTTAATGACCATTGTTAGACTTAATCCCTTACTTGTGAATGGATTCCATTTAGATGTTATAATTGTTTCAGAATTGGTCATTTATCCACTTCTTATAAAATTTCTAAGTGCAAGATGGATTCCTCTTGGTGGAATGTTACTATTTGGCCTAGACATTAGTGTTTAGGGAGAAGGAGAGTATGAATAGGCTTAGAACTTGTAGAGTTGTAAGATAGGTAATTTTTAAGCATTTTAGGAAATATGGGATGTCTATGTCACCAATACAATGATGTTAATAATAAGAGATTGGACAAAGTGCATAAGACATCACAGATGTAAGGCTTATAAAAATAAGGCATGTTTATAACTAAGAAGAATCACTAGGGTTATGAGTTTGCCAAGTGTACAAGATTGAGGTGCTATATAAAACAATATCATATATATTTTCCCCCCCTTTGATCACAAAATTAAATTTCTAGTTTAAAGGAAAGGAATAAGTACTTGGGTGTGTATGAACATCTTATTTTTTCTTGAGTTAAATTTAAGTGCTTTGATGGAGATGGGTTTGAGTACTTTGTTAGTGACTGACCTGCAACTAAGAATATATTACAATGTATAATCAGTGCATATAATCTAGGTCAAAACTACTTGAAATATAATTACATTTGAAAGAGAAGGTTTAGGAGTACACTTGTGTGTCAATGTAACCACCTTGCCTATTGACAAGTTATTTTTGAAAGAGATGTATCATCTCAAAGATCTAAAATTAAGACTATGATAAATATATATAATTATTCAAACTGCATATATCTAGAGAGAGAGAGAGAGAGAGAGAGAGAGAGAGAGAGAGGCACATGCCACCAATTTTAGAGCAAAAGTGAGTTTCCACCTAGCAGTTGAGATTAGCTTAACCTTGAAACATAATTAGACTCATAAGCTAGTGAGTTTGTATAATCAGGTCCAAACTAAAATCTTAGAAAGGTTCAATGATTTAATCACTCCAACCATACCAAAATATTAACCAACTACTATAGTATATTGGCTCAATAAAATATGTAAAATTTTATTGGGTATCAATACGTGCAATAATTATAGAATCTGAATGTGGTTTATATTTTATAATATTAGGCACATGTTTCATAACATATGCACCTTAATTTTTTTCTCATGTTAAAACTATGTGGAACAATGGTAGTATGTATATAATTCCACCATAAATGTGTATCAAAATCATATAACTATGTGCTTTTGCCAGTTTAGAAAAACTACGTAAGTGTAAAGGATATGTTTCCAAAGCATGACCCTAATATATATGGAGAAATATGAAATTTATATAAGTATCAATGTGGAGTACATACTTTAAAAACATGCCCCCACTATAAATTGGAGATGATAAAACTTGATTAAGAGTGGATAACATGCTTCCAAAGTATTCCCCTATTGAATCTATGAATTAAAAGTATTATAATAAATGAATGTGGAGAACATGTTTCCAAAGCATGCCCCCACTAAATTTGAATATGTGAATGTGTGTAGAATCCATGTAATCATGACATTCCTCTATTGAATCTAAAAATTAGTGTAACTACCATAAATCATGTGAGTGTGGAGAACATGTTTTGAAAGCATACCCCCACTGTAATCTAGAAACTATGGAAATGTGGAATCTATGTGCATAATATTTTCAAACTTTATCAATTACTAACACTCTATATCTTGTAAGAACCTATTGAGTCTCAATCTATCTAATTGATTGCCTTAAGGGGTGCAAAAAGAAAGGGGTGGATAGGGTATTTATGCTTTGTAGGATTATTATTCCTTTTTTCACTTTCTATCTACACACTTGTCTACTAAAACCATTTCCCTATGCTTTGCCTCCTATTTTGCACCATCTTCTAGTCATTTATGACCTTCATTAGCCCTTCCCCAACCTAAACCCATTTTTGATATTTTATGTTACATAGCAACCCCATCCACCTTGTATTCTTATTGATAAAACTTATTAGGGTCTAGGTCGGCCCCTAGTAGACCTAGTCCATGACCTAATTTAGTTTTGTCAATTATGATGCTAGGTCAGCCTTGTTGGCCTAAAATTTTGGAAGGGTTTAGGGTTAGATCACACATATTTAGATTAAACAAGTCAACTTTGTCATCTTAATTCCTCTTTTAGGTAACCCTTGTGGGTTTTCTTTCACCCTTTCATTTTTATCATCTTATTATTTTTATATATTTCCAATACTATATCGAAATGGTCAGTATAGTTGTAACTTTCTATGCATAGGTTTAATAGATAGATGAATCAAAATGACTTTATTATATTTGTGTAGGTCTTCATCAGATATAGGTTATTGGATTAAATATTTCAACATAGTACTCTTCATTATTCCTAAATTATAAAATAGGGTTGAATAGGTCAACTTTACCATCTGATTCTCTCTATCAACATTCAAATCAACAGACTAGTTTGAAGATGTTGACTTAGTCATCTTATTCTCTCTACCATAATTTAAATCAACAAACTAGGTTGACCATGTGGACTTAGTCATCTTATCCTTCTTCAACACAAAGGGTTTTGTAGAACTGGTTCAAACCAATCAACTTTGTTTGCTGAATGTTGAAAGCAACATATAAGTCACTTCAACATAAAATTTGAAATCATAATCATCTTTCAACCCACCAAGGTTTCTCTCTTCCTTTATCTATCATTTCAGTTCTATTTTATATAATTTATCAATCTTCAAAACTACAAACCTACAACCAACTAAGTCGACCTAGTTGACTTAGTTTTGTAGCATGTGTTCTATCTAAAAGAATTAGTTGACCCATTTGACTCTATTATTAAAGACTTTGATTTTGTAGAATAATAGTGACCTAGTCGACTATGTTTTATACTATTTACATGTAGTTTCATTTGAACTGAATCTATATTATTTGTAATTTAGGAATTAACAAATATTTGATCATAAATATTTCACACTTTCTTTTTTACTTACTTGCATGCTTAGAGTAACTCACATAGTATAAATAGGTAGTTTTTCAAAGTACCATTTAGTTGCACTATTTTAATCTTTTTCACACTCTATCAAATCACTTAATATTTAAAATGCATTTAACACTTGTCTTCCCAAAGAATACCTACTTTTATTTCATCACCAAGGGGGAAGTCAACTTGGTTTCCTCACCAAGTAAAAATACATGGTTAATGGTATATATGGGAAAAGCACCTGACACCCTTGTCATTATAGGATTGTTAAGTGAGGGGGTGGGCCCAAACACTAAGATAATACCAAACATAGATCCCTTTCAACCTAAACATCCTTAAACCATCCATAGATTGCTTTCTAATTCCTTATTTTTAGCCAACTTTCCTATCACACTCAAAACATTACCTTCTAATAATCTAATAACACTCAAGATGACCATTTAGTTAGCATTTATTTTTCAATTGATTGCTTTGTCTCTAATCATTATGTGTTGTATTGAAAAAACTTGCTTCAACCAACATTGGTGTAAGGTTTTGTGTTGCATGCCCCAATTGGATTACTCACATTGATCCAATTATTTGTGTGTTTGATTTCACTTCTTGCATCACTTTTATTGCAAAAAAGAATCATGTTTTATTACACTATCATTATATTTGGTACAATCTCTTACAGACTATGTTTTCCCCTATCAACAGTACATCGTTGACCTATATAAATTTATATTCTTCTCAACGTACTTTATCTATTACTATAAAATATAGAGTCAATTTGTAAAACTTTGTATCCTTTTCTACTAGTTAGGCTATGGTACTAAGTCAACTTGTTCGACCCTATATCCTTATTAGCCTAGTTTCATACCATGTTTATAGTACAGATTCTACCTTATGACTCTATACCCTTATCTACTTCTTGGATTATATATCACAATTAACTTGGTTGATTCTATATCTTTTATGCCTCTTTGAATTTGCATCATCCTACTCTTCCTTAATCTTTTTCCCTCATGATGAACTTCTTATTTAAAGACAACACTGAGTTTAATTTAATAGATATGATGAGCTTTAACAACCCCAATAAGTTCTTCCATAAGAATATCATGGATCTTACCCTAGATAAAAGTAAAGTTCATGTAACAACCTATACTATAAAATATGGGACCCTTCATCATTCCTCTTAAGTTAGTAACCCTCTCTTCTCCTTCAAATATCAACTTGAATTACAATACACTATGGAAAGGTTCTTTTTCATTAATGAGTTTCCTCAACATTGAGGAAAATATCCTTTTAATATTTAACATCTTATGATATGTGGTTAAATAAAGGATCGCCATTAAAATTCCCCTACATTCTCACACAAATTTGGTGACACTAGCTTCTTTGCTTCTCAACCTCTTCCTTCTGTTTTGCCATCTTCTCATACTATGGCATCACTTATATTGCAAAAAAAATTCTTGTTTTATTAAACTATCATTATATTTGGTACAATATATTAGAGACTATGTTTTTCCCTATCAGTAGTACATAGTTGACCTATCTAACTTTGTATTCTTCTCAACCTACTTTATCTCTTACTATAAAATATAGAGTCAACCTATAAAACTTTGTATCCTTTTCTGATACTCAGGCTATGGTACTAAGTTAAGTTGTTCAACCATGTATCCTTATCAACCTAGTTTCATACCATTTTTATAGTATAGATTCTACCTTATGACTCTATACCCTTATCTACTTATTGGATTATATAACATAGTTAACTTGGTTGATTCTATATCCTTTATGCCTCTTTGAATTTGTATCATCTTAGTCTTCCTTAATCTTTCTCCCTCATGGTGCACTTCCTATTTTAAGACAATACTAAGTTGAATTTAATAGATATGATGAGATTTACCAACCCCAATAAGTTCTCCCATAAGCATCTCATGGATACTACCCTAGATAAAAGTTATGTGCATGTAGAAAATTGTACTATAAAATATGGGACCCTTCTACATTCCTCTTGAGTTTGTAACCCTCTCTTCTCCTTAAAATATCAACCTGAATTAGAGTATACTATGGAAAGTCTCTTCTTCATTACTGAGTTTCCTCAAAATCAAATAAAATATCCTTATATTATTTACCATCTAATGATAAGTTATCAAACAAAGGATCCCCATTCAAATTCTCTCACACTCTCACATAGATTTGGTGACACTAGCTTCTTTGATTCTCAACCTCTTCCTTCTATTTTTCCATCTTCTCATATTATGGCATCACTTATATTACAAAAACATTTCTTATTTTCTTACACTATCATTATATTTGGTACAATCTCTTATAGACTATGTTTTCCCCTATCAGTAATACATAGTTGACCTATCTAAATTTGTATTCTTCTCAACCTACTTTATCTCTTACTACAAAATATAGAGTTAACCTAGAAAAATTTGTATCCTTTTTTGCTAGTCAATTTATGGTACTAAGTCAACTTGTTCAACCCTATATCCTTGTCATCCTAGTTTTATACCATGTTTATAGTACAGAGTCTACCTTATGAATCTCTACCCTTATCTACTTGGATTATATAACATAGTTAACTTGGTTGATTCTATATCCTTTATGGCTCTTTTAATCTACATAATCTTAGTCTTCCTTAATCTTTCTCCCTCAGCCTAAACTTCCTATTTGAAGATAACACTGATTTGAATTTTATAGATATGATGAGCTTTACCAACCCCAATAAGTTCTCCCATAAGCATCTCATGGATCCTACCCTAGATAAAAGTAATGTGCATGTAGAAACTTATACTATAAAATATGGGACCCTTCCTCATTCCTCTTAAGTTTATAACCCTCTCTTCTCCTTAAAATATAAAACTAAATTAGAGTATATTATGGAAAGGCTCTTCTTCATTAATGAGTTTCCTCAACATCAAGGAAAATATCCTTCTACTATTTAACATCTTATGATAAGTGGTTAAACAAATGATCCCCATTAAAATTTCCCCACATTCTCACATAGATTTGGTGACACTAGCTTCTTTGCTTCTCAACCTCTTCCTTCTATTTTTCCATCTTCTCATACTATGGCATCACTTATATTGAAAAAAAAATTCTTATTTTGTTACACTATCATTTTATTTGGTACAATCTCTTATAGACTATGTTTTCCCCTATCAGTAGTACATAGTTGACCTATGTAACTTTGTATTATTCTCAACCTAATTTATCTCTTATTATAAAATATATAGTCAACCTATAAAACTTTATATCATTTTTTGCTAGTCAAGCTATGGTACTAAGTCAACTTGTTCGACCCTGTATCCTTATCAGCCTAGTTTCATACCATGTTTATAGTAAAAATTATACCTTATGACTCTATACCCTTATCTACTTCTTAGATTATATAACACAGTTAACTTGGTTGATTCTATATCCTTTATGCCTCTTTGAATTTTCATCATCTTAGTCTTCCTTAATCTTTCTCCCTCATCATGAACTTCTTATTTTAAGATAACACTAAGTTGAATTGAATAGATATGATGAGATTTACCAACCCCAATAATTTCTCACATAAGCATCTCATGGATCCTACCCTAGATAAAATTAATGTTCATGTATAAAATTTACTATAAAATATGGGACCCTTCCTCATTCCTCTTAAGTTCATAACCCTCTCTTCTCCTTAAAATATCAACTTGAATTATAGTATACAATGGAAAGGCTCTCCTTCATTAATGAGTTTACTCAACATCAAGGAAAATATACTTCTAATATTTAACATATTATGATAAGTGGTCAAACAAAGGATCCTCATTCAAATTCCCCCACATTCTCACACAAATGTGGTGACACTAGCTTCTTTGCTTCTCAGCCTCTTCCTTCTCTTTTTCCATCTTCTCATACTATGGCATCCTTCTCTTGTATTTCCTCTACCTCCACTTAAAAACATTTAAAAATATATACAAATATTAGGTTAAGTTAAATAATTTTTCCTCTACCAAGCTATTAGGAAAAACACTCTCTAAGGGTGATTTAGATTGTTATATCCAACTCAAAACTCATTTCATCACTATTTTGATAGATTTAGACTATTATCTAGTCCATGATTTTCAAACTAGTGATCTCCCTAAAAATACCTTGGCCTATTTTATTAATTATAAAAAAATTGAGATAGAAATCACATAATATTTCATCAAAAAATGGAAGGCATTATCTAACAAATGTGAACACAATATGGCAGATGATAACCTCTTTCATCTATTCATCAATGATTTTTATCTTAAGTTGTAATATTAGGTTTAGACTCTCTCTCTCTCTCTCTCTCTCTCTCTCTCTCTCTCTCTCTCTCTCTCTCTCTCTCTCTCTCTCTCTCTCTCTCTCTCTCTATGCACTTTGGAAAAGACTATTGACCAAACCAAGTGCCAAGATTTCCTCATGTGTCAATTTGAGCCATGAAAACCTCTTATGAGTACTTGCATATTAATTAAACATGAAAATCATGATGTGACTAGTGATGGTTTCACTGATTCTTATTATACCATTCATATTATTCAAGATATTATTCCCAACTAGGATCTAGAACAAGCTTCCCCTCCCAACCATATCCTTAATCCTCATTTATCTTCAATAAATAACATCATTGTTCATAAATGTTTATCCTTAGAATAATTAAAAAAACATCTACCAAAGTCTCTTCCATGAGATCTTGATCCCACTGATCCTATGAAATCTTGGTACGATCCTAATTAATTTTATTGGTCTCATGCTAGTTGGGGTCATTCTCATGAGACTTGTAGACAACTACATAATTTGGCTATGGATTTCCTTCTTAATTATAATTTTGACCATGATGATATCATTAATAAATGTCAATAAGCCGATGAGATTACCTTCAAATCCCATAAAACACAAACCAAATATCATGCTTTAAACTAGGATAATGTTGATTTGGCCATCTATAAAGATCCTCTTCCGAATCACCAAGATAACAATAATAAGCCTACTCCTTATACCAATAATGTTGATAGTCTTATAAACGCAAATCATGAAGATAATGTGATAAATATGAATAATATGTGAAGGGTAATTTCCTTCATTGATTCTCATCCCATACACACTCCTCAATCATTTCACACTTTTCATGTTATCTAAAACTATTCCCCAACTCACTTAACAGAGTTAGGGCAAGAAGACCTTATATATTTTGATGAATCAATTACAACACCTCCTTTGGATAATACTTCTCATACCATTTATATCTCTTATCCAACTTATTTAACCATCATCAATTATACTCAAACTTTTATTAACACTTCTTATAATTTTTCTCAAACCAAACTTGCACTAGCTACCCTATCTTCTCAAGACAATCAACAAAATTATCCTCCAATTAAACCTCCTACATCTTATCAGCATAAATTGACATGCACTTTAGTTCATCCTTATGATAACCACCTTAAAAAATATGCACCTATTTATAATATTCCCCTTATGGATTATGATGAGTGACATCTTATTATGGAACTTATTAATATCCCATCTCAAATCCCATTTCTCAAACTTATGCTGACTTTCCCACATCATCATAATCATCTTATGTAGCTATTATTTGAGATGAACATCCCTCATCCTCCCCTAGTATGATGTGAATCCACCTTATAAAAATTATAAGATATCATTTTATAACAATGAGAAAATATGTCCATAAATGTTGATGAAATAATGGACATTGTTATTAGATGAGATTTTGGCTATAGTTTGAGTTTAGCTTCATAGAGACTTATCAAATGTTATGGATAATGTGTATGGATAAATCTACCATTATTTAAGAATATAATCATGGTGTTATATCATTTATTTCTTCATTTTATATTGGAATTGTGCTCCAAATTTACATTTATCTATCTTATATCATTTGACATTGTTTCAAATTCTTATGTGTCTTACATACTGACTTTTGTTTTGCACAACATGTTGCTTATGGTATCATTTTTATCTTATGTTATCTTATGGATTATTTTTAATAAATACATAATTATTTTCTATGTTTTCCTTTTCTATGGCTTTCTAGTTCTATTTCATGATTTTTTTCTATCTTATCTCTATAAGCACATATAATTATTATTGTGACTAGGTTATACAAACCTTTCTCCCTTCAGTCATTACTTATTTACCATTTGATATATTAGCAACGAATTAATATAATTATAATTTCCTTTTATCTATCCACTTTGGATATCCCTTTATTCCCATTATTTCCTCTTGCAAGCGAAGGATTCAAATGGTTGAAACTTGGGATAACATGTGGGTTCATAGCTAATCCTAAGTGTTCTAGTCAGTCATATCTTTGGATAATCATCTTCCTTTAACCAAATCCTAAATCTCATTTGTGTATATCAATTTATTTTTCATGATTGGTCATTAGAATTCCATATGTGAGGAGGAATATTAAAATCTATAAAAAATCTAAATCTAAATCATTTAACAAAAGTCAAATATTTAAAAGGCAACATTTAATTTTTTTCAAAATTCAAATCACACTAAAAAACATGATTCTAAGAACATCTCCTTTATATAATCAAAGTTCAAACTCCATATTTGGAATCATGATAGAGTTGAGGTCAATTGGAGTGTGTTAGGCAAATAGATTGGGAAAGGAGAACAAAAAAAACTTTTAGTGCTACCTACTTTCTCATGCAGGTACGTAATCTTCATAGTAGACTGGTGACTCTGTAAGAGCTCATGAGGAATGGGGAACACAATGTGGGAATTTGGGTCCAATATTTTTTTTTTCAAAGAAATAAACATCATTTCATCTTTATACCACACTTATTTTCATATACAACTTTGTGCTTATAGTAAATAGGCATTCTCTGTATATTGATGATCATTAGTCATTTAGTGTCTTTCTACATCCTTATTGTGCCTCATGTTTTGTAAGGTATTATTATAAAACACTTACATTATGATTCATAAATTAACTCTTTCATTCCCTTTAATCCTCATATTTCCCATTGAGAAATAATATTTTTTAAACTAATCACTTCCCTTTGGGATCCCATATGTTACTTTCAGTGTAAGACCTTGGATAGAACCTTAGATTATGAGTTATACATCATTAACATGATTACCATCTTGATTTAGTATGTTTTATGCTTAATTTCTTAATATGTCACTTTTATCTTCTTATTTTTTAATTGTATGTAAGAATCTTACCATTTTTTAAAGTTTTTCATACTTCCCAGTTTAAATTAGTGTGATTAATTTAAGTCCATCTTTGCTAATTTTGTTTCTTTTTTATAGTTCCAAATTTGATTTAGTGTGATTTTACTTGTTTTAATTTGGTGCCAATCTTTTTCATGGTTTAAAAACATGTTTTCCTCTTGTTTACCAATTTTTCATTTATTATAATTAGTCATCTTTTGTTATTACATATTTCCCATCATGAAATAGTGTGTGGCACATTTTTTTGTGATTAATTATATTTTTCCAAAGTTTTTTTTTCTTGTTTCTTTTTTTACCATGCATGTGTACTACATAATGCTATAAAATAAAACACTCCACATATATTTCACATAAAATATACAACAGAATCAAAATACATGTGATAGAAATAAATATATCTATGCATCGATAACCACAACTAAATTATAACACGTGAGACCAAAATACACCTATAAAAATTATATATATATATATATCATGTGTTTTTAACAATGGTACAAAATACAAAAAGACATATCTCTAGCTTTATGACTAGGCTCCGTCATGCCTATGTCTTGGCCTAACCATGTTGCCCATAGATGCCTTAAACTATCCCATATATATAGTGTACTATAATAAGTTAATTTAAGATATAAAACTTGATACCTATCCTTATAGGTT
The DNA here is from genome assembly GCA_037957365.1 of Torreya grandis. Lineage (NCBI taxonomy): Eukaryota > Viridiplantae > Streptophyta > Pinopsida > Cupressales > Taxaceae > Torreya > Torreya grandis. The sequence continues at coordinate 930,468 of JARHVA010005768.1, read as the reverse complement.
GGACACCTAAACCTCTACCTATCCCTACTAGATTGTGGTAGCCATGTACATAACTCTCTCCTAAGCTACGAACTACTAATATTATGCCTTTCTTGCTCTCATCCTTAATAGTGGATAAAATCCATCCCCACATGTATGTATCTACCTCATGGCCTCCCCCACTAGTCTAAAACAATGCACCTAAGCTAGGGTAGATGGTACCATAGTATCATCTAGTGTGGTGGGGTCATATGGTGCCAACACCCCATCCAAAATGTCTTATGCACTACCATCACTAGGGATCCCCACTCAATCTCATCTCTCATAGGGTATAAAAAACCAAAACCCAAATAGATATTAGACCACATATACATATCAAAATATATCTATCTACCTCTAATAATATACAACTAGTATTATATCTCAATGACTAAAAATTACAACATTTATTGCATGTCTCAATGTCACTAACAACCATCTCTGCATCTACTCATCCACCCTCATCTATTCTCAATCCTAAAAATGGTGTCTCTATCATTGGTGTGTCTGACTTAGACATTGTTCCTCTTACTATGGTACCTACTACTACCCTACATCCACATGCATGCTCTCTCCTCCTCCAACTTCTAGTTGTTGTTCTTGACCATACCATGGTCTCACATTTTCATGATCTGATCACTAATATCTTGATCTATGCCCCTATTCCTCCTCTCCTCCTTATCTCTCTAGTATTTCATGCCCAAAATGTAGGCACTACTATAGGAGACACTGGGGAAGGAGTTCAAACTATCCTAGAAAGTGTGACATTGGCTATAGCTCTACCCACTATGTATAGTGGCTCATGATTTCCACTTGATCTAGCCCTAACACCATGATCACCCAACTAAGACAAATAGTAGAAATATGTATGTAGTTATTCCAAAAAATATATCCTTATGTGATTTTTTATAGTACTATCACATGGGGCATGACCCATGCTACCTAGTTCTATCTCCATTTAGCAAATTGAGGTAACTTATCATCAACCACATGGTGTAACCTAGCTAGTAAATACATCAAGAACCTATCATATATCCATTAATTCAACAATACCACTCATCCCATGGTAGTATTCCATATGGGAAATATACCATACATATCATGTATGAGCTAGACCTAGATGATAGACCTAAAATAATAGAGTACCCCTTGATCTAAAATAGATTGGCATAAGGCTATTACATATAATGGTACCTTGCCATTCAACTTATGACACAACACTCACGCTATCATAATTCCTATCACATCCTTCTATATATCTATAACATGTGAAATATATACATCAAATGAGCTCACCCTTATCCCTAGGTAGATTCTATCTAATCATATCACTCATTTTAATAGCGTTCATCTATCCTTCAAATCATCTAGTGTCCCTATGATCACCAATGTTCCCCTATAAGAAGTCCAAATAATGCATGGACATCCTCTAGTGTGAAAATTTCAATTTCTTACTTGTGCTTCACTCATTATTGTTGATATGCATCCTCCCCATCTCAATTTTTGTCTCCTCACAATTTAGGCTCTTTGGTATCTCACTATTTCTATCAAATATCTATTTTTTTATAATAGTAATAATACCAAATGAAATATTTTTCACTATATTTTTATTTACTATTCAAAATTATTTTTAACTATTTACCATCATATTTCTTATTTTTATCATATATTTATCTCTACTAACTCTTTTTCAAAACCATAAAATGTTCTGGAATCTTGATACCATAGAGAATATTTTAAGCTATTACATGTCCATGTTTTAAAAGTTTTGATTTTTTGCTATTTTTTGCTAATATATACAAGTTTGACTAATATTACTCACATTGGACACCTTCACATTTCTCGCATCTCCTTCTTTATCTATAACACTAAGCTAAGTAAAGGTATGTGTTTTTTAATTCTATCCTTTCATTTTATCTTACTTATTCCTTAATTCACTTTATTTAACTTCATCATTTTGTGTTGTTATGTTCTTTTCCCAAAACACCATCCCATATTGTACCTACATGACACATGATGATTTTTTAGTGGGATACATGTATACAAATAATATTTTCAAACTTAATCAATTATTTATGCTCTCTATTTTGAAGTAACTCATCTAATCTCAATCTCTCTAAGTGTATGCCTTGAGGGGTGTATCAGGAAAGGGGTGGGAATACCATTGGTGATTTGTAGTATTATTGTCCCTTTTTTACACTTAATAATTACACACTTGTCTCCTAAAACCATTTCCCTAATATTTTTTTTCATATTTTTCACCATCATATAATCATTTACCACCTTCATTATCCCTTTCATAACCTAAAACCCTTGTTGATAGTTTAAACTACATAGTCCTCTCCATGAACCTTATATTCTTATTGATAAAACTTATTAGGGTATAGGTCAACCCCTGACCAACCTAGTCTATGACCTAATTATTTTTTTCAATTGTGATACTAGGTCAAGTGGGTCGACCTTGTCAACCTAAAATTTTAAAAGGGGTTATGGTTAGATCCCCCTATATAAACACATTAATTTCATAATTTGTAAGAGAAGAGAAGAATAATTAAGACATATTGTGCATCTACTTATCCACCATTATAATTGAGGAAGAAGCTTAGAGTTTCATTTTTTATTTGGAGATATGAATATTATCTTATGGATAATTATTTTTCATGCATTGATAGGTTGTGTATCCTAGATATGATTTATCCTTTTCATCCTTACATACCAAAACAACATCTTACAAGGAATATTGGCCAAGAGAGATATTGATTCTATATAGGTTCATCTTTGAAGGCAAGTATTCCTAATTTTGTTCCACCTTTGTAAGAGTAAATAGATATGCATTTGTACTTCTCTTACATATATTAAAGTTTCATAAAAATTTATTTGAGTGTATGTATTATATGCATTTTTTATTTTATTATTTTTTACCCCCACTTTGTGCCACAAGATTTGGGGAAAAATAGATAAGAATTTTACTTTACTTGTTATTAGTTCAGTGAATATGAAAACATAGGACCTAGTTAGGGTTATTATGTAGTTTTGGTTAAGTGGAGGCTTTATAACCATCCATAGTGATATTATTATGGTAAGATATCCCTTGGATATGTATAGAGATCCATCTTGGTCATGAACCCAATTATCTAATGTATCCCCAATTGGATGTGTAAGTAGTATTTATCTTCTTTGAGCTAGGATTGATTTATAGATCTGTTGCATTTCCCATTGCATACATAATCTATGCCACCATTAAATTAACCTTATAATATTCCACCCCTTTTTATTTGAGGTAAAAATAATACATATTATTTATGTTACCTCAAAATGGTAAGACAACTCTAAATTTTTTAATCTAACCATGTGGCATATAAAAGGAAATATGTCTAGGTAGCTGTAACATTGAAGTGCATAGAACAAATGTGTTAACATGTAGGAATAAGATGAAAGATAAAAAACATGGAAATGTATATATATTAATAGTAAAATATCAATAATAAAACAAGAACACACACAAGATCAGTCAAAGGTAAGTCAAAAGTAAATGGTCCAAAAAGATCACAAATAAATAACATGTTCAAATACAGTGAAATCGAATGGACATGACTTAGTCAAGTGTATAAAAAATAAAGTAATGACATATTAAAATGTATAATAATGTAATGACATAATAAAATTTACAAAAATATAAACATAGGAATAGGGTTGAATATAATGGAACATATTCAAATGCTTGAAAAAATCAAGGTAAAACATTCAAAGAAGTGTGTAAAGGAAAAACATAAAAAACCAACTTAAGAATGTCATAGTGTCCCATGGATCGAATGTGTTAGAAAAAATGTCAATTAAATATAATATAAAGTACCTTTTTCAATGTATAATCATGGATAATAGGCATGCATAAGTACATATGTAAACTCAAACATGATAGTGTAGAGTGATCATTGAATCATATAACCTATATGTGTCAAGATCATAAGAGATGGATGATCCCAAATGTCTTAATGATATGAGTAGAGTGAAGTATCAACACCCATAAGTGTATCATGTATCTATGTATATGTGTATGTAGGAGTAAAATGATATGCTATTCCTCAATATGGGAGTAACACATAAATTCCTAGAAGCCACTAGAACATGTAGGTGCCAAAAGTGTTTTTGGATTTTTTAATGTGTTTTTTATTTGTTTGGTATTTTTGAATGAAATAATTGAAAATGGAAAAAATATCCATTCCCCTAATTTTAATGTAAATAAATAATCATTTTCCCAATCTAAATGCAAAGGACTATCTAGTAATTCGATTTGGTTATTCATACGATACCATGTCTTATGACTTATCATGGCACATGATGTAATCCATTTTAGTAAATTTATTCCATCTATTATTATCATATATGTATCATTGAATGCATCAATTGGAATACATATTATTCTATTTTAAAAATTAAATATAATACACCTATTTTTCATATCAAGCTTTCCTTCCATATCGGCCAACCAAGACTAACCTAGATGCAAGTTGACTCAGCTTCAAATTTGTTATCCATATCATTAAGTATATAATGTTTAGATCACATGAGATAGGTTAAAAAATCTATCCAAGGCAGTCTAAATTTAATGGATATTTCTTGAGTTAATTTTTATGATGTCTTATTTGCTAAAAATATATGCTACTACAAAGTGAGTCTTATTCTCTATCAATTGGAATATGTGTATAACATAAACTATCAATAGTTTTAGACACTATTATATGTCTTCATGTGTGTTTGAAGGTTGGTATTCTTAGGGAAGATGTAAAAATTTATTGTGGGGAAAAAATTTATTTGTCTCATATTTTTGTATTCTAGAATTATGGTCATCGAATCCCCACATTGAATTACATTGTGACATGTGATGTGATGGAAATTATAATATGGAAATCCTATTTGAGGAATAAGGAAACTGTTTGATTTGTGTTGAGTATAAGTTAAATGAATCATGTTATACTCAAGTAATATGGAAAAAATAGTATCAATGTTATCTTGTTGTTTTATGGTTTTTAAAATTTATTGTAAAGACTTTTGATAAAACTCTACATAGTGCATATGACTTAATGGAAGTGGGTTCCAAGATAATTGATCCAATGTGTTAAATGAAGAGGAAGGTATATAAAGATGAACATCTATATTTTCATTAATTTGAATTATTTTACCTTTCCCTTTATCTAATTTCATATCCAATTTTATCATTCCATGAGGATGGATCAATAAATGGAGGTTGACCATTTAATTCTCTCAGAAATTTTCTAAATTTGGTTCCCTTTGTAATGATTCTTGATTTTTATGTACATCTATGTGTACCTAGATGTTTAATTTATTGATAGGCTTTTAGTTATCCATGATTTTCTTTTAATACCCTAAGCCTTTTTTATTTGGATTATTATTGAGAGATATAAGATGGGTTATACCTTCTTTATGTTTGTCTAATCCTTGTCCTTGATACCCATATTTGAGGAAAAATCGAAGGCCAAAAAAATGCAATATTTTACTTGATGATTTTGAAGTGTATTAAGAACATGATGCATCCATCATTGTCATATTGGAATGTTTTGTAATCTTATGTTTATAATTTTTTATAGGTCTAGGATGCTTCATTTTTCTTGATGGCCTAATGTGACTTGGCAAAGATTCCATAATTTCTTGGTTAACCTTTCAAAAAAATCAATATAAAATGCATACCGAGAGGGATTATCACCCCTAATAAATGGAATATTATTTTTTAAATATTGGAATAGGAGGGGTTTTAATCAATTGTCTTCAAGGAACGTCCACTTTAGTAAAGAGTTCCAAATCCTTCATGATTTCCATATAGAGTTGATGAAAAATTTCATGATCAAATAAAAGTACCTTATCTCTATGAGAGATCAATTTTTTTATAAAAGTCAAGGGCATATGATTTGGATACTCCTTGGGATGGACCACATCATGTATTTAAAGAATCGGATAATAGACCTAATTAGAGGGATAATAGATACCACAATTCAAGACTTTTATATTTTTTACCTTGGCACTTAGAGGAATGCAAGAGTAATGGACTTTTGTTCCTTATTGTAGAGATTGTTGAAAGGTTTTATAGTCATAATCATCAAAATAATCAATGTTATCCATGATAAAAGAGAAAAAGAACACAAGAATTACAAGAAGGTTGGAGAAAAACATCTAAAAGAGAATGATTATGTGATAATGATTCTCAAAGATTGGGTCCACTAAATGTTTAACCTTAATTTGGATAAAGATCCTAATTTAGTGGTTAGGGTTAAAGATATAGAAATGATAGGGCACAAGGGTGAATTTTAGATCTACAATAGGTCAATTAATGTGTGGAACTTAGATGTACCATATGCTAAATTTATCAAACTAATATAGGATATTAATGGAAAATAAATCTATCCTAGATACACAAATGATATAAAATAAATTAAATAGTTATTTTTGATGCTAATATAGTGATGGATCTAGTACAAGTAGAAATTAGGTAAGAAGACAAATTTGGATCAATTTTTAGATTCTGGATCTAGTACGTTTGGCTCTCTAGACACATATGTTAGCTTGGGACAATTACATCAATAATACTATTAGATCTCAACACTAGTGTCATATATATACTATAAATTAAAATAGGAAGTGACCACCTATATTCTTCTTAGTTTGGCTTTGCCTTTGTTCTGGTTCATTTAGATCCAGGTCATGAATTATCACTCCTAGTGAAATGGAAAAAACTTAGTACTTCACCTTTTCATTTTCAATGTGACCTTAGTAAAAAATGTGTTAGTGTGCACATGGTGTCCATATGACCTACAATGACCCTGTTGTTAAAAGGCATCAACTACACAACTAATACTCCATAATAGGGCCTTAGATTGATGTATTTATTCCCTATATGTTGGATTATGTGTGAATAATGAAATATGTAAGGACATTACAATAATGACCTAGCTTGTAACTTGGAAAATATGACCTTCTGACTACTCATTTAGTACTTCAATCATGTATATGTGTTTTATCTATGACTGGTGTGGAAATACAGAAGCTTTGATTAATTGAGTTCTTAATAGAGTGATTTTTGATAAGTTCCTTGGTATTTTTTATATATATAGGTGGAGAATGAATAAGGGTTGATATTATATTTATTCCAATCTTATCAGGAGATAAATCACATTAAATCAATTATTCCAACCATTATAAAATGTTTTCTTTTAAAATTATATGGCTTTAGATAATTGGACACTTGAATCAAGCTAGGATAGTAATGTTGATCTTGTTGTCTAGCCTAGATGTTAGTGTCCAAGGAGAAGGAGAGTAGGGATATGCTCAAAACTGTAGAGGTGTAAGATAAGTACATTTTAAGCATTTTAGGTAAGATGATATGTTTTTTTCATAAATATAAGGCTTGTTAGACTAAGATATAGTCCAAAGGGTACAAGATAGAGTATTTTCAAAGATTATATAAGTGAGGCATCTATATAGCTAATAAGCATAGCTAGGGTCATGATTTTTCCAAGTCTACAAGACTTAGGTCTTACCTAATCACACTATATCATCTATAGAGAGGAAGTAGTGCATGCATTCTTATCATTGAAAGCTAGATAAAGAGGATTGGTTTCAAAATTTTCATTATCCAAATAAGGAATAATATTTTAACATTGGGATCATTATAAAAAGATTAGACACATCCATATTTTTCAACATTCACATCATTAGAAGTAGGAGAAGAAAATTCAACACTTTCAACATTTACATCATTAGGAAGAGAAGAGGGGAATTCAAAATTTTATTGATATAGATACTATATGCATGAAACATTTTGAATTTCAACATCATGAATGCTAACATTATGCATATCTATTTCATCATATTTGTTTGAGGCATTAATGAAATTCATGTTTTTAAAAAAAAATTAGGCCTTTCATCATTGGAAAAATAACAAAATAGAGAATTAGACTCCTCTTATTCACATTCAAGAGGAACAAAATTGAACTCATAACCATATGAAAGCATGTTATGATTGCAAACATATTCATTTAGACTTGAATTTCACAATTATTTTTTCATTAGCATAGTTAAAAGAAAATGATGAGGATTGATATTTTTTTGAGATGCTATAAGATCATCATATGAGATGCATTGATCATCAGGAATATTAAATAAATGATCTAAAATGGGGATTCCTAAGCATGTAATAGAAGTAAACATGGTGAGGAAGGATACAAATTTTGATGCAACCATATAGAGGAGAAAAATAATGCCATGGGGAAAAATAAAAATAAAACATTAGTTAAGTTATTCCCATACAACAAACCAGATTTGAAAAAAAATAAAAATAATAAAAATAATTTTTGTTAGAAGGAGAAACCCTATATTTATAATATAGGGTTTGGTTCAAATAAGTAAAAGGATGGTTTCACCATAATTTTTTATGTTAAATTAGATAAATAGATAAGCAAAATAATAAAAATAAAACTATTTGAATGAATCATTGTAATACTCATATATAAACAATGTAATACAATATTTGTAATAAATTAATTCAAGCACGTGTAATAAAAATATAAATGGTTGTAAAACTATGTGGCTAAGGGTTAAAAGAAAGCATATATTATTTAATTTTAAGCTATAAATGATTCTTTTAATTGGATTCATTTTAGTCTTTCCACTCATATTTATGTTTAATTTATTTAAATTTTTGAGTGTGTTCCTTGCCTGGACACTAACATCCAACTTTAGACATTTTTGTTGATGTTAGTGTCCTTATTTTATACTAAGTATCAACACCAAAATAGACTCCTTTTTGAATATTTTAGTTGTGGTTTTATAAATTTTTTTATACCTTCCCTCTAATGTATTCAAATCATTAGCATAGGCTATTTTGCTTTGTAAAATTATCAAAACCATAGTTCTTCATCTTCACAGTGATTACGAAAAAATTAGGTTAGTGTGCACATGGTGTTAAGATACCTAAGGAACCCTATATGAATGGGTATTACCTACATATTAAAAAATATTAACAGGGCCTCATAATTATTTAGTTCTCCCTGACATGTTAGTTTATGTGTGTATAAGGATGCAATGTGTGATAAGCAAGTACATAGAGTCACCTAACTTGAAACATGGAAAATATGGATCATGGAGTGTTCCCTAAGTAATTTAGAATTGTATAATGGTTGTACCTATGAATAATATTAAAATACGAAATATTAGGAAAGTTTTAATCACATAAATTCTTGATTGAGTGATTTTTCTAAGTTGCCTTGTTAGTTGTTACGTCTATCTAGGTAAGGAATGATTGAGATTGATTTTATATAAATAGCAATCTTTTTTTAAAAATATATCACATTAAATAAAAATGGTGAACCATAATTATACATTAAAAACGGAAATTTTAAGACTTTAAGGTACTAAAAACTTAGTTTCACATAAGAAAATAGTATCAACATAGGCATCTGGCTAGGACACAAGAATCTAGCTATATGAAAAATGGTTACATGTCCAAAACTTGTAGAGGATGATAATAAGTAGGATTATATAAATTTACATAGCATAAAAGGCTTTGACACTAAAATAACATATAATTGTAATAAGAGATAACCAATAGACACACGAGGTAATGGCTGTGAGGATTTTGACAATGAGAAGGTCCTAGAATTGAAGGGTACAGCCATGAGAAGTACTTATAAAGTATATAATACTAAGGTAATATATAATTCAAATTTATTATCTACACAAACATATAAACTGGAAAATATAAAAAACAAAAATAATCTTGTAATTAATCAAGTCAAAATACATTCATGAATGTGCAATCATATTAATAGTTTCATGGTGCCCAAAGAAAGCATACATTTGAGGGATCATATTTGGGAAGGACAAATCCCCAAAAATCTATAATGATTGTATATTAGGGTTTTGACTAGATTTATGATTATAAAAATTCTTTTTGATTTTTCTGGCTTAATAACTATCTTTCATTTTTTTATGACTTTCTATTTTTTAGGAGTTTTTGTATTTTATGATGTTTATATATTTTTATATTTATAAAATTTTTTATTTTAGATGTTTTGATTAATTTGTAGTTTCTAGAATTAAGTACAATGTATACTAGAAAAGGTAAAACATGTTTTAGCATAAAATATGTTATATGATGATTGGAATTGATTCATGATGATGTTTAATGATGCATACAAATTAGGGATGATGTACAATGAATTAAGGATCTCCAAGTAACATGTCACATGGTAACAAAGTGTCTAATTATAAAAGCATCACCTAGAGGACTATACCAAGATGGTTTCACAACAAGTCTCAATAATTTTTCCACCTCCTTATAAGGTTAAATATGATAATATGGGTATGATATGATCTATAAAGGGATGGTTATAGGATGATGATTTAGATAGGATGGTTTATAATGATTTTTATGGGATGTGTATAATGAAGGATTTGGATGGGTAATATGCTTAAAATAGGATGAATTTTTATGTAGATGGGACTTCCCCTAAATGTTGAGGTACTTTAAGATAAAAGAGCTTTTACACATAATGCCAAAAACCTAGTTTTCATCATGTTACTTTCCTAAGTCACCTTAGTAAATGGTTTTCACCATTAGATGAATTATTTATATTTCTCTTGATTTTTTTATTTCTTTATTTTTTTATTTTAAAATATATTATAAAAACATTGGATATTTTAGTTGTGTGCTCAAGTGATGTCATCATAAATTTCATTGATTTTTAGATTACATTCTCCCAAATTGATAAAAATTCCATCATAGCCCCTAAGATAGAGGTTGCTACCATGTATGGTGAAGTGGAAGGAATACTAGATGGAGAACATTAGTTGATTATGTGGAGGACTTTTAGGGGTAGAATTATTATGATGTGATGAGGGATTAGGACCAATAATATCATGTTTCATGAGACTAAGATTATTCTATATATGTATTTTCAAAATATTTTATAATGTGCTCATGATATTTGAAATTTGTGATTTAGAATTATCTTATAATTGTGCCTATGCAAGTGATAGATTGATTTATTCATATCTTGGTGAATTAAAAAGGTTTCCACTAAGGGATTAATTTTCTTGATTTATTGGACTATTATTTGGATTTGGGTTTAATAGCACATCAAAGAGGTTTTAAATAAAACACCTTGATTTGTGACTTTGGTTTTGATTTAAATTGTCCCATAGTACCTCAAAGAGGGTATTACTAAGGGGTGATAATTTATGATTTTATTTAAATTAATTTTTGGTTTATTTTTTATTTATTAATTATTTCTATTCTTTAAGATATGATGATGTTGTTTTTTTCTCTATTGGATGGATGCTAGCCATGAAATCCATTTTTATTATTACTATGGAATAAAGTCGATGATAAGTGATTTTTTCAGTCCTAATTGATAAGTATAAGCTATTAATTTTCAATATGGTGGTAAGTATGGATGGTATTATAATAGTATGGATGGAAACATAGTCCTTGTATGAACTATGAATAAAACATGTTTCAATGTTGGATGAGGATTTCTAAAAAAACCATGAAAGTGTCATGAACATATTTATGTTGACTAGAAGATAGTTTGTAGCTCATTAAATTAGATAATCTATGTATACATACATGTATGGGTTTGATAATTAAATTTTGATGGAGGCTAAGTATTTTTACATTTTAATTCATGATTTCAAGGATTTTGATTCATATATGATACTTAATACACTGGAAATAATCCATGAGGTTGTCTCCATGTAGCCATGATTTATTATTGTTAATTTCTTATTATATGAGGAGTTTGTCTTTGATAAATGGTGTTATTCTAAAATAATATGATGTTGATGTTGAATTATTGTTTAGTTTGGTCCTACCCATATGGAAGGTATTTTAATTTTTATTGCTTATAAGTACCATTATCACTTGAGGTATTTGGTGTTTGGTTGATGGAGATTTCAATATGTAATATGGGATTTAGTAATAATTTAGGGATAGTCTCATCAAATATGGGTTCATCAAATATTATTGGTTAGTATAAGATGAGGGTATGGTCTAAAATAGGTTGGTTAAATTCATTTTTAACAAATATGGGTGATTGGTGAAGTAATGGTTTGTCAAGTATTGGCTCATCAAATATGGGTCCTTCATCAAATATGGGGTGCAAATTAAATATTTTGAGATTGGAAAAATATGGGTGATTCGATAAAAATAGGTTCATATAAAATGGGTTGTTTAATGATGGATTAATTCTCTTAAACTTCACTTAGAGTGGAGGAGTTTGATTGTGATTTATAAAGGGATATTGATGTATATCCCTAATTACTATTTTTTAGACTTGGATGTATCTTGTTCTCACAAATTCTATATCCTTAGAGAGGTGATGGGTTACATGATTAAAGGGAAGTGTATGTATGATGGTTATATTTCAATGTGTTAGATTTTGAATTGATGGATTAAGGAGAAAGAATGGATACTAGGTGGGATACCTTTTAGCTAAGCTATTTTAGTTGGTTGATCACCTTTTTACATTGAAATAATTATGCCATAATTGGTTCGGTAATATGGGGGATATGAATAATTAGATGGTTGTTATTAGATGTGGGATTTGGATATATTATGTGCGATGCCATGGTTCTATATTAAACTTGGATTTGGATTTGTATTGATTTGTATTTATTAATTAATCTAAAATTGGATTTATATTCAATTATTTTTTAATAAGATTTGGTGTGATTTCAGATTTTATGTTTGATAAGGGATAGATGTTGCAATTTCATCAGTCCCAATCAACAATTGTGGTAGATTGAACAAAAACATGAAGAAAGGATTTGAGTGGATGTTATATCTAGATGATTATATTTAAATAGAATTTAACTTTGATTTAACTATGATTTTGATTTGTGTTTTGATTTAAATTTGAATTTTGATTTGGATGTTTGATTTTATTGGGATGTTGGAATTGATGTTTGAATTATATTTGGATGGTCATATTTGGACATGATTTGATTTTATGTTGTACTTATTGAATTATTATTTCATTTGAATTTAAAATGATTTGATTTTTTATTTTTAATTTTGACTTTGGATTTCTAACTTGTTTGATTTTGGACTTGAACTATATTTTAATTTAATATAAATGTTGATGTTGGACTTTATGTCTAAATTTTAGATGTTTACCATTGACTTGATTTGAATTTTGAAGTTGAATTTGATGATTTTGAATTTTTTAATTTGATTTGTATTTTTAACATTATTGAATGCTAACTTGATTTAATGAATATTTGATTTTAAAATAGTTACACAAGGATAAATGAAGAACACACAAGAAAAAAAAACTTATGCTAGTAATTGTGTAAGCCTAAAACTCAGAGTGAAAGTTAGAAAATAAAATATATACAAATGAATTATGATATAAAATATACTAAACTTAACATAAAATATAAGAAGATAATAATAAAAGAAAACTAAATTAATTACTTAAAAAATGAGATGCATTTTCATAACCTTATCCATTGTGTTATCAAGGGTGAATTTTAGCTTGAGTGCTAATTTGGATGCTCAACTCCTTTCCAAAGTAAAGAGAATTGGGTAGCATTTTGTTATGCAATATGATTTTGTATGTCTTGGATTCACTTATATTGATTGAAAATTCAATGTCACTTTATTAGATTGAAGGTGGATGATCTAAAGTAATGGATTACACATCAATTTATTGGCTTATAAGAGGATAATCAAATGGTTGAGGATATTTGAATTTGTTGATTTGTTAAAATAATCAACAGTGAGGAATTAGTCCTCATCCATGAGGATGATGACCGATTCCATGGGTTGAGAATAAAGAGGAATTGGTTGAGTGAATCGGTGATAATGGGTCAAGTTAGATGGTTGAGTCATATTGAACATTGAAACATTAGAAGATGAATCAAAAAGTAAATGAAGAAGTTGAGGAAGTAGTTGTATAAGTCAGCACATGGTTGAGAGAAATGTGGAGGATGTTTGTGTGAGGTGGAAAATCCATACCTTTTATTAGTTTTGGAAGAAAATAGGAGTGCATGAGTATAATTTATTAATTAATTAAGAGTTAATAAATTATTTGAATTATGGAGGGAAGTGATATTAATTTAAATTTTAATTATGAATGGTGATAGGTTAGTGTGTCAAAGTGAATTTTGACTTTAAATGGTAAAATATATGTATCTACATTTTCCTCTCTTTAAAATGATGTTGTGAATAAATAATATTTTTAAGAATAATAGTTGAAGTAGAGAGTTCATGATTCTGAAGAAAAAATTGCCCTAGGTAGATGAAATTGAATGTGATGATGCCCCATCGAGTGTCCATGAAAGAAAATGGATGAACACTATAAATAATTGAAAGAAAAATGATGAAGTGGTGAATAATTAACACCATAATTAAATAAAAGAACTTGAATTAATAAATAACTTGTAATATTAAAACATGTATAAATTGATTTTCCTCTATTACTTAAAAAAAAAAAGAATAGATTAAAAAAATGCATTTGTATACTACACATTTGATTGGTGCTCAGGACTTAAGGATCAAACGAGTGGATGTGGGTATGATACATCTTGATGATGGTATTATATAATCCATAGAAAAAAAATCTAATGTGGTAAAACATTACAAGACTAATAGTTATAAGTAGTAATAAATATGTAAAGGACTTCGATTAATTTTTTGTATGGAATTTGGAGAAAGTTGGTTATGAAATGTGAAAATAATGATTTGGGAGGGAAATTATTTGAATGATGGAATGTTGTGTAAATAGAGGTAGGGTTTTGTTTGAAAATCATTTGTGAAAATCATTTCTTTGTGATTTGTTTGTAGATTGAAGTTGTGTGATTTTACTCTAGGTTTGGAGAGAAAATGGATAGGATTCCAGTGAATAGGCATCATAACAAGCACATACAAATGCACTAGAGGCCAAAGGGGAGTAGTGATGTGGCAAATAATAATATCAATTATTTTGTTTGAGTTACATTAGCATTTAATGCCATGTAAATTTGAGAATAATGAATGAGTTATTTACCTAATGGTGAATTTGACATTTATAGTGATGATTTTGTCAAGGTAAATAATGAAATCATAAATAATTAGGTTAAATGCTAAGAATGATTAATTCATCCAATGTCATGGTGAATTCATAACAAAAATTATGAAACTTGTTCAAAAGTTCAGTGAATTCATCTAAAACCATATCAATTTCATCATAAAGTGCATCAAATTCAACAAAAAGTATAGTGAATTTGTTAAATTGAATAGTCAATTCACCACAGAAAATGGTAAATATGTTAGAAGTGTAATACTAAAAATTGATGTGTTTGGTAATGATAAAAAATAAATTGATGTGGAATTTTATGAGGGATGTGTAGTTGAATAGGATTAACATTGTACTTATTTGATTATATGTAGAAGAGACTACTTATTTTATGCACATGACAGATATGCTCAAGATCACTTGAGCTAATGGAAAGGTTCATCAATTGGGAGGGAGAAGTACTATGTCATGATGATAGACATTACTTTGGAGTGGTTGTATTCACATTAGCTAGTGGTTTGAGTTATTTTAAAACTAGTTTTTTTTAATCCATGTTTATACCCACTCATGAAGCTAAGCTTTATTTGGAATTTTTTTTATATTGATTAGATTGTTTTGTTTGAGTGAATAAATAATATTTTGTTGTACACTTATGTTAACAATCCACATAGATTCAATTTGTTCATAACAATAAATAAATTGTTATGAAACCAACTCTTTTTCCTATTTATTAGGATATCCTTATGCTTCTCCTTATTGTGTGTGAGAAAGAGAGGAATCTATAGATTTTATATTTTATTATTGAGATATGAGATGAAGTTTATGTGGTAACACATGCAAGATTGATCATGTAGTTGAATGAGTGAATATAACACTGCATCATGGTATTAGAGTAGTCTTTTACTTTATTTCTCAATGAATTATCTCTATATATGTAGGTATTTCATTGCATTTTCTACCTATATGAGTTTATGATTTTGTAGGGTTTTATGGAAGCCATACACATCACTAGGTATTTGACATTGATCTCCATTAAAATCTACTTTGTGTACTCTAAGGAATTTATCTTTTTGGAATCAATCCACAATTATTTGTTTCAAATCAATTTGCATTTTTGCCTTTAACTTGAATTGGATTAGTTGTCTATTCTCTACATATCCACTATCATCTTTGATTGAGATATTACCGACTTGTGCTCTTTACATTAAATATCAGTTATATTGATCAACTTATTTTATCATTTATATTAGACACACCTAGTACAATGATTCACCATATGTTTATGGCACCTGAGATGGCATAACCAATGCCATTAGATTTTTTACTTATATTATGATCTCTCCAATGGTGATTCATGACTATTTAAAAGCTCTCAAGGTGATGGAAAAATCAAAGTGAAATAAATCTCTCTTATTATCCATCAATTATTGGTGTTTAGGAGCTTTCTCCATGAATATTTGTTTCAAAATATAGTCATGGTTCATAGTATCACCATTAACTCATTACCTATATACAACATTATGTTAGAGGTTTAGTTATTGGATGTAGTAGTATCCAACACCATTTCATTAATGTCTTATTGAATATGACACAATATGGTTTTAAATAAACCTACATATTAGCTCTATTTGATGTCTCCTCAAAATTGACCCTACATGAGTTCCACCTATGATATCTAACATTTCAAACATCTCATTGATTTAGATCATGTCATGAATGACTTAAAACTTGGATTCATGCACGTGATTCCAAAAGGCCTTACTATTTTTTGAATCCTTCATTCATAGCCACAACCTCCATTTAGATAAGGAGATGATTAAATTTATTTCCCACACACCTGGGAAATGTTGAAGGCCTTGCCTGTTATTTGTGATGGGCTAGATAGTGGTTCATCTACCTTATAATTCTTGCACTAAATTACATTTATAATAGATGACTTTATTGTCTCCACGTTTACCCTTGGCCCACAATTTTTTGCATTTCATTAGGCTTGATTACCCCTCTCCCACTACTATCGATATTAGTTTGTGGCTACTGGTCAACCAGTCACCATCAAGCTTTTATCATGTATCCATATCCCAATTCTTATATATTACATAGCATTGGACAAAATATGTAGTTAAAACCCTAATGTTAAGGATTAATTATTTCCCCTAAAATTCAAAGGGTTATAATTTAAATAGGTTTCCTTAAAATCAATGGTTAAGGTGCATAGGCACCTAAGCGGTTTTTAAACCTTTGATAGAAAATTTAAGTGGAGGAAGGTCTAGGGTTCAACCCCCTCCAATACCACCAAACAATTTATTTTATTAAAATTGTTTTTGTTGACATTATAATGGGTTGACGTTTTTTTTAAAAAGTGCTCATATTATTGATAAAAGGGAGAGTGAAACTTTATTTAATTGGGGTAACCATTTTTAAGTGGTGAATTATTGTAAGGGGATTTCTTATTCTTTGAATTAATTTGGAAAATAAGTCTTATTTTTATGCCTAGAGGGGACCTTTTCTCTTGTAAGTAGGTGATATATAAGGGATATTATTATAACAATAGACATTGTAAATAGAGAAAAATTCCTTTTAGGAATATTTTTATCTTCTTCATTTCCTTTTTAAGGCTACGTCTTTGTGCATTGTATCCTTTTATACTCATGAACACATTTTTCGTGTAACATAGTGTCCCTCTTTCGCAATTTTTGCCATTATCAATTTTTAATGTCTCATAGTATGGATTTTCATATGATTGAACCCATTATTCCTTCAAACTACACCACTTAGAACAAAAAAATTTAGGTTCACTTATAGATGAAGGTATTATGGAAAAATTTTCTTGGTGACTTTCCCATTTTTATAGATGAGGACAACATTTTGTGTCTTGAATCCTTGAAAAAGGAGATATTTTTATTTATTCACCTACATGTTTATGATAGTTTTTAAACTCATATTAATCATGCCATGTCATCTATGGAATCTTGGTACATTATTTCATAATTTTTTGATGAGGTCTCTTCACCTCTAATGGTTCCTCTTAGAGTGAGGATTCTTATGTTGGTAACATTGTTGAAGAGAATGAATCAGTTATGGTTAAGTTCATTCTCCTACACTAAAACTGATGCACCAATTTGAGTTGTTGGAGAATGAACCTATGGAGATCATATATGTTTAGCTTATGGAGTTGAGAAAGATGGACATCTATCCATGATAGCCATGGAAATCCATCAAACAAAGGTGAAGAGAGCCTTGGACAAGGGATCTTATTCATGAAGTTTCAAAGAATGAGATTTGGTCCTCAAGTGGGATAAGGACAAAGCTAAGATATGAAGGCATACAAGGTTTGAATTTCCTTAGCATGGTCCATACATAATCTCTAGCTATAAATCCCATAATACCTTTCAAATTATAAGGATGGATGGTGAGGAAATTCTTATCAAAGTTAATGGGATACACTTGGAGCATTACTAATGAAAACTAAGTTCCCTGTACATATTTTCTTTATTTCCTCCAAGTGTTGTCCTAGTACATTAGTTTATTTAATTCTACTTTGTGTAGTTAGCTTCCCTATTTTTTTGTCTGCTTCCCTATTTTAGTGGAATTCACTATATTTTCAAGTTAAAAGGTTTATTTCAATCATAGATCATATTTATCATCATTAGTGAATCCAAGATTCATGTATATCATATGATTTTTCAAGCATAGTAGGCATGCTACCCAATTGAGTCACCAAATATGTTGGCTAATTTTGGCCCACATACCCAGCCTTGATAGGATATGGTTTAAATAATTGAGTAGAGTCCTAGCTTAAGAATGATCTAGTAGTAGAGGGATAATATGTACTTCAAGATAAGATACCTTGAAATTTTAAAACATTTTAAAATAATTTCTTTAGTATTAAAGTGTGAATTTGGTGATCATAATGAGCTAGACCACTATGGCATGTCATGTACAAGCAAAAAAATTAGTCTAGTTACACATTTGATAGATGCACTTGAGAAGTCAACTAGGGTCAAATATTTGCATGGCCATGAAGTTATTCATTCCAAGATCATCTTTTAAAAAATTGGTGTCTTGATGAGCTTATTATCTCAAGATATAAACCTTAAAAGTTAGACTTAAAGAGTGAAACATATGTGAGGACATTAAGTTAAAGATACAACAAATAGTTATTTAAATTCAAAAGTTCCAATGTTGAATCCAAAACTAACAAGTGTCTAAATATTGAGAGCTAAGATCAAATCCAATGATGAGCAAGAAATTTGTGACATTAGTGGGTCCTAAAGATCTAATGGAAAGATTTTGATCATGTAACAAAGATCAATAATAAACTTCAAGTCAAAAGGTTATAATTGAATGCATCAATGACAAGTGTCAAGATCTCATGTACCTAAGTAGAAATCTGGTGATATGTATTGACTGACATAGCTAGTAGGCTCGAGCAAATTAATGGATTATGTTTAATCATATAAATCAAGATCAATAGCAAGAGAGAGTTCAATAAGTTAATGAATCTTAAAAGCAAATAATAAGATACCAAGTATCACAATTGTGGTGACTGGAAAAATATATATGGCTCTTATTCATTTGTACCAAAGTAGATCTATGATGCACATGAGGTCAAGGTGTTAAATAACTGATAGTAGGATTTTGAGAATGAATGAAGAGTTGTCAGGTGGAAAATTCTAATAAACTTAGGTCAAAATCAAGAGCCAATATAAAAATTCAAATCCAAATTTGATCAAAGTTGAACCAAAGCAAATGTGTCAAGCAAATGCCATGGAGGTAGACACATCAATTTTCTATGGATTCATCAGCAAAGCCAACAACATGATTATGAACTTTTTATCCACTCTTACATGTAAAAAATGAATTATTGAGGAGAAATGGATGCTAGAAAAATATCAAAATAGATTGATTAAGCTATTATGACTACATCAATATCAAAAGGAGATTGAAAAATATTGATCTAGCTATTATAATAGCTTTGACATAAATTTTTTATCTTTAGAATGACTTGATCCTACCACTATAACCATAATTAGCATCCATATACTCCAAAAATAGATTAAAAAGGACTGATACAGTTGTTTTGGTTTCTTTATAGAATTATTCTTAGATAGACACTATAATCTTTTCTAACAACTTCAAAACTAGAATGATGGGAAATCTATGTTATTATTCTCACTTCTCTATCCTTATACACATGATACCCATCTATCTAATCCCATTATACTATAATTATAGGTTTATAAGCCTTGAAATATATCCCTCTCTTTGGCATGACTAGACTCTATCAACATTTTTACTGTAACACCTATTTGATGCAATAAAGACTAAATTTCTCTATTTGTAAACTAAATTAAAGTGTGTTTCATGAATTAATTGATTTGGTTAAGTGAATGCATGTTTTCCTTGTCTCTATCTATTTTTTCTCACCCTCATCCAATGTTTTGATAGTTATCATAGGTCATTTTAAGTGCATATATAGTATGTTGGTTAGTTTGGAAGTGGACAATTACCCTCCTATGATAGGTTAATAACTAGTCCATGCCTTGGTATGAAATAATTATGTGGGATATGATCAAAGAGTTTATAATGTGATTTTTAGAAGTATTTATTACATCCTATAGTGTGGCTTATGAAATTAGAAGGATCAAAACATTTGGTGTGTCACCTCATTTTTACATAATTTTATGAATTGTTGTCACTCTCTCTCCCTTTTATAAGAAAGTGTTAGCTTAGGTATAGTTTAGGTGATATATCCAAAATCAATCTGATCTTATTTTGAGGTCCATCCTAATTTTAGGTGACCCATAGGCTAGGCCCATTCCCATGTTGGACTAGGTTTGAGAAAGAGGACATAAACAATCCCCTTTGCTCAACAAGGTGAAACCTAAGATGCCAACACTTACAACTTGACTTCATGCACATGATTACAAAAGGACTCACTATTTGTTTAATCCTTCACTCATAGCCATGACCTCCATTTATTCAAATAGATAATTCTATTTACTACCCACACACTTGGGGAATGTTAAAGGCCCTACCCATTTTTTATGATGGGTAGGATAGTCATTCATCTACCTCACTTATAATTCTTGCAATAAATTACATTTCTACTAGATGGATTTATTGTCTCCACATCTGACCTTAGACCATAATATTTTTAATTTAACTAGGATTGATTACCCTCTCTCACTACTATTGATCTCAATTTGTGGCCACTGGTCAACCAGTCACCATCAATCTTTTATCATCTATCCATTTCCTAACTCTTGGATACTACATGGCATTAGACCAAATCTACAATAAAGGACATGATGCTAAGGACTAATTTATTTCCCTAAATTTTAAAGGGTTATACTTTAAATAGGTTTAATTTAAATAAATAGTTAAGGTCCATAGACACCTAAGTGGTTTTTAAAATTTATGTAGAACATTTAAGTGGAGGAAGGTTTATGGTTCAACCCCCTCCAATATCACCAAACCATTATTATTTAAATTATTTTTGTTGACATTATACGAGGTTGATGCTTTTTTGAAAAGTGCTCATGTTATTGATAAAGGGGAGAGTGAAACATTATTTAATAGGGCTAACCATTTTTAAGTGGCAAATTATTGTAAGGGGATTTTTTAATCTGAAAAGTAATTTGTAAAATAAGTTTTATTTTTATGCCAAGAGGGGACCTTTTCTTTCGTAAGGAGGTGATATATAAGGGATAATATTAAAATGGTGGACATTCTAAATGGATGAAAATTCCTTGTAGTCATATTTTTTATCTTATTCATTACCTTTTTAAGGTTACGTCTTTGTGCATTGTATCTTGTTACACTCATGGACATACTTTCCTTGTAACATGATGTCCCTCTTTGGCCATTTTTACCATTGTTGTTTTTCCATGTCTCATAGTATGGGTTTTGTTGTGATTGAACCCCTTATTCCTTCAAACTACACCACCTAGAAAACCAAAATGTAAGTAAACTTATAGATAAGGTATTGTGGAATGTTGTTCTTGGTGACTTTCCCATTTTTATAGCTGAGGATGAGATTATGTGGCTTTCATCCTTGAAAAATGAGGAACTTTTGTTTATTCACCTCCATGTTTATGACAATTTTTAAATTCATATTAAGCATGACATGTCACTTAAGGACCCTTGGTACATTATTTCAACATTGTTTGATGACGTCTCTTTACCTCTCATGGTTCCTATTTTTATTTTTTTTACTTCATCTTAGAGAGAGGATTCTTATGTTGGTGACATTGTTTCTCCACTATCTTCTCCTATTTGTAAAGATGAGATTCTTGATGTTGATTTGTATGAGGATTCTTTTGAGATTAATTTTTTCCCAAAAATTCAAAGGGTTATACTTTAAACAGGTTTCCTTCAAATTAGTGGTTAAGGGATATAGACACCTAATTGGTTTTTTAAAATTTGATAGAACATTTAAGTGGAGGAAGGTCTAGTGTTCAACCCCCTCCAGTACCACCAACTGTTAATTTTATTTAAATTCTATTTTTGACATTGTAAGGGGTTGATTATTTTTTGAAAAGTGCTCATATTATTGATAAAGGGGAGAGTGAAACTTTATTTAATTGGGATAACCATTTTTAAGTGGAGATTTATTGTAAGGGAATTTCTTCTTCTCAAAAGTAATTTGTAAAATAACTCTTATTTTTATGCCAAGAGGGGACCTTTTATTTTGTAAGGAGCTGATATATAAGGGATATTATTAAAATATTGAATATTATAAATGGAGTAAAATATGTTATAGGCATATTTTTTCTTCTTCATTTCATTTTTAAGGTTGTGTCTTTGTGTATTATATATTGTCACACTCATGGACACATTTTTGGTGTAACATGATGTCCCTCTTTGGCCATTTTTTTAGTTATTAGTTTTTCATGTCTCATAGTATGGATTTTCATATGATTGGACCCCTTATTGCTTCTAACTACATCACCTAGAAATCCAAAATTTAGGTGCACTTATACATGAAGGTATTATTTAAAGTTTTTCTTGGTGATTTTCCAATTTTTATAGATGAGGACAAGATTTTGTGGCTTACATCCTTTTAAAAAGAGGCACTTTTATTTCTTGACCTCCATGTATATGATAGTTCATAAACTCATATTAAGCATGCCATGTCAACTAAGGAATATTGGTACATTATTTCAACATTATTTGATGAGGTATCTTCACTTATCATGGTTCCTCTTTCTTGTCCTTCTTAGAGTGAGTATTTTTATGTTGATGACATTGTTTCTCCATTATCTTATCTTATTTTTAAGGATGAGATTCTTGATGTTGATTTACATGAGTAATATTTTGAATCTATGTCTCTTCATATTATTTCTTGTCCTCTTTTCAGTGTTATTTAGGACACATTTTTTGGGGATGAGACACTAGTACCACCTTTGTATATTATTCCAAATGGTGATTTGAATATTGATGGTCACTTGGATGAGGTACCTTCACCTCCTCCACATAATGATGCACATTTCAATATAGTTTTTTTTAATCCTAATTTTTACTTTGGTATCATTTTTTATAGTTTCCTACCAATCCCTAATCATCCCATTGATCTTATGACCTCTTTCTTATAAATTTTGGAAGAAAATAGGAAACTCATGATGCATAATTATCTTATGTGCTTCCCAATTCATGAAAAATATGACCTCATTTATTTTCTATAGAAAAAACTTGTTCGCATACAACATCATTGTAATATCCCATTATGTTGTGTTACTAAATTCAATATACATCCAGTTGATGCACTTTTTTATAATGTAATATAAAAGATTCTAAGTAGTATATTATTCATGGTGATCCTATTATTGTAGATGATACTTATGTGCCTCTTTTTTTTGCACACTTTGCACATCCCACTACATTTCTAGGTTCATATATTCTTGCTTATTTTGAGAAACATATCACTAGTTTTGGCTACCTCATGATTTGTTTCATGGGTCACACTATAAGACTTATGGGAATTAGGAAGAAATTATAGGGCATTTCTTGCCTTATCAAGCATATTACATGGATTTTTTAGCATGGTATTGGTTATGATGCAAGTGCTTCATATTCATTAGAATATTTTGATAGAGCTCTATCTTTTGTTCACTCCACTCTTCATGAGGATATTGAGCTACATATGGTATATTTTGTACCTTTACTTAGGCCTAATAAACCCAAGATTAAATTGGTCAAACATGATCTACTTGACACTTATTTGGATATTACCTTGAATTCTTCTATTATGTACTTTGTACCCACTCATATGTAAGAATCTTCATCCCAAATTCATGTTCATTTGGGGTGTATTTATGATCATTATTAACGGTGCCAATAATGTTCTTTGGGAAGAATATATAGGCAAGGTTCTTCTACCACTCATCTTCTTTGACCACACATTACCCTGTCTACCTTTTGATGCTCCTTGGTTATTTGATCTCTTTGTTAGGAATATGTGTTTTTGGAGCCTACATATCTTATTTCATAGATGTTATCTACTACAAATTGAGTTGATTATGGAATATATTTCATCACTTGGTGATATTTATATTGTGTAGGACCTTTATTTATAGTAAAACTAAGAGTCATGTAATTTTTTACTTCATGTTTATGTGTTCCATATTCAAAACATTAGTTTTTAGTTTTTGACTATCCCATCACCACTAGGGATATATTATTGATATATTTGTATCTTTATCCTTAACATTGATATTATCCTTCAAATTTTTTGTTGATTTTGATCTCCCTCTATAGGATAACTAGACTAGTGTAACCCAATGTCAACATTTCAGTATTGTGTAGTGGGATTGGCCCACTCATACATATATGTTTTTTAGACTCAATATACCCAATTAAACATTATGGGAGGGTTTGTGCACATACAACTTCATGTGTTGTGCTCATTGATAGCCCTTGTCACACTACATTATATTTTGGAGGTAGTTGATTAAGTACATATTTTATTTGATGGGCTTCATTCCATCAGGTGAACCTACTGTAGGTTTTTGTTGATATTTTTAATTCATGATTCTTGGGATGCCTTGTAAAATATGTTCTTTTATTCACTCTCACTATGGTTATAATAGTTTTTAGGTACCTTATGGTGATATATGTCATCCATGATAACTCTTTTTCCCCTATTTGTGATCACTATTTTTTAAGGATTGATCCTCATATAGAGTACCAATTCCTATTTGACTTATCAATTAAAATGACTTGACATCCAAGTATTATCATATTATGAATTGGTTACCATAGGGATACTTTATATTTCACTATGATTTTTATAAGAGTACATGATCATACATAGCTATAGGGACCCATTTAGTCTCTTTTGATTTCTCCTTTCTCACTCCTTATTTTATGTTTAAGGGAGGGTGTTGGAGTGGTCATTTTCACACTAGCTAGTGGTTTGTGTTATTTACAAATCAATTTTGTTTATAGTCATCTTTATGCCCAATCATATAGTTAATCTTACTTTAAAGTTTTTTATATTCATTAGATTATTTTTTTAGTTCACATAAATTATCCTTTTTTGTGAACTTATTTTATCAATTCACCTATATTTGAGTTGTTCACAATAACCAAGTGGTTGTTATGAAACCAAATCTTTTGCCTATTTATTAGACACTCCTTGTGCTTCTCTTTAGTGTCAAAGAGATGAATCTATGGATTGTATATTTCATTCTAAAGTCAATAATGAAGATATTTTCTTGTGCATAATTCATTTATGTGTGCATAATGTCTGAGATGAATTTTTTGTGGTAATGATGTGTAAGAGTGATTCTACAGTTGCATGAATACGTATAAAACTCCATAATATTTGACATTTAATAATTTTTTTGGGTACTATGTTATGTCTCATATAATGAATATTTCAAGGTTAATTGATTACTCAATGATTTAATTTAGTACCTTATATGTTGTGTTATATTATTGATGTTTATGATGTGATTGAGCTAGATGAT
This sequence comes from Torreya grandis, assembly GCA_037957365.1. Taxonomy (NCBI): domain Eukaryota; kingdom Viridiplantae; phylum Streptophyta; class Pinopsida; order Cupressales; family Taxaceae; genus Torreya; species Torreya grandis. The sequence continues at coordinate 904,409 of JARHVA010005768.1, read as the reverse complement.
TGTGGTTTAGTTGTCTTTTGAGACATTTCTATTTCATTAAGATATTAATGATGTTGTGAAATTTTGTAGTGACACTTGATTTTTAAGTGTTATTGTGAATCATATTAAGTGGATTTAGTAAATGATGAATTTTAATTGATTCAATTATATTACTTAATTCATTTATTATTCTTATCTTTTCCAAATAGTGTTGATGGTCTTTTTTGTGATTGTAAGGACAAGCACAATGAGTTATGTTTCTTATAATTCATGGAAACTAGATAGGGTGGAAAATAAGAAACAAGTTGAATAAAATTTAAAATAATTTTGATCTTTTCTTTCTTGTTGAGATTTTTGTAAGTTGTTTTTGTTTACTTATTGAGCATGATTCTTGCCTAGCATTATTTTTGAGTCTATCAACTTAGTCCAAATTTTTTGAGTATGTTTTTTTTTTTCATTTTAGTTATTACTATAATTATTGATGATTGACTGATTTATATTAAGACCCTTAAGGCTCAATGATTATTTGACCTATATTATTTCTTTGATTGGTTATTTTTTAACTTACCTTAGGATTGGATGCTCATGTTATGTTTTAATCACCCAACTCTATTGACTCCCACATATATGTCATGATTAAGTGACTTAGTCTTAGTAAGATACTTGACTAGACCTATGCAAGATAGTAAAAGTAACCACAAGCCACATGGGGTTTAAATTAGTTAGTTGGTTTTAGTTTCTTTTTGTTATGGCCTTGACTTAGGTTGATGTATTTAACTTAATTTATGAGGGCTTAGGGGTTGATAGACTTTTGTTTCAATATATTATTTTGCTTCGTTATTTGATGCCATTTTTGGAACCCTAGTTGAAGGGATAAACTTTGATAGAATTTTTCTTATGGATGTCATTGAGGGTTTATTAAAAATAATGGCCATTATGGCTTGATGTTTTTCATGGAGACTACCATTACAGTCATGGTTTTTTTTCCTTCCATGAGGGGAGATTTATGTGGAATTTATTTCTTTATTTAGGTGAGTTGGTAAAACATAGATAGTTAGGGTTTTCTTATAAAGGATAATGAAAAGGAGAAAGAGGAGGTGATTCAAACTCTTGAATTTTTCATTCAAAGCTATCAAGTAAGTTTTTTTATTTTCCTTTATATTTATATGTACTCTAACTTATTTTGATTTCTGGTTTCCATTTTAAACTGCTTAGAAATCTTTCTCTTGGTATGCAAATCAAAATGGGTTATTGGTATTGTTTATTTTATAGAAACCTTGAATATTATGAATTTTGGTTTTAAAACTATAGATTCCATTAATTTATTTATCAATTTCATGGTGGTTATGTGGCCATGGTAAATAAGAATAATAATTTTTTTATTACTAGGGTTTTATTGATGATTATAGTATGGTTATGGTTGACCTTGAAATAATATCTTGAGGATTTGTCTTTCCATTTAAATAAAATTATTTTCTAGGTTTTTTATTTAATGGTATTTGGTCATTATTGAGTTTTGATTATTTAAGTAATCATGTATTTATCCTATCAATTCAAGGTTATACATTTTCAATCTACTTGCAATAATTTCTATTAGAGAGTTGTCATGATGATGTCATGTCAATTTCCTAATGAGTGGATGAAGTGATTTGATAGCCTAAGTAACAATGACAAAGTGTGTAATTTTCTTGTCTTAGTGTGCTTAAAGGAGGCTTGGTTGATCTTCATTTTGGGCATGGTTAGATATGTTCAAGCATGAGTGTGGTGATTGTATCATGTGAAATAAGTACCTAATATGTTATATATGCTTTAAGAGTCTTTTTACATAACTAGAATTCTTTCGGTAGTTTACTATGTTCATCTAGACATTTTGGTCTAGTGGTAAAAAATCTAAGTAGGTAGTTTGATGACATGACCATTACCATGTGAGAATGAGTCAAGGGGAGATAGTCATATGGTTGTGATCACATTAGTCCCTATTTTTTATCAAGTCATACATTGAAGTGTTATCAAAGATATGAGGGTGAAAAGTTGGATTCTCAGTTAGAATTCATTATTTTCCCATACTTAGCCAAATTTATAATGTGGATAGAGAGAGCCAAGTAAGAATTTTGATGATGGAATGTCTCACATTAGTGAACATTTCAGGAGAAGGTTATCATATGGTTTTATTAAACTTTGATCCTCATTTATTTACACTAAATTTTAGATCATGAGATAAAGTACAACAAAAGATATTCATATACAAAGTTGGGCTCCCGAGTAGTTGACTGTATTTTCCCATACTTGGCTAATTTTACAATATGGCAAGAAGAATTGAGTGAGGATTTTTATGGTGTTATATATTTCACATGTGAAGGTGTCAAGAGAAATTTATCATATGGGTTTATTTATTTTTTAACATAGATGATATATGCTAAATTTGAGATCAATCACTGAAGTACAACAAAAGTTATGCAGGACTAAAGTTGGCCTCCTAAAAAAATTCTAAGAATAGTGGGTTCTATGACAGAAGATTTTGAGAATGCATTTTAATGACATTATATCTTGCACACATGAGGGTTATAAGATCAGTATGTCCCATGGTTAGAATACACTATGTTAGGAGATAATCAAGGCCAAATTTGAGATCATGCATCAAATCACAAAATAAGTTATTAAGGATCAAAAATGGCTACTTAGACATATTGAAAGTGTCCCCATAGTCATTTTTTAAAAAGTTAAAAAATTGAGAAAGATTGATGATGAAATTTATTCTAAGTAGTTAGGAAGCAGTGAGATGAGGATAGGTGTATGATGTTTAATAACTAAGTAAAGGTATATCATAAATATCAAATGGTGAGTGGGTGTTCATTCAAATTGATCAAATGGTAGGCATTGATTGCCAAAGACCTGACTGATCCATGAAGATTGATAGAGCACATTGAGTCAACATTTCAAGATTCCATGAAATGAGGTCAAAGTGATATAGTTTTAACATCTGAGCATCGATTCCTATCCACTAAATATTAGAAGAGATAAATGATGAATATTTGATCTAAGCTGAGAGGACAAGATATTTGATCATTGTGTTTGAAGGTTAACTATGATTATTTGAATTCAAATATTTGAATTTAACATAGTGAAAAATTAAAGATTTATATTTTGTCTATATATTTTGACAAAAGATGAATTTGATCATATTATAAAAAGAAAAAATAAAGACACCATGGTACATCTAATGACCCTAATTTGAAGATCTAGAAATGTGTAAAAATAAAGATATTGAGCTTCAAAGTTGCCTATGGTTTTGTGCTTATTTTGAAAGTGACCTTAGAAGAGTAATTAAGCTTATGTAGATGTTGTTTCAATGTATCATGATGAATTAGCTATTGTATCATGTTTTAAACTCCATGACGATGTTTTATGTACATTTTGGAGGTGTGTTCAATCTATCTTGAGTATGAATAATTCTTAAAAAGTTGACTATATGTTCGATAATTGTGTTCTTATGTATAAGGTCTCTATTTGAGTTATTTGATCATATGAAAAGGTGAGATAAGATTACTATGATAATTTAAGGATGTTAAAGGCGGCATAAGGAGTGGGTGACATAAGGAGTAGACTCATGTATTTGAAATTTGTCCTATATTCTTGTTTTGTTTGATGGTGTGTTAAATGGGTGAGTAGGGCTCCATGAGACCTATATGAGCTACAAGGGCCTTATTAAAAGGTGTAGCTACTTAAGGGTGACCAATAAATTCTATGTACAACCTATGAAGATTGTATTAAGACATGTTTTCATATAAGAGACTCCTTAAGGGCTAAGTCATAACTAATGACTGACCAAGGTAGTGCTTATCAATATTGATATATAAAATTTTAAAATAAAGATGGTGATTTATAGACTTTGTGAGAAAGATTTGGAGAGATTAAAGAGAATCTTATGTGTGTGTTTTATGGAGGAAAGTAGGGGTAGAGTTCCTTGAGGATGAGTTGAAGAGAAAAATAGATTAAATATTATTTATATGACCTGTTGGTCATACTTCTATTGGAAAAATAGTGATCTTCTAGATTGAGTGTGAGTGAAAATGAAGAGTGATATATAGACATCCATCATTAGGTTTTCTAGACACCAATTCAAAGGTGGATGAGTTCATAGGTGTTTTATGAAATCTCAACATCTAAGGTGGTTACATCCTCCTTATAAGATGAAACTTACTAAAAGTTCTTGTTGTTATTATAGCTCATCTAGATAAGTGTGGTACCACCTTGTGGGATTGTAGTCTCACTAAATATGGGTTGTAGTTCCTTGATAATTTTTTATATGGTCTAAATTTGTTCTTGTTATTATAAGATAGTAGTCCAATTGTAGGTTCCATTAGGTTTTAATCCCCAAGAAGGTTTCTCGTGTATGTCATGTGTTATGTGATTTATCCTGCATTATCTCTCTTGTTTATTGATATAAATGTTGTGTATGATTAATAAATGCTTGTGGTAACTGATTAAGTGTTTGTGAAGATCATAATTAAAGTTGGATTATTTGGGCTCACTTATTCACCCCCCCCCTCTCATTGGTTGTACCTCTAAAAATTAGTATCACAATAGGTCTTTTGGAAAAGACTTCAACTTGAATGTGATCCAAGATATAATATGGGTAGTCATCAAGGAGGTTTCTCTACTAAGAAAGCATAAATGTTTAATGGATCCAATTATGATTTTTACAGTGCAAGGATGAGGACATAAATTATGTATTTTGCATTTGATGTATGGAAATCTATTTTGGATGGTTATGTTTCTCCTAATACTCCTCCATATAGTGTTGTAAACCCATATTTCACAAAGTATTTTATTTTGTACACTTATGCTAACATAGAAATCATTTTAGGCATTCTTATGCAATAAAATCATGAGGATTTAGAATAGACAATAACATTCTTTAGCCAAGGCTTGGAAGAGTTTGAAACATGGTAATCTTTTATTGAAAAACATTTACTTTTAGTTATAATGTCTCTTAATGAATTTAGATACCTATTGTCCAATAATAAGATACGCCTAATGGTTTCCCATCCAAGTATCAAGGAGTTTCTCTTAAACAAAGAAATAAATGAAAAAAGAGCTGGTTGGATAATGAATGTAATGGAGTATGATGTGGAAATCAAGGTCAAAAATTTAATTAAAGGCAAATGAATTTATGAGAATTTGGCCAAAGACTTACAAGAGGGTAATGAGGTGGTTTTGGTGTTTAATTATGAATAAGTTGTAGCTAATCATGCCTCACCTTATAACTAATTTCATGACTTGGTAAGATATATCTAAGATGGTATTTATCCCTCTCATCTAAATGATTCAAAAATAAGATATTTTATATTTTAATCAATTCCATTTCTTCTTGTTGATAGTGTTTTTTTAATAAATATATCAATATCATGTTGCTAAGATGCATATATCCAAGCCCGACACAAAGATTATTTGAGTAGTTTCATAATGGACATGTAAATGGTCTAGTTCTCAACTATAGTAGGTATGCTTCCAAGATTCCAAGAGTCATATAAATGGTCTAGTGCAATCATCTCATATCGAGGCACCATATGTGGACTTAGTTCCATGACCACCAATTTTTCATCCACATATCTTGGGAGCTTGTGAGGTGCCCCCATGTAGCCACTAACCCTGATGTATGTGAATGTCTAAAATTGAATGTATGTGGCCCCATATTTTTATATTACTTTCTTGGCCATAGTGGACATTCTATTTAGGATATGTAGGGGGTAAAATATGCTCATCATGGGGGTGAAAAATTAGTTATGCACCTTGAAAAAACTATTCCTAGACCCATCCAAGGTTACCTTATGATATATCTCATAGATTCTCATCCCTACGATGTTCTTGGTAAGTCCCTAGAAAATATTGTTATGCAATAGGCTATACATTAAGTAAGAAGACATATAAAATGTACATTTAAATTCCTCTTTAGAGAGTATGGCCACTTGAAGTTACATAAATTGTGCATGCAAATTGTCACTAAGGATGGTGACCTAGTCAATCCTCTTTTTCCCTTCTGGTATGTAATGCATGATAAAAATAATCCATGTCTCAAACTTCTTAGTAGTGGTTATCCCATAAATTCTAGCATCCATGGCTATAGCATAATAAGGAAATTTATTGAATTCTACTAATTTCAAGTTCTTTGACATCCTTGATAACTTGGTTTTCTTCATGGCCAACCAACATGATTTCATAACATTTTAGATGGCTCTCTCATCTTTTTCAGCATATTGCTAACATTCCTCAATGTTGAGTGTGATACTTTGTTGTTGAGGGGGAATGATGAGCATGGTGCTAAGGGGTTTGGGAGTAAAGGAGCATACCACTAAATGACTATCATTGATGATGGTTATGATATATGGTTGATATGTTTGAGCACATGGTTGATGAGCTCTGGGTATGGATTAGCCAGCAGAAATGTTTCTATTGGTGCAATGTATCTTATGAAAACATTGGTAAATTCTTATGGAGGGTTAGGGTTTTAAAAGGCATTAAATAGGGCCCCAAAATCTAAATTCATGACATCAACATCCTTGATTGAGTCCAAACCTGATATGATGTTTCTCTTAGATGTTGTTGAAGAAGATGCCATCTTTTTTCAAGTTTCTCAGTACTATATTAACTTAGAAATAAACTTTTTTTCACTAAAATACTTCTCAACTGAGCTCTCAATTACCTCTAGAAACATAATACAACAAGGTGCCAAACACTTACTAGTATTAGTGAAAGTTACACATAAGAGGAAATGGAGACCTTTTGATACTCGTACCCTAATTCACAATATTCACTTTGTTCTTCACTCTAGCAAACTTAGTCACTTGAAATCACAAATATTTGGCTCTAAATGTGAAGGGTGAATTCAAATGAAAAATAACACTCAATTATAATCCCTTGTTTTTTAGAATTAGGGTTACCATTAATGCTTTAAGATGAGGTGGCTAATCAACACCTACCCCATTAATTACTTGAGCCTCATTTGAAACATAGAGGGAAAACATAAAGCCTTCCCTTATGTGTCAAGTGACCTTCCTTTTATAATATGTGGCAAACTATGAGTGAATAATAGATTTAAAACATTCTTTTTGGGCTCTCATGGACTTTCATACCATTTCACTTGTTATGACCCTCTGGTGTTATGGGACAAGAAGTCTTGAGTCCCCGTTGATACTAAGGACACTACTTACGATGATCCTTCTTTTGGGAAAAACTAGGCATTCAAGTCTTTGAGGACCCTTTGGAAAATGTCTATAAAAGGAAGTGAGGAAATATCCAAAAAGGTCCTAAAGCTGACAAACACCTGAGTGCCTCCATATGGCATAAATATTCTTTATACAATTAGACATCCAGGCCCTGGGGATTTTAAGAACTGTGCCCACAAAAAAGGTATGTGGGGTAATTATTTAAATAGGCCCAAAATGTGTAAGGGCTTAAAAATCTAGAATGTGTCCAAATAAAAAATGAAGTTGAATAGAAACTTCTACCCTTTATACAAACTTTATTCAAAAGGGGAGAAGTGAAAAATCTTTCCATCCCTCAAATCCTACTCTTGGGGGTCCTTTGAGTCAAATACACATTTTTCATTTAGTTCATCAAACTAATCCTCACATTAATCATCAAAACACATAAGTGTATCCTATTATTTTTATCTAGGACATTGACATATCTCCTCTCCTGAGGGTGAAGGATCTAAGCTTTGAAAAATACTTGGTTACACCCTCATTTGTTCACTGTAGATTCTCATGCCATAGGATCTTTGTTCCACACACTAGAACTCTTTAATCTCTCTTCAGCCTTTCTAGGGTATTTTTCATCTTTGGTAGACTCCCTCTAGAATTGTCTAATCAAGATAAAAAACATGATTACTTGAACTACATGTCCTAACCTCTCCTCCTATCGATGTAAGGTAGGAAACTAAAACATTAAAGGTCACATAGCTGGGGCACTAGGAATTCATCATAGAAAGACCCAAATTAATCCAATGCAATTTTGGGCACTAACGTGTACCATGTGTAATCTAGATTAAATAATTAATGAAAAATATAGGATATTTAAAACATTGTAAGATAAAATCATGAAGCAAGTTAAAATGTAAAACAAAAAAACGTGTGATGGAAAAAATAACTATGAGAAATGATATCCAGTCTATGAAAATACTAATGAAAATCTAACAAGTATATGATGTGATTGTAAAATCATATAATGTAAGATAATTAAAACCTAAATAAAATAATTACATGAAAGATAAATAGAATGCATCCATTTAATGTAAGGCTATAATAACGATGCATAACAAAATAAAAAAAAGAACACTAATGAGTGAAAATTTGTAGTCAATGCTTGGGCTTAATTAAAATATAGGAAAATATGACTATCTTGAGACATACCTATGATGAATATGACCATTTGGATATGAAATTTATGGGTGGTTTATAGGAAGGCCTTATCTTTTTCTTCAAGATCATGCATAAATTATACAAGCCATAATGGAAATAAAGAATAAATATAATAATGGTCAATCTTCTACTCCCCCAAATAACAATATTGTTACACCTAATTTGGGGGCAACTCAGCTTGTACAAAAAAAAATCAATTTAATAACCTTTAGAAATAGCAAGACCTCCTATGGCTAGCTCTTCCTCTCCAAATGTATAATCTGTTATACATGAGATTCATTATTTATAGGATAAGGTGTTACATCTTGAACAAGGTGCTACTAGACCATCACATGCCTTGGATTCTCATGTTTTTTTACATACACCATTGGCACATCACATAGTGGAAAATACTTTGACATCTAGATTGGTGACACCTAATATTAATTTTTATGATGGTCAGGGTGACCCATAACACCATCTATGAGTTTTCCACATAGCATGTTTGGACTACGTGTCCAAAAATTGGATCCTTACTAAGTTCTTCCTATAAAATATAAATGGATATGAATTACATTGTTTCAATGACATTATAGATTAGTTTATCACTAAATTCAATCTATTGGCGTATATGTTTTTAACACACTTTTCTATTAAAATTAGTGATAAGATCTCATATGGTCAAGTGGCACAACATAAGATAAAATCTAATGAACCTATTGTAGAATATGCCTTATGCTATAAAAAAATATTGGAAAATATGACTAGCCCCATGGAAGATAGAGAACTCCAAGACATATTAAAATAGATTTTAATACTAGCATTTCATGAAGCTATCTTATTAAAGAAGTTTCCAAAATTCATAGATTTCTGTCACGTAGTGAAATAAAGGGAAGCCAAACTTATCTCTATAGTAAAATTAAATTATAAAAGTGGATTATAATCAATGAATAAGAGTTATAATAGGCCTCCACATAAATTAAGGTCCAATAAAATAAAGAGTGATCCAAATGCCAAAATTCATGAAATTCAATTTCACTGCCTTGCCTTGTTTTATCATCTCTTCCATAGAGAGTTCTCACAAACATTCCAAAATCATTATGGCATGTTTTAAACAAGATATTGAAATGCAATGTCATATCTCTCCATCACATAAAATAGGTTGATAAAACATGGTCTCTTCCAAATATCTATGTTTTTAATACATTATACAAGTATCATTGGGTACCAGGCCATACTACAAACTGATGCATCAACTTGAAACATAAGATATAAGATTTGATAGAGGCAAACATCATTGATGTGGGCACACCCATAGAGGCACCTAATTTTCAACAAATAAAGGATAAGGCATTGAAAATATTTCTAAATCCATTTCCAAAACATGCATCTAATGAGGTAGGGGGCACTTCAAATGTTCAATATATGTATTAAGCACATCCACCATTGGAATCATATCACACTACTACAAAGGATGCACACCTATTGTGTAAAATCATTGGCTTATATAATGTTATAATAATAGAAAGAACACTCATCAATTTATTTTAAAATGACATTGTTGATGATCTTTTAGATTTATATATACTCTCTATATGAGCCTACATTGATCATCATCATATTTAGTGTGTTACGGTTGATAATGGGTTAAGTATTAACATGTGCACTATCACACTTATATGACGTTTGGGTTATTGAGAGCATGAAATTTCTCTAATTGACACATTTATTTAGGGATTTAGTCACCATGTTGATAGATCCATTGGGGATATTGTACTTCCACTATAGGTTGGACCAACACATGTGGCCACTAGATGTTAAGCACATAATATACTAAGAGGGGGGGTGAATCAGTATATCATATATCTTATAAAACTTTCCCTTAATCAAATTCCACTTAATCAAACATTCAAGATATGCAATAAAACTAAAACAATAAACACCACACAAGAGAGAGTCACCAAATATAACATGGAAACCAAATATGGGAAAAACCACAGAGAACAATCTCAAGTATATGAATGAGCACCAACCCAAACAATATTTTCAAGCACCAACTTGTAGGATCACCAACCCAACAACTATTCATGAGCACAAACCCATAGGAGCACTAATCCCTTTGATGAGCACCAACCTAGCAACAATTCATGAGCACTAACCCACAAGAGCACCAACCCCATTTCTGAGCACCAACCAATCAACAATTCATGAGCACCAACCCACAAGAGCACCAAACACTTTGTGGAAACATCACAACTATCTCTCAATGTTGCTATCTCAACACATGATAGTTCATTACAACATCTCTTTCCTCTCTCTCACATTTGCTCTTCTAAGCTAGATATAACAAATAAAAATCATATTCATCTCTCACAAATGCTCTTCTAAGCTAGATAATACAATATCAAATCAACCTCTCTTTTTCATATAACAAATGGCTTCTCAACCCTTTATTTATACCTTTCCAAATGACCTTTGGCCTTCCCCCTTTGTGATACTTCAATCCTCATGGAAAATGGCACCAAACTTGTATGACCCTTCATATTCTTTCCTTTGAAAAGTCATGTGGTGACCCTTCATGACCAAAAACATCCTTCCCACTTTTGTCCTTATCATGACTATTTTTCATATTCCTCAAAGTGTCCCTTCATGATAAATTGTGCCCTTCATCTTTTGTCTTCACTTGGTGACTCTTAGAATTTCCTAAGATGACTCTTCATGGGAAAATGCGTCCCATCCTTCTTTTGTCTTTACCATGTGGCTCTTTGACTTCTCCATGGGCCCTTATTTTGTCTCATATGCAACCAAAAATATATTCATTAATATTAAATATATATTAACTCAAATTAGCCAAGATATATCTATTAAAAACAACATTAAATGCAATGGGGCCTTTATCACCAATAATGCTAGACCTTGGACATCAATGACAATATTTCCAACAATCTCCGCCTTTATCTTGATGGCAACCTCAATCTTGAAACTACCACATCCTGTCACCTGCACATACTATCATATAAAAACATACAGTAACTCCCCCTTACTATAGCAACATGTAGCTATTCCCTGTACCTATTTTTGCACCTGTACCTATACTTGTTATTCTCCCCCTTTGACATCAATGGCAAAAGGCCTACCTAGAGCTAACACTTAGCTCCCCCTCAATTGATGCTAAACCTCAATGGTAGGAAGTAAAGGGAATTGCTCCCATCTTCTCTCTCAGGATACTCAAATGTGTCTTTTGGTAGTGTCTTGGTGAAAATATTTGGAATCTACTCTGTGGTACTAATATATTCCATCTTAACCTGTTGATCTACAACCTGCTCTCTCAAGAAGTGATATCTAATGGTAATATGTTTTGTTCTTGAATGCATTATAGATTTTTGAAATATTTATAGCACTTGTGTTATCACAAATAATGGAAATAGGTTCATCATACTTTACCTTGATATCTTCCAAAGTTTGCTTCATCCAAAGCACTTGAGTACAACACAATACTGCTGCAATATATTCTGCTTCAGCTATAGAAAATGATACTATGTTTTACTTCTTACTTAGCCATGATACCAAGCTATCACCAAGGAATAAATCTCCTCCACATGTACTCTTTTTGTTATCTAAGCACCCTACCCAATCTAAATCTGTATAAGCAACTAAAGTGAAATATTTACCTATGGGATACCATAATCCATAATCCAATGTCCCCTTGATATATCTAAATATTCTTTTCACTAACTAAACATGACTATCTCTTGGAGATGACTAATATCTTGTAACCATACCTACTGCATACATGATGTCTGGTCTCGATGATGTCATATATAAAAGACTACCAATCATAGATCTATACAAAGATTGATCTATAATAGGTGAATCTCCATCCTTGCTCACCTTATTTCTTGTACACATAGGTGTGCCAGCTGGTGCACAATCCTCAAAACCAAACTTCTTAAATATTTCCTTGGCAAATTTACTTTGAGATATGAAAATTCCCTTATTTGATTGAAATATTTGCAACCCTAAGAAAAATGATAATTCTCCAAGCATAGACATCTCAAATTATTTTTGCATTCTATTAGAAAATTCTTTTATCATCTTTTCAATATTTCCTCCAAAAATGATATCATCAACATATACTACAACAATCAATTGATGGTCACCTTCTATTTTAATGTAAAGATTACTATCAACAAATCCTCTCTTGAATCCTTGATCTTATAGGTACTTATCAAGTCTTGCATACCAAGCTTTGGGAGCTTATTTTAATCCATACAATGCTTTCTTCAATCTGCATACATGGTTACTAATATTCAAGAGAATAAACCCCTTAGGCTACTCAATGTAAATCTCTTCTTCAAGATTCCCATATAAGAAAGTAGATTTGACATCCATCTAAAACACTTTGAAATTTTTAAATACTGCATATGCAAGAAACATTCTAATAGCCTCTAACCTTACCACTGGTGCAAAAGTTTCTTCAAAATCTATTCCCTCAATCTGAGCATATCCTTTACATACTAATCTAGCTTTATTTCTGGTCACTTCTCCATTTTCATTCAACTTATTTCTATAAACCCATTTTGTTCCTATCACATTGTGATCTTTTGGCTAAATTTTAGATAACAAAGAGAAATTAACTTGTTCAGATTCACTTACCATCATTCTTCTAGTGTGAATTCCTTCTTTTATATCCCTGATGATGTCACTTTCATTATGATTTTTTTGAATGTATTTGGATGGAGTCTTGGTGCCCTTTTTGTCCTTCTCCTTTTCCTCATCTTCATCTAATTATTTAAAGCCTTCCTCTTCAATGATTTTAGGAATGTCTATTGGATCACTGATTCTCTGTGTTTTATCTTCTTCTATCATAACACTTGCACTTTCAACAATTTTCTTGGTTCTTTTTTTATAACATTTATAAGCTTTACTTTTGCAAGAATAACTAAGAAATATACCTTCATCTACTCGAGATTCAAACTTACCAATTTTTTCATCGATTCTCTTTATGAAGCATTTGCTACCAAAAGCTCTGAAATAATCAACTGTTGCTGGTTTGTCTTTCCATAGCTCATAAGGAGTCTGGTCACTATTGACTCTTAATAAAGCTCTATTCTAAATATGCACTACTGTACCAACTTCCTCTCTCCAATATTTATTTTCTATCTTGGATTCATTTACCATTGTCCTCACCATCTCCTAAACTATTCTATTTTTCTGTTTAACTACATTTTGTTGTGGGGTTATGGTTGCTGAATACTGTCTCTTTATTCCATGATATTCACAAAACTCAATAAATTGATCTGACATGAATTTTCCTCCTTGATCTCAACTGAGACACTTAATCTTCATATTATTTTCATTCTAAACTAATGCTTTGAATGCTTTGAACATTCTAAAAGCTTTTAATTTTTTCTTGAAAAATATTATCCAAGTCATACATGAAAAATCATCAATAAGCAACATGAAATATTTATCACCTTGAGTACTTTGAGTCCCCATAGGCCCACATATATCAGTGTGAACAAGCTCTAGCATTTGAGTGGTTGAGTACTCTTTTGTTTTGAACCACCTTCTAGCCTGCTTCCCATGCTGATAAGGTCCACAAAGTGTGTTAGATGGCTTTGTGATCTTTGGAAGATTCCTGACTACTTGCTTTTAATAGATTTTGATAAGATTGTCAAAATTTATGTGCCCCATTCCACTGTGCCATAGCCAACTTTCTTCAATCTGACTCAAACAACATTTTTTACCTTTGATGTTTGATAACATATATAAGTTATTACCTGTTCTCTAAGCATCTGCAACCAATACATCTGAATCTTCTCTTCTAGTTTCATAACCTTTTCCATGAAACTTTAGTGTGTGCCCCTAATCACACATTTGACTTACACTCAAAATATTATGCTTAAGACCTTCTACATATAAAACATGTTCAATTTTAGTTATACCATTATCTAAACTTAGTGTACCTTTTTTGGCAATTTTGGTAGTAGTATTGTCCCCAAATTTCACCATTCCAACATTGATCTTCTTCAAGGTTATGAAGTTTTTCTTGTCTCCTGTCATGTGCCTTGAACATCTTCTATCAATAAACCATGGATTTCCTTCATTTATTGCATGTAAAGCTATCTGAACCAACATTGACCTTCAATTTATTTCTTATATCATGTTTGAACCTTTTTCTTTATGAATGGAGCCCTAAAACTCTAGTCTTTCTTGACTAAATCAAACACACTTATACAATACCGAGCTATGTGTTCAAAGTTGTTACACTTGTAAAAAATTATGGTCTCTTCATCAAAACTTGATAGAGGAGCAAAAGAGTTATATCTTCTGCTTGACTCTACATGACCTTCCTTTTCCTTATTTTTGAGATTGTTAGATCTTTCTCTATATTCTAATTTCTTATGACCATATCCATTACAATAAAAATAGTAACCATAAAAATAGGACCTATTTGTGAATCTCTAACCTGAATACTTTTTATAGCTTTGTTCCTTCCAGCCTTCTTTGTCCTTTGTATTCTTCACTTCTTCCCTTCTTATTTCCTCATTTGTAAGATCTTCAACATAGCTTTTCTTTTCAAAACTGATACCTCTCTTATCTAATATTGCCTTTCGGCTTTCTAATATCTTATTCAACATATTAGTGATATTCTCAAATTTTGAATCATTGACTATTTTATTATTGACTGCTTTCTCAATCTCTTCTTTTAAAGAGGCAATTTCAGTAACATAGCTTTCACATTCTTTTCTTGCTATTTCCAACTGTAACATTAGATCTTCTTCATTATTCTTGGCTTCTTCAAATTGTGCTTGTAGATCTTCAATTATCTCCTTTGACTCCTTTTCATTTTTCTCAATCTAGCACTTCAATTTTTTATTTTTCTTTTCAACAACTTTCAACTCTTCTAAGGCACACATGAGTTCTCCTTCCATATTTACTTCAGCTTCATCCTCTTCTTCTTGATCAACTATTATTTTGCTTATAAAGGCACCTTTATGTATGGTCATCTTGTGCTTTCCTAATCTACCTTCAAGCAGTAAAACTTTTTCAAAAAGGAACCTAATCTGATACCAATTGTTAAGCATGGAATATACTAAGAGGGGGGGTGAATCAGTATATCATATATCTTATAAAACATTCCCTTAATCAAATTTCACTTAATAAAACATTCAAGATATGCAATAAAACTAAAACAATAAAGACCACACAAGAGAGAGACACCAGATATAACATGGAAACCCAATGTGGGAAAAACCATGGAGAACAATCTCAAGTATATGAATGAGCACCAACCTAAACAATATTCATAAGCACCAACTTGTAGGAGCACCAACCCCTTTGCTAAGAACCAATCTAGTAACTATTCATGAGCACCAACCCACAGAAGCACCAACCCCTTTGCCGAGCACCAACCCCTTTTCCAAGCACCAACCTAGCAACAATTCGTGAGCACCAACCCACAAGAGCACCAACCCCTTTGTGTAAACTTCACAACTATCTCTCAATGTTTTTATCTCAACAAATGATAGTTCATTACAACATCTCTTTCCTCTCTCTCACCTTTGCTCTTCTAAGATAGATATAACAAATACAAATCATATTCATCTCTCACAAATGCTCTTTTAAGCTAGATAATACAATACCAAATCAACCTCTCTTTTTCAAATTACAAATGGCTTCTCAAGCCTTTATTTATAGCTTTCCAAATGAACTTTGGCATTCCCCCTTTGTGACCCTTCAATCCTCATGGAAAATGGTGCCAAACTTGTATGACCCTTCATATTCTTTTCTTTGAAAAGTTAGGTGGTGACCCTTCAAGACCAAAAATGTCCTTCCCACTTTTGTCCTTATCTTGGTGACTTTTTGTTTTCCTCAAAGTGTCCCTTCATGAGAAATTGTACCCTTCCTCTTTTGTCTTCACTTTGACTCTTAGAATTCCCCAAGATGACTCTTCATGGGAAAATGCGTCCCATCCTTCTTTTGTCTTTACCCCTTGGCTCTTTGACTTCTCCATGGGCCCTTATTTTGTCTCATATGCAACCAAAAATATATTCATTAATATTAAATAAATATTAACTCACATTATCCAAGATATATCTATTACAAACAACAATAAATACAATGGGGCCTTTATCACCAATAATGCTAGACCTTTGACATCAATGACAATATTTCCAACACTAGATTCTTATTAGTATCTATTGAAGGTGCATTTAACATGTTATTAGATAGAATATGGATACAACATATATGATCCATTCCATCCATCATGTGCATATGCCTAAAGAATATACATGAAAATCAATTAGTCAAATTTTAAAGTCTTTCATATGAGTATCCTTTACCTTACCCACTCGAAATCACACTGCAACTACTAGTTATAGTTCTAAACATAGTTCCCATCATTACACCATATAGTTCAGTTGAGCCACAAGTGTAGGTTTTGGTATACTCCTGTAGTTTTTCCATGTATGCATACTCTCACATAAATACCCTTATTATAGAGACCCCTACATTAGATATATGTTGTAGATTCTAAAGGACCTACCTATAACCCTTTTCTTCTTAGATTAGTGTTATTTATTTCTTAGGGTTATTAGTATGGGACACCCATGTAAACTATATCATGTTATACCAAATGGGTTCTTGAGACCCCTACACTTCACTAGACACCCTAGTCATCTTCACATATTACTATCACCACTCCATAGGTAGTTTTAGCTATAGATCAATAAATACAATAGGTTTTATGACCTTAATTACATTTACACATAGTATACACAATTATTATTCCTTTATTTAACATAAGCCACATTGATAGTGAGCCTTCTATAAGACTCATCAGTTAGTATGTTCTTCCCTTCTTCTACATATCTTCCTTATTTCTTATTCCTTGTATATAGTTTCATTTTCATGTTACTTATACATAGATTATATCTAGAAAATACAAAAATAATATAATATGCCAAAACACATAAACATTCAAATATTCATGCAAAAAATACAAATTATATATTTTATGCATTTCCATCTTTACACTACTTTAATTTTCTAGACATTGGATAAGTTATCTATATTACTATAGTTAGTTTTCATCATACATACCTACATCACTTGTTCTTGTGTATTGTTCATATATACTTACAAGACCTAAGTCCACTACATAGATCTAGATTTACTAATATATATGCATTAGGGACATATATATAGGTACATGTGCTCTTAATTTGATACATTCACCCATTTTGGGGAATCCTATACATAGTTTCAATTGCCGTGTTATATCTTTCTAAACTCTACACCAAATATTTGGCATTGTTATATCTTGATATTGATCATCTTACACCTACTCAAATTTGTTTTTTGACTACTACTTGTTGGCCAATTTTGGCCCACATAAGAATCTCTTGCATGATTTGATAAGGCAATAGATGAATGGCTTAGAGAGGGAGTAAAATATTGTAAATTAAAAGAGACCATACAATTTTTATTGTGTTTCAAACATTTGGATCATGGACCATATTACAAAGACATTATTTCATGTCAAGAGTGTTTAGAAAAAGTGTGTAATGCATGAAATTCATATAGTCCTTAATTTTATTCATCTTAATATGTTGGGTCTAGTGGTAAAAAGTGTAAGTGATGAATTTTCTAAGGCTAGATCTCATACATGTGGATGAGTCAAGAAGAATTGGTCATATAGGTTTTTCTAATCTTATACCAAGATCATATGCACCAAATCTTAGGTCCAGCATCCAAGTGCATCAAAAGTTATGGATATTTTAAGCTGGCCTCTCAGTCACATTTTTCATGTTTTCCCATACTTAACCATTCTCAAGAAGGTTCTAGCAAAGCTGAGTGAGTGTCTTTATAAAGATATATCTCACACATGCAGTAGTTGCAGGGGAAAGTGATAATATGGGTTTGTTCACCTTGCTCCCAAATTTATATGTGCCAAGTTCAAGGTCCCCCACCAAAGTGAAAATGGAGTTATATGTGTGCAAATTTGGGCTACTAGGTATATTTGCTAGTTTTTCCATAATCATTTGAGCTTGACTATCACCAAGATGCTATGCAAAAATAGACATGGACCAACCATCTTAAGCACTTAATATCTCCACCTAGGAGGATTATAAGACCATTTCATCTAATGGGTTCGTTCCTTTTGGCCTTATGAACATCTCCTAATTTTTTTTTGCCTCCATGATTTTCACACTTTAAGATCCAAGATTTTAGACTTGGTAAAAAAGAATAAGACATTTGCATGAACATCAAGTTAAAGCGCATGCAAATATCTACCTGTGATTAAATTTAACATTCTACAAGACATCAATAATGTTTTATATAATGATTAATGATGGTCATGCAAACACCAAGTTTAAATATAGAGAAAGACAATCCTTTTAAGCTTAAATTTGGTAGTCATATGATCGTCAATAATGGTCATGTGAACATCAAATAATAGGAGAGAGGAAATCAATTTTAAAACAATGCTCTAGCTATTATATTTTAAACAATGAGTCCCAATAATATCAATAGCCCTTACTTGATTGTATATCTCAATCCAATGGCCCAAAATGAGTCAAACAGTTTGAGAAATCAAGGGGTTGACACATGATAGAAGTGCATGAAGCTACAGACTGACAGCAAGATCCTTTGGATTAATGTGTAACTTCCAAGTGGATCTAGTAGGGACAAGGTTGACAATTCAAAGGAAGATCCAAGGGCTCAAGTTTTTTATATCTAAAAGATCTAATGGAGTGAATGAGAGTCAATGTGTTAATGAGCCAAGTCAAATTTTGACATCTAATTAGAGTGAATGTGGTCCTAAGGTTGTTGATGGGGGTTGAGAATTCGTTTTTAACCATGGAAATCAAGGTCTTGTAGGGTTCTCTAAATTTCATTAAATCTCATTAGAATACCATAGATAATTTTAACTGATGTAGTCAAGCATAAAGAACATAAATGGACCACCCATGTGGCTAAATATAGACTTTTAACTTGTAAGTTTGTATCATAAAGAGATCCTTCTCTAACTATATTTTCCATTTCTAGTAGAAAGAGCTACTATGTTAAAGGCTATAATGAAGGAAAACAAGTGAAACCCAATAGTTCATTTAATGTAAAAACTACTTGAACATGACTTTTCTCTCCACTATGCATGCCATGATAACCAGCCAAGAGTAGTTGGTAATAAGACATGATTATAAATTATGGATTTGAGTGTTGTAACTACAATATTATCAAAACCCATCTAGAAACAACTTGATCATACCATTGTAGCTGCCATGAAGCATTATAGAGAGGATATTATAATGATGCAATGGACTAGGGTGACCTGGATTAATTAAATGGTCCAAATAAGCATATTTACAAAGGTTGTAATAAATTTTCAAATGGATCAAAATTCATTTGATCCCTTTTTGAGTGCTAAAAATCCCTCTCTATAGCTTCCCTTATGCTATAAGTATAAGCTTTGAGCTATTATTTGTCATCCCTCTCTTAGGCATGACTAGACTCTACCAAGATTTAGCCTTGTAACCTTTTGAGATAAATAAGATGACTATTTTTATATTTCATGATATTAGTCTATTGTATTCATATCAATTTGATTTGTATAAGTGGTAAAACTTTTTCCCTTTCCAAGTCTTGACCTCACATGGTTAGTAGATTGTCTGGTTATGCAAGTTATGTTTAGTTTTCAATGTCATTTAATTAAAGATAATAGTGGACATGTTGATTGGATCAGTGCCTTGAACTAGGCCTCTCCATCATCTCCCTTAGGTTTCACTCACTTGATGAACCTCTTCATGAAATTTTGATGCATAATAGGCATTTGGAGTCATAGATACTATTATTTGTTTCCATCTCACTAGTGTTTTAGAGGGTCAAGTATGAGTGGATGGACAATCTTCATGGTGAATCACCATAAGTTAGAATAGGTTTTATTTTGGAAACTCCTCCCTTTTCACCCCAACCAATTTTCATTTTTAGAATCAAAGGGATAAAATTATGCATTAGAGGAGCTAGCCTCATTAAAAATATAGATATAAGCAACCCATAGCCTTAGACCATTCCCATCTTAGTCTAGGTTTGAAGGTAGGACATAAAAACTCCTTTCAACTACGGTGAAACCTAAAGTGATAATAGTTTTGGCACACCTAGTGGGACCGGGTCTAAAAGAAGAGGAATGTTTTTGATGTGTCTTTCCTCTATCAACTTTTTGAAGAAAGCACATTAGCACCAATGGTGATTCCAAATCAAGCTTATGGTTATCAACATAATAGGTATGTCTCAATGAAGTTTCTAATTAGTTTTTTCCATTTCATTTTATATAAGAGGTCACTATGAAAAGCTATGGAGGTTAATCCTATTATCCACCCCCTTATCAGCATCCCCAATATGATCCTCATGATCCATTTGAGTCTTATCAGCCCTACCATGAACCATATCAAAGCTATGAGGAGCCTTGTCAAGTTTCTCATGATCCTTATCATCAATAATATTTCCTTGATACTTTTTATGAACAAGAAGCCCATCATAATATTACTCCTCATAAACCCTATCATGAGCCATCTATAACAACAATTAAGTAGACTTTGATAAGCATGCATTAGAGTTAAGCTCATATAGATGTTATGGCCAAGATGTACCTATTCACCTGATTCATCATGTGAGAGAGTCATTTTAGAGAATACAAAAATAATAGACACCTGTTGAGAGAAAAAATTGGAACAATCATAAAGATGACATGATGAATGTAGGGGGCTACATTTAGAGCATTGCTAGCAAGATAAAAGGACTTAATGAATAGTAAGTCCAACCTTGCCAACCTTTTTTGCCTACATATACACCACCTCATCATTATTATATGCCATCCATTCCTACTCAAGAGACCATTCCATGTGCTCCTTTGAATGTTCCAAGTTCTTCATATGTTCCTCAGGCCTTTCCTTTTTGAAAATATATAAAAGGAAGATATCAAAGAAATGAAGAGCTTGTTGTAGAACAACATGTTGTTTGGGTCCAAGACTCCATCCTTCATCAAGAACCCCTTATGAAGTCCTCCAAGGTTCAAAGTTAGAATCAAATGGTGAAGTCATGGTGGGGGGGGTAAAGAAAGGCAGATCTAAAACTAAGGACCCAAGTTAAAGAAGGATATGAACCTCTACAAACCTCCATCATCCCTCTTCAAGACCCCTTTTTTGTTCTTGACCAACTTAAAGAAGATTTATTTAAAGAGAATATAGTAAATTAAATTAGAGAGTAGGCACTAAAAGCAAGGAAAGAAGAGGAGAACTAAAACCAAAAGGTTCAAGTAAGACCTCTACCTTTCCCATCTTGGATCCAAGTCATGTAGTCAAGTAAATTCAAGGTCATTCAACCCCCATCCCTCCCTCCTTAAGAACCTATGCGATTTACATCGTAGAAATCCATTCAAAGTAGTGCATAAAAGAAGGAGGAGGTGGTGATTGTTGAAGTCAGACAGGAGACCTTGAAGCCTCCACTCATTTCCCTTAAAAATCCTATAGCCTTTCCTTCATGGAGAGCCATTTAAGAGGCAAATAATCAAGAAGAGGAGATGAAGGTGATCCAAGAAGATCAACTTCAGGAGCAAAATTAGGTACCTATGGTAGCCTCTTTACACAATTTTCATCTTGTTTATTATTTGCAAGGATGTGTTTTTCCACTCTTTTGTAGAGAGCCTCTCCTTTGTGAGCCAAACCAAGAAGATGTAGCTAAATAAGTATAAAATGAAGGTGAATTGAGTGACCAAGAAGAATAAATAATGACTGGAACACCATATGGCATGAACAAACATGCTTTAATTTTTCATGATGATGTAAAGATAGAACAAGTGTAAAACAAAACTAAGGTAGAGGATGAAATACATGTACATGAGAAAGAAGTTTCTAATATGTAGGAGAAAGATGTCCTAGTTAGCCAATTTTATGATGTTCTCCATGAGATCTTTGATAACATAGAAACTACCATTTATCATGAAGAGAAAGATCTTGTAGGAGAAGAAAAATTTGAAATTAAGAGCATGCTCAGTCATCAGCTTGATATTGAAAAAGAATGCTCACAACCTCATGTTTTTGGTTAAGATGTTGATATGCTCGTTTCCAAATTTTAGTTTGAAAAGGATCCATTTATACTATAGCTTCATGAGAACAAATCTTATGATTTGTTTGATATCTTACATTTAGGTTTTTCTTTACTTGAATTGGGCCTATTTTAGGATAAGAGGAGTGTTATCATTAAGCAAGAGGTAGTTATTCTCTTAGGAGATGAAATGTTTGAACTTTTTAAACGTGGTTATCAACTTTTCTCTCCAAATTTAGACATCTATCTAGTATTGGAAGTTGAGAAGGATCTCAAATGGCCTCAAGAAGTAAGAAGATCATGTCCATATTCCTTAAAGGTCAACCTTATAGAAATGTCAAAGGAGATAGATCAAGCTAATTTATATGTTTGTGATCAACAATTCAATAATTGGGAAGAACATAATTTGTTGCTACAAAGTCCATAAATTTTAAAGGTGTATGACTGGGTCTTCGACTCATGTTTACAATTCATGCACCTAAAATTGGTAGTAGAAGAACTAGTTTCTTCTCCAAGAAGACATGAGCATCAAATTGATCTTAGTTATAGAAGAGATTTATCAAGAAAAAGCACATACACTTCAAAGATCTAAGGTGCACAAAATAGTTTTCCATTTGACCCAGGTGGAAAATATTAGTAGATTGTAGCCATGTACATGTTAGAATAATTTTGATGTATTCTTCTAAGTGATGATTTAGAACACTTGTTTGTTGTCCCTATTTTAAGTTAGTTTCCTTTTAATAAGTGCCTTGGGATCTCTATTTTTTTTTCCTTGTTTTTTTTCAAGAGAAGTTAGAGCAAGATTGATAGTAAATATGTTGGATCTAAGTAGAGACTCCATGCTCAATGAACTAGACAAGGCACATGGTTTGGGTTCTTTTACATAGATAGGTGTGCAACCCCTATGAGTCACCAAAGATTTTGGCCAATTTTGGCCCACATAAGAAGCTCTTACATGGTTTGATGAGGTAGTAGACCAAAGGCTTATCGAGGGGGTCCAATATTGAAACTTGGAAGAGAACATATAGTTTCCCATGTGTTTCAAACATTTAAATCATGAAACATATTATAGAGACCTTTCTGGATGTCAAGAGTGCTTATAAAAAGTATGGAAGTGCATGGATTTCATCTGGTACTTCATTATATTCATCTTAATATTTTGATTATAGTGGTAAAAAGTACAATTGGGTAATTTACTAAGGCCAAATCTTACACATGTGGATGAGTCATGAAAAATTGGTCATATGGGCTTGTCCACTTTTATACCAAACTCATATGTGCCAAATATAAGTTCCTCTATCCAAACACATCAAAAGTTATGGAGATTCAATCTTGGCCTCTCAGTTACATTTTACATGCTTTCCCATACTTAACCATTTTCAATAAGGTCCCAACATAGTTGAGTGAGCATGTTCACAAAGCTATATCTCACACATGTGGTAGTTGTAATGGAAAGTGATCACATGGGTCTATTCACCTTGGTCCTACGTTGTTATGCACCATGTCTAAGGTCCTTTAATGAATTAAAAATGGAGTTATACATGTGAAAAGTCTGGTTCCCTAGGATTTATACTAGTTTTCCTATGCTTAGTCATTCAAACTCAGCCATCACTAGGACATCATGCAAAAGTAGACATAGACTAGCCATCTTGATCAGTTAATATCTCCACTTGGGAGGCTTTTGGGATCATTTCATAAAATGGGTTTTCTCCTTTTGTGATTATGAAAAAATCCTAAAATTTTGGTGCCTTTATGATTCTCATGCTTCAAGATATAAGCTTTCAAAGTTGATCAAAAAGCATAAGACATTCATGCTAACATCAAGTTAAAGCTTAGGAAAAAATCCACCTATGATTAAATTTGATGTTCTACAAGAGATCAATCACATTCTATGAAATTATGAATGATGGTTATGTGAACATTAAATTTGAAGATAGAGCAAGATAATCCTTTTGACCTTAAATTTGATGATCACACAACCATCAATGATGGTCACATGAATGTCAAATGATGGGAGAGAGGACATCAATTTTAATACCATGGACTAGCCATTGGATTTCAAATAATGGGTCCTAACAAGATTAATAGTCCTCACTTAATCATACATCTGAATCAAATCTCATGAAATGAGTCAAATAGTCAGAGAGATCGAG
The DNA here is from genome assembly GCA_037957365.1 of Torreya grandis. Classification (NCBI taxonomy): domain Eukaryota; kingdom Viridiplantae; phylum Streptophyta; class Pinopsida; order Cupressales; family Taxaceae; genus Torreya; species Torreya grandis. Next base: position 879,766 of record JARHVA010005768.1, on the reverse strand, counting down.
GGGTCAACACATGGCACAAACACATGAAGATACAAACTAATAACAACATCTTATGGATTAGCATGTATTTTCTAAGTGGTAAAAGTAGGGAAAAGGTTAAAAATTCAAAGGTGGATCTAAGGGCTCACATTTGTTCATATCTATAATATCTGATAGAGCAAACAAGAGTTAATGTGTTAATGAGCCAAATTGGATTTTGATATCTAATTAGACCAAAGGTGAGCCTAGGTTTTTTTATGGGGGTCAAGAATCCATTTTCAACCATGGAAATTAGGGTCTTGTAGTGTTTTACCAATGCCATTAAATCTAGTTTAAATGCCATGCAAAATTCTTGTTGATGCATTCAAGAATATAGATCATAAAGGGACCACCCATGTAGCTAAATATGGACATATGGCTTATAATTTTGCATCATAAAGTGATACTGCTTTAACTGTGTTCACCATTTGTAGTAATAAGAGATAATATTTCAAAGGATAACATGAAGTCAAACAAGTGGACCCTAATAGTTCATGGAATATACCAATTACTTGAAGGTGACCTTTCTCTCCACTATGCACACCATGATAAATAGTTAGGAGTAGTTAAAAATAAGACATGATTCTAAATGATGGATTTGAGTGTTGTAACTAAACTATTACCAATATCTAACTAGAAACAACTTGATCCTATGATTGTAGCCACCATGAAGCATCACAAACAAGATATTGTAATGATGTAATAGATGGGGGTGACATGGATCAATTAAATGGTCTAAATGAGCATATTTGTAGAGGCAATTGTAAAAAAATTTCAAATGGATTTGAATTCATTTGATCCTTTTTTTAGTGCTAAAACTCCCTCTCTCTAGATTCCCTTCTACTATAAGTATAGCCTTTGAGCTATTATTTTGGATCCCTTTCTTGGGCATGACTAGACTCTATGAATATTGAGCCTTGTAACCTCTTGAGATAAATAAGATGACTATTTTTAGATTCCATGATATTAGACTAGTGTGTTCATGTCAGTTTGATTTGTATAAGTAGTAGAGCCTTCTCCCTTGCTAAGTTCTAGATGATGTCATACCTCTTAGATGCCTTACTTGCTACTACAAGGATTCCCAACCTAAGAGAATAGTCACATAATGGGACACATATGGTCTTCTAATACTATTCAAAATTTCACTTATTCAAATATAAGGACCACATACAATTCATATGTGACTATATCTATCCATCCCTATTTGAGGCCATAACTAGGAATCCAATGCCAAGAGTCAGTCCCTTGACCAAAAAGTCAATTGAGGCTATGGGAGACATTTGGTTGTATTTAGATTGCAAAATCATCAAAATTGAGGGAAATTAATGATAAACAAGAGGTATCTTACCAATTATGCAAAGAAATATATGGTTTGTGAAAAACTAAAAGGAATTTATTACTTCATATCTTCCCCTTAACTATTGGAAGGACTTTTTTTTCACAATGGGAAAATTTTGAGTTTACTTCTAGACATAAGACCTCCTTCAATCTCCAAATAGATGATCTATGATAATGGGATCCATAGGAAAAGGTGAAAGAACACTTGAAGTCCAAAGGAATAATTGTACCATATGATCATCAACTTGGTGATTTTAACCTTAAATATATAAAGGCCTCTTCATTCCCTGAGGTCACCTTTAGGTTAAAAAAGTACAACATCAAACCAGAGTTTAGAATGTAGAGGGAACAAAAAGGAGATGATGAAAAATGGAAATTGCTGCCAAGTAAATACCATTCACTAAGTGGTGTACCTTTTAAACCTTCACCAACCTAGTTCTAGACTGAGTCTAGACTAGAGGCACAACTTGAGCAAAGGCCAAAGGAGAGAAGGATTGGTGAAAGTACATCTTTGTCAACTCAAGCAGATGAGTAAGGATCACTAATGGAGGAAATCAATGTGGTAGCACTAGACCCTAGTGAAAAATTTGAAGATTCTCTAAAATTGCTATCATTAGCCTATGAGTCTAAGGATAAAGAAGTTGAGATAGATAAATAGGAAAATAGGATGGAAGTGTTGGACTTAGTTCCTATAGACCCCCCCAAAATAAAATTTTAATTAGCCATTATCCCAATAAAGGCTAAGAAGCCAAAGGTAACCTTCACTCATCCTTTAAGTGAAGTTAATCTCTTCAATGAGGAAAACTTGATTAAGGGCCCAAGCATTCCTAAAATGGTTCATTTATGGAAGATTGAAATAGTTACCTACCATTCACCATCCTTTGGCATTGATGCAAGCACCAATATTATAGTACATGAAAAAACCAAACCATGGAAATTACATTGCAAAAGGAGGAAGAGAAAATAATGAGTACTCCAATAGAATCAAGTGGAGATAAAATGGAGACCCTAGCTCCCAAACTGATATAATCTTTAGTTAGTGTCAAAATTGGCCCAACCATTACAAGTTTAAAGAGGGTAACTAAGAAGAAATCCATGATTGGTGGAGAAGAATTCAATTTCCATTGGAAGATAGAAGCCTGGTGATGATCCAATATTTGAATAAAATGTACTTGAAGTGGGTCATGCTCAGTCAGATCAATTATATGTAATGATCAAAGACATCCTATAGTAGAATAAAAACCTAAAAAAACAAGCCATATTATCAATTCAAGAAGATAGGTTTAGGCCTTTCGAAAACACCATGATCGATTTATTCAATTCTTTTAAGTTAGTCAAAACCAAGCAAGATGTAATAAATAGACAAAGTATTAAGGTTATAGGCCATGTCAGCCAATGGTAGTCTTTGAGATACCAAGTAAAGGATTTTATCAAGGTCTTAAGTAAAAATCAAATCCTTGAAATCAAGACAATCAGCCTAGCCCACCTAAATATTGCTATGGCATATTAAATGATAAGATCAAGGCCTTGAGTAGTTGGTCCAAGATGATGGAGGACATTTACAAGGACCTCAAGAAATAAGAGGATAAAATGTTGAACATTTTGGATAGCTTGATCAATAATCCTATCACACTTATTCCCTTCGATACAATAATTTATGAGGAGTTCAAGCATAGAACTACTAAATTCATACAAGAAGTAAGGAACCAAGGATGAGGGAAAATAGGGGTTGATAACAAGGTCATGGGCCTAATTTTGTCTTGAAAGGATAAGATGGGAAATGTTAGGGGAATAAAGCAAGCTTTGTAAAGGGATGAAAAAAATCTCTAGGTCCTAGAAGATCAAGAAAAAGAGTTGTTCATGAGACATATCATTGATCTCCAGCTTATCAATGAGAAACATTATATAATGAAGATCCTGTAGGGAAGGAAAAAGATAGAAATAACACGAGAGTCACCAAGTTAGTTAAGATATGCATATTATTTTATATAATTAAGATTGTATACTTTTTAAAAAGGAATGTTCTTTTGTAAATGCATGCATAACTTTTAAAGCACATTGCCTATACTATAGTCTATTGGGGAAAGCCTAGTGTATTCTAGAACACTTGTAGAAAGGACAACTATCTTAATACTTGTAGATTTGTAATTAGATATAGCTCATCAACATGCTTACTTACATCCTATAAAATGAGGATTTTCAATTGTAAAAAGAGGGAAGTTTTTATATTGAAGAGCTAATTTTAACTTGTAAGTAATTAATATAAGCAAGGAATTTTGCAAAGTTTGTCCATATTTGCTTATGTCTTTATTTATCCTATCTTCTCTCTCACTTTTTTGTTTTAACTTATATATTTTAATGATTCTAATGAATTCATGATGTGTATATTCAAATGCAGAGTTGTTAAATTATGCCAATGTTAGGTTAATTGAAAGTTTTAAGTTCATTTCATTTTCTTAGTCTTCTTACATTTGGGATAATTTTTTTTGCTTACAGGGGTAAATATTTAAAGTGAACTTGATTCTTATTTGCATTATTTCACACCATCCTTATATTTTTACCTAGTATATGATAAGATTTAGTTTTATGCTACTTCTTATCATACATTGTTTAAGTGCATGTTTGGATGATATTTGCACTTTGTCATGATATTTGGAATGAAAATTAACATCTCTTCTAGCTTACCTTTCCTTTTGCTACTTTTAAAACTAGATTAACCTATCTTAATTTCATTACAAATACATATCTTAGATTATTTCTTGATCATAACTCACCATTCTTAGTATAACATACTTTATATTTTGTATAGACTAACTTTTGGCCATGGTGTCTCCCATCCACTAAACATTATAAATATTATGAAACAATCCACTTGTTTTTCCTCTATTTAATTGACAAATAACAATATTATCACAACTTGCAAATCATCTTCTAAATTATTAGAATTATTAAATAAAAAGTGTTCTTGAAAACTCTGGGCACTTGTGACACATATTCAGACATTAATAGGTGGAGCTTTAATAGTGCTAGAAGTAGGGCCTCATTAGATCTTTGTAGATTTAAAGTATCTTTTCTCATTTTGTGAATTATATTTAAATATTGGTGTAACCTTTACATAATTATGCCAATCTTTGTTCAATTATGTAAATATCATTGATCTTTATGGTCTTTGACCAATATTTTTGTTTCCTTTAGACAAAGTTCAATGTTCCTTGAAGGTATATGCCTAATTATGGTAAAGATGGATTAAGATTTATCAATTCAAAAGGTTTGAGGTTAGTATTTTTTTTCATTAAATATCAATAGTTCATTTGATAATTTGAGTTTGTTTGAGCTTAAATGTGTAAATATCAATCATACTTATGTATTTGGATACATATTTGAGATAACGTAGTTAATGATTATTTTTCTTTGATGTCCTTTATATAAATACTTTAAAAATCTACTTAATGTGTAGGTTTGATCATTTACCCCTATTAATATAAGACTAGCACATCATATTTCAAATAGGATTTAAATCCCACAATCTATAATTACCAATAATTTGTATAATATCACATTCAGAGACTAGATAACCTCTGCTTTCACTAAAAGTTCATAGGAGAACTAGGTAGGACAAAGGTAAGGGTAGACATTCAAATTATTTTTCAAATTATCCAATCCAAAGTTCTCCTATGTTCTATCACTATCAAGGTATGGTTTGGCTAGGTGGTTATTCGATCAATGTGCTAGGTGTGGTACATGACCTTTCTTGTAATCCTAAAAATTATTTACCAACATTTAGTCTAGTGGCATTATAACTATTGAAGAACACATTTAGAGTTTCAAATATGCATTAAGATTGTTGATTATGACTAATGAAGATGTAGCATGTATACTATTTCCTTTTACTTTTAAGGATGTTGCATCTGAATGGTTTCTAAACATCCCCAAAAATTACATTACTAGTTGGGTTGATTTTAGCAATGTTTTCATTGACGAATTTGGTAAGATCATTAGTCTTTGTGTCTTATACCAGTAATTCACCATAGTGAAAAAGAATGTAAATGATCCCATAATAAATTTCAATGCTAGGTTTTAGAAAGTTTTTAGTAGGACCATAGCTCTTTAAAGACCTGATGAGGATTTAGCCTTAGAAATCTATAAGGCTGTATTGGATCCTATGATTTATATGTTTATAAAGAGATCTATTAATCCCATAAACACATTATAATTAGATTATGCCAAGGCTATTATCATTAATGACCATATTCAACCCCAAGGACAATTGGCATACTCCATTCATGGCAATCCACATTTACCTTTTCTAAATGTTATCCCTAATGCTAACCAAAATATGTCTGCCTTGAACCAACTTCTAATCTTGAACAAATTACATTTGAGGCATGGTCATCCTACTTAAAACATGGGATTCTTAAATAATTCTATCAATAGATCTCATCCATAAGATTAAAAATATTTAATACCTATATCTAGTGATAACACTCAAGTGCATAATTCTAAGGTCCCAAAGAATGTGAATGACTTTATCTTCAAGATGGTTTAAAAGCTTAGCATTGACTTCCTTCAGTTATAAAATAAATTAAGCAATATTAGAGATAAATCTGATAATAATTTATATTTTTAAAGGTTTAATATTCCCACTAACATATTTTAGAATGATAGTTATCACAACAACAAGAACAATGAGCCACTTACTAGCAAGAATTTTCCTAATATAAATTTTATTGATGTTTTTTTTAGATTATGATAAAAGTAGGTTTTGAAGAGACCCCAAAAACCTTTAATAGAATCAAAAAATATAAAGCATTAACAACCACCAGGAAAAGCAATCCTGAAACCTACTGAAGAGCAGCATCAAAATCAAGGTTTACAGGGACCTAAAACCACAAACATAGTCCAATAAAAGTACCCAGGTTTTATAAGGACCTGGAACCTCAAATAAAGTTTTAGACCAAGAACCAAGAAATAGGACCAAAAAAAAGAACCAAGTACAATAACCAGCAATAAGGACCTGAATAGGAACAAAACCTACAAAGAAGACCCTAGGCTTCTATTACAATTCCATGATCATCTTAACAACCTCCTTCCCAATCGTAGTAGTATCCTGGATGGAGTTTGCAGCTGAAGTAGTACCAGCTTGCAAGGTTTTCTTCCTTGAAGTCTACCTTGTCCTCTTACTTAGACCCTCCAAGGATATTATTTCTTCATTTTGTTTTTTACCAAGGCTAGCTGCAACAACATAGATGCTTGATGTTACCTACTCCATCTTTGTTCTACTTTCCTTGATTAACATTCTAAGATTATGCTCGTAATCTTTAAGTTTTTTTGGGATATCTCTCATTTTCACCTCCAAGTGGTTGATTATGGTCTAATCAATATCTTGATTGTGTTGTATTTTTTCCACTTTCTTCTTTAGCCCCATTATTTCATTATAGATCCAAGAATCAACTTGGAGAATAGAGTCAGCCTTAAACTTAGTAGAATGCAGGAAGGAAAGCTTGGTTTTCCTTTGTGGAGAGTCACAAATGTCTTCTAAAATCTCATTTAGAAGGGAATCAAACTTTTCAATTTGTTCCTCCCTATCCATCAGTTCCTCATCTCTAGTCTCAACAAGGTCTTCATGCTTAATAGGGTCCTCCTTTTCTTGTCCTCCAGTCTCCATAGCAGGAGTAGAAGACAAAACCATGTGATCTTCCTCTCTTCCCCTGAACATAGTCTGATTACCCTCATTGTTAGAATTGCTCTATTCTGAGTTTCCCTCAGTTGTATCCTCTTTATTCCCTTTCTCAATGTTTCCTTTAGTTTCTGGATATCCATCCAAATTGGAGCTGAACTCCCCAACATCCATCCCTTCCTCTTGCTTTGGTTCATCCTTCTCAGAGCTTTCAGTACTCTCCAACTCAAAATCCTCTTCTATAATTTGTTTTTGAGAACTAGAGGGTTTTGGTTTTGCCTTTTCTATCCCTTTAGCATTCTCATCCTTCTTACACTTTTTAGATTGAGAACCCTTATGTTTGTCAGAAGGAGTCAAAGCTGTGGATTTATTTTTAAAAAAACCCTCTATAATAAGTATGAGACCTTCATGTAAAATGGGGCGAGACTCCTTCTTCCTATGGGCATACAAGCTTTGAAGCAACAAAATATGTAAATAGAAAGGGAAAGAAATTCTATCCTTGTGCCTAAAGTGGTTGAGAAAAACAAAATGAAAATTTTAAACTCTTTTATTCCTACCATCAAGGATAAAGTACTCATGGATACAACATAGCACATCTCACCAAATTCCTTTTATCTGTTCCACGTCAAAGAAATCTCCATTCTTTTCCAGTTGCTTCTCCTCTGCATCCATCTTCAAAAAAAATTTGTAGGCCGCATTGGAGATACTGGTCTATTTTGAGAACTTAATACCACCCATGGGAAGCCCCATGACCTCAGCAATGAAATCCTCAGTAAGCTTCACTTTGACTCTGTGGAGAGTAACTCTGTCATCAACCCAATTTTTAAAGAAGGCAGTAGTGACATGGGGTTTAAAGCCATGTAAATGCTCTAGATAACTGACCACCTTCCCTTTCTGTAGAAACTTCCATAAATCTTGTCTAACCTTCTAGTCATCACATTTTTTGGGATCTGGCTTCCATGGTTCACCCCTCATATTACAAAGCAAATGAAGAATTAGAAGCACCCAAACACAGAAGGCAAAAAGGTTGAAATGGAACCAATTATTGATGTTACTTTACCTAATTATTGTAGATTTCATTTCAGTTATAATCATGGGGAAATAGATTTTGTTGAGTTTGGTAATGATTTTGAAGCCTTCTAAGAAGAATTAGATACTTTTGAAGTTGTCCTTAATAAGGATTATGATGTAGGTACATCAAGATCTTTAAGGTCATCTAGATGTGTTAATTCAAATCTCATGTTGGAGACATTTGAGTTCCCTTTTCAAGAAGACAATGAGCTTGAGGATATTCTTGAATAAATTCATGTTTTTTATAAATTTTTAAAGAAGACTTATCCTCTAATAAATTGAGAGCATAAGAAACCATTGACCACATCAACTCCTCAAAATAACTTTGAGACTCCTCCTAACACTACATCAGACAACAATCCATAACCTCATAATGGAAGTATGTCTAAACATAATACTGATACATCTAATTCTTCCAATAGGATTAGGTATAATAAGGTAGAGGACATGAAAAATATCAAAGACAAAATTACCTTTCATTACTTGACATAGATTACTAAACAGAGGGATCTATTATTAGAATCTTTTTGGTTAAACCTTGGTGAGTCTCAAAAGTTTGCACATGGTAATGTTCTAGTACACAAAATTAAGGTAGATGTTCCTCTTTTCCTACTTAAAATAATTATATTTGGTAAGAATATTCATAATTGTGTGTTAGATTCTAGTGCATCTACAAATATTATGCCTAAGGGTATTTGTGAACAATTAGGTTTGAATCCCATTAAATCTAATAGATTTGTAACTAAATTAGATAAATCAAGAGTCAAAGTTATTGGTGAATTATTGAATTTTCACATGAAGATTCCTCAAAGAAAAATATCCAATAGTTCACTGATATCCAAGTAGTAGACATACCTGATGCTTATGGGATGTTATTGAGCAAAGACTAGAATATAAACTTGAATGATTATATGTCAATAGATTGTTCACATATGTGGTTACCTTGAAATGGAGTCCCCAACAAAATCAAGATAAAAAGGGAGCTTAAAATTAAGGATATGATAATTGAGTATAATGTAGTCAATGAGAGGGTCAACATGGTTAACTTAGATCTTGGTATTTACACTCTTAACACCACAAATATATATAATTCTAAAACTTGTCATGATGTGCTTGTATTATAGGAACTTTATTTTGATAGTACTAGATGCAAATCAAGTTTTAGAGTGGGAATAATATTAATCAATCCTATTGGGAAATAATATAATGTCTCTTACAAACTTTAGTTCTAATGCACCAATAATTTGGTTGAGTATGAAACACTTATTCGTGGACTACAAATTACAATCAAGCATGAGGCTAAGGAACTATTAATTGTTGGTGATTCTAAACAAGTGATCAATTAAGTCAAGATTAAATATTAATGCAAGTTAACCTATCTCAAGAAGTATAAATTTAGATTGTGGAACTTAATCGAATGTTTTAAACATTATGTCAATACCTAGGGAAGATAATGAGGATGTTAATGAACTTAATTTAGATGTGGTCAAACTTATACCCAATTAAAGTTCTAAGCTACAAAACATTATAATTGAATTAATCCCATGTCCCTCAATTCTAGATAACATCAGTGACTTGTAAGTATTTAGTGATGATCAACAGATCATAAACATCATGAGTAGTTTAAGAGTGTTTGAAGGTCACATTATTGATGAAGCCAATCTCCTTAATGGTGATAAAATTGAAATAAAATTTGATGATAAGGTAATTTAGTTAAATGACAATAAGATCCCCAAAGGCATGATATCCCAAAAGAGACTCTTTGATTCTATTAGACTAGCTAAGGTACCAAGATTTCCAAAATAAGTGGGAAGGATTACAACATAATTAAACTTAGATTCTAAGGTCAACCTCAATTGCTTAAGATTAGTATAACCTATATAAGCATTGAGTCCAAAAGAGATAGAGAAATGTTGAACAAATATAAAGATATCATATCATCATCCTATGATGACCTAAATATATTTGATCCAAAGGTCATAAATCATACCATACCTTTAAAAGAAAAATACAAACCTTTTAAACAAAAGGAGAGTCTTATAAACCCAATCTTAGAACCACTAATATATAAAGAGGTCAAGAATCTCTTCAATTCTAATATTATGTTTCACATTAGGCATTCCACTTGGATTGCTAATTTACTCCTAGTTATAAATAAAAATGGTGAAATCAGACTGTGCATAGATTGTAAAAACCTAAATAGAGCATTTGAGAAAGATAATTTACCTTTACCTTCTCTTGACCAAGTAATACAAATGGTTTCTCGTTCTCTTATGATGTTCTTTCTTGATGGTTTTTAAAGTATAACCAAGTGATGGTGAACCAGGAGGAGAGGATGAAGACTACTTTTAATACAAAGTGGGGCACATTTACCTACAAGAGAGTACCATTTGGATTTATAAATTTAGGTGTAACCTTCCAAAGGTCTATGGATCATGCTTTCTAAGGTCTTGTAGGTAAGTGAATTATTATATATATGGATGATCTAATTATCTTTTCTAAGAATAGGGAGGATCATATTATGTACCTAAAATAGGTATTTGAAATATACAGAAAGTATGGGATTTCTCTTAACCCAAAGAAAATTAATTTTTGTGTTATTGAGGGAAAACTATTATGACATGTTATCACTAAGGAGGGGATCTTTATAAACCTTTATAGAGTAAATTCAATATCTAATATGTATCCCCCATATAGCTAGAATGAATTGATGTCATTCTTTGCTAAAACAAATTTTGTAAGGAAGTCTATTTCTAGTTTTATAGAAATAGTGAAACCTTTGAATGACATGTTGAAGAAAGAAGCTAAGATCACTCAGAATGAGGAGACAAAGAAGGCTTTCAAAGACATCAAAGAGGCAATTAGACAAGCCCCTATATTGATAAGCACAAATTTCACCAAAGATTTCTATCTTTGCTCCTTTGCTTTAGATCATATAATAGCTATAATTCTAACTTAGAATATGGATGGATGTGACTATCCAATAGATTTTATGAGCACTAAACTTTAAAATTCTGAGTTAAAATACTCTTTGATTGAAAAGAAAGCATATGCATTAGTCAAGGTAGTAAAAAAGTTGAGGCATTATATCCTTAGGAATAAGGTGCATGATATTCTACTAGACCCTAGCACCAAGCTCATGCTAAGTCAAAATTAACTAGGAGAAAGGAGAGGTAAGTAGATATTTGTGCTCTAAGAATATGACATTGAGATGAAGACTAACAAATTGGTAAGGTGCTAGGGTTTAATTAAATTGATTGCCAATACTAATCCCAAGCTAATTTTTGTGTAGGTATATAAGTAATGTTTCAAACCTAATGAATGTTATGATCCAATTGTCCACTTACTAATAAATGATTTATTGTCCTATAGGGTTAGGTAAATAACAAATAATAGCTCTAAGGATCAAGGTATCTCACTTTATAATTAAGGATGGAGTGTTATACATGTAAATTTGATGGATTTTACTTGAGATGTGTCTCCAAGAGTGAAGTAACTAAGATAATGAATACCTTCTATGAAAAAATGGGAAATGAACATCCATCCAAAAGGACTATGACACATAAAATATTGAGGGTTGGTTACTATTATCCTACAATCTTCAAGGATGCTCACAAACATGTGAGAGAGTGCCACTCATGTTAAGTCATCAACACCAAAGATCCTAAGGCAACCATGACACTAAGAAAAATAATGGCTGATAAACCCTTTAACCAATGGGGGATGGATTTTATGGGGTAATTAACCCCAATTCCTTTAATGGTCAAAATTATGTTTTGACTACTATCGACTACTACACCAGATGGACTGAAGCAGTTGAAACTAAATAGTGCAAGACCAAAGAGGTGATCAAGCTTTTAGAAGAAAATGTATGCACCAGGTTTGGGATACCTTTATCTTTGGTTTGTGATAATGGATCTAATTTTATATCCATATAGATGATAAAATGGGCATATGATAATTACATCATCCTCAATTTTTCATCAAACCATTATCCTTAAGGTAATGGAGTATCTGAATCAACAAATAATAACTTGATGAATGATATAAATAAGTTTGTAGATAATAAACCTAGAACATGGCATAAGTTTCTTAAGTATGCCCTTTAGGTAGATAGAACTAGAATCAAACAAGCTCTTAAAGAATCACCATTATTTCTAGTTTATGGCCAAGAACCCATTTTTCGCATCACCCTCAAGCTATCAACATATAATTTCATGAAAGAATAGATGTAAGAGGACCAATAATTTTCAAGTTTAAGGTTGTTGGATGTCATATATATGGAAGTTGTGAGAGAAGAGGCTTTTTCCAATTTTAAGAAACACCAAAAGATAGTCAAGAAGTGATTTGATGAACATTCAAAAATAAAGGTGTTCAAGCAGGGAGACTTAGTTTTTATTTTGGATAAGGCATTTGAACCTAAGGGTAAACATGGGAAGTTCACACCTTTTTCGATAGGTCCCTACCAGATAGCCAAGATACATGGAGGCAACACCTTCAAGATGAAATACTCATAGGGAGTAGATTTCACACTACCCACTAATGGGAAATACCTCAAGCACTACTTCTCTATTATCCAACATAGAGTCTTCATGTAATGAATGTAAGACTAGTTATAGTTAGTGTAAGTAGGCTAGATTCATTTCCTTATATTCTTGCCTTCCTATCTCTTATGTTTACATATCTTTGTATATGTTTATTTGTTTATTTATTTGATTTATATTTATTTGGTGTGTTTGATTTATCTACTTTATTCAATTCATTTTGGGGAATCCCTCATCTCAAGATTCATATGATTGCTCAAAGAAAACTCACAGTGTAGGAATGAAGGTATGTTCTATCAGTATTGGTTGATCATGGATTATTGAAATATGAGATTAATGTTAAAGTTTAGAGAAACTAGTAAATACTAATGAATAGGTTAAATATTCCTTAAGAATATAATTTATTTTAATCATAGTTTGGTTCTAAGAAAAATTTCACATGTAGGATGAAAGACTAGATTATTAGAATACAATCAATCTTGCACTTAAAATTATTAATTGTCTGGGACAAAGTTTATAGCTAAAGATGATTTTCAAAAGACCAAAATCTTGACAAAATCCCTAAGCCTGACTAACCTATTTCCCAATCTTTGCTATAAAGTTAAAATGACTTGAAAAATACAAAAAATAAGAACCTTATTACAAAATTTAAGAACTTACTGAGCAAAGGTGATTATGGCAATCTCCACCAAGGCTATGAATGCTTGGCTAGTAGTGGAACAAGGCATTGAGTGGATCTAAAGGCATATATATTAAATCTATGGATGCCTCTCTTGTATCGTAGCAATTCCCAAGCCTTCCTTGAGCTAAAACATGGTTCTTAATGAATATCCAAACATGTTAAAAGTTAGTGTTAATGATTAGAGTCATCAACACTTGAATTTTTCTCTAAATCCTATGGTAGTTAGTTAGTGGAATCAAAGCACATACTCAACATGGCTATGTCTTGATGTTTGATCCTAATCCTACATTTGCAATATTTTTTCTAACCATGAAGTGATCTTAATAATAGTGCCTAAACAAATGGAATAAGTAGCTTAATCATTAGTCTAAAATAGAGTATTTTAATTCTATCATAGTTATATGTTTCCCTCATAAGTATCCATTTATTGAGGTCAACATACCCGCATTTCTAAAAAATAGAGACCCTTGTGCTAAAAAGTGTAAATTTGTACCCTAAATTTGAAAATTCATCTGATTAGAGTATCACTACAATGTTTTGCACTTTATCTTTATTTGAAAATAATCCACACCTAAGTTGCTTGGTGCATTTTTTCATGATTATTTAGTTGTTAACATTTTATCTTTATGTTTCAGGTCATAGATCCAATAGATTCCTTTTCAAATGAGTAATGTATAAGATATATGATTTAATAATGATTTGATCTTTTACTAGGCTTTGGTCTATTAAAATCAAATTAAATTCATGTCTGATCAGCTTAAAACCCTAACTCCAAGTACCCTAGCTCATTCCCTTTGAATTAAATTCAAAATTGGTAGGAAAATTTTATGTGAGAACATTTCAATTATGCCATAGACTTAGTTAAATTTTTATCCTAAGGCTTAGTCATATTTTTTAACATCACCAAACTTTAGGCTAAAAAATTTACGTTTGGTCCCTCTATGTCCCATGACCCCCTAGTGTAATTTTTTATTAGCATGTTGTAACTAGAACATGGTCCCTTTTTATAAATCTTAGCCTAAATAATTACCCTAAGGTTTATCATATTTATTAATATAGACCTTAGGCTAAAACTTTAGGATAGGTCTTTTATTTTACTGGGTTCCCTTTAACATGTTTCAAAACAAAGATTAAGAATTTAGCCTAATGCTTTATTCATATTTATTAATACAAATTAAAACATTAGTCTAAGAGTTTAGCTTAAATTTTATGTTCCCAAAACACTAACTTAAACATAATTTTTATTTGTAGAATCAATGATCTACGTTTGGTCAAATGATCAAGATTCAATGTAATGAGCTTAAATCCAAAGACTTTAACCTCGATTTAAAGCTTGAGTATCTTCTGAGGGTTGATGACGCACATTTTATTGGACAAGATCAATCCAATGATGCGTATTGATTCAAGACTTCAATAAATCCCCAGGATAAGTTAGAAGGTGATAAGTGTCATAACCATGGCCAAATAACATTAAGAAACTAATGGTGTTTGACCCTATAGATCATGATCTAATGGTCCGTATTTGCTCATACAAATATTATTGGATGTTACATAGTAAATGTTTAAAAGTCAAGGATAAATGTCGATATGACTCATGGCATGCCTATGGGCCATGAACTAAAGATCAAACATATCTCAAAGAATGATAGTGTATGATGAAGTGTACACATTATGATTAATAATCCATGGAGTAAGAGGCATAATTAGGTAGATCAAGATCAATAGAGCACAATTATTCTATGAAATTTAGATTAATGATGTGTATCAAACATTGAAAAGTGAAGGTGAATATAGAAGTGATAAGCATCATAACTTTGAGAAATGTATTTAACATCTAATGGCTTTCAAGTTCTTGGATCAAGATTAATAGTTTGCATTTATCCATGTAGGGATATCCAATAGTGTAAAATCAAGTAGGAATTTTCAAAAGACAACAGTCACCTTCTGCAATTTAATAAACATGACGCTATTGTGATGACATATTAGATCCACACAAGCTTTATGTACCAAGTTAGAGATTCTGGGACCCAAAAAATGTGAAGGTATAAATGTAAAAATCTAAGCACAATCTAACTCATGAAACTTGCATAAGCTTAAATAGGTTCCACCATTAAAGCATTGTAATGGACATTAAAAATAGCCCTAACACATCTAGAAGCCCTAGTTTGACCTTATGATCATCATAATCAAGCTAAGAAAATTTGATTATCATCTAAGAAATGATAATTTGATCTAGAATTAAAGTATAGACCATTGGTAAGAAATTTAGAGATACTTATAGCCATGGTAGCCCAAAAAAGTGTGTCTATAGAGGATGCAGTGCTCTATTTGACCTTAGACATAGAAGGATGAGTTTTCAAGTATATGCAATTCAATTCCAAAACTTTAAATACTATGGACAACAATTGGTTGAGATTGTTTTAGACTATTGAGAACCAATAACCCATCATGAGAGAAGAGGAGAAGAACATGTCAGTGAGAAGGATTTACTATGACATAGTTACCATTCAAATTATGGGTCTCCATTATGCCATAATAAAACCTAAGGTACTTCATTGTATAGACATTCTCTCTCCTATTTTTAGAGATGCTAAAATTTATAAAGGCATTTTAGTGAATCAACATACTCATAGGA
Source organism: Torreya grandis (assembly GCA_037957365.1). Classification (NCBI taxonomy): domain Eukaryota; kingdom Viridiplantae; phylum Streptophyta; class Pinopsida; order Cupressales; family Taxaceae; genus Torreya; species Torreya grandis. The sequence goes on along the minus strand of JARHVA010005768.1, from coordinate 863,801 downwards.
ATATAGATCATATCCATGCCATATCATTTTAAAACTATTATAATCTCCCTAAAACCCAAATAGACCAAACCACAATCAACAATTGGGCTAAAGAAAATGACTTGAAGACCATCCTTGCCATATGGTTATATTTTGGAAATTAGGTATTTTCATATTTCAATGGAAATATTCCCATTAGTCGAAATAGATATGGGATAAAAATAATAATGAATTTTATGAATAGGGTATGTATAAATCTAACCACCACATATGTGGACAAGATTTGGGTGCCCTTCGTCTATTTTATGGTTCAAAAATAACTCATCCCTCCCCTTGGTAAATTGGTCAACACTTATTTAAGCAGGTAAATATTTATAGTTAAGAATAAAGCTAAGAACTAGTTCTACATGATGTCATACCTCTTAGATGTCTTGACTGATACTAATAGGATACCCAACCTAAAGAACTATCACTTAATGTGACACAAAAAGTATCCCAATACTATTCAAAATTACACATATTCAGATATAGGGACCACATCCAATTCATATGTGATTGTGTCTATCCCTTCCTATCTGAGGACATAATTGGGAATCCAATGTCAAGATTTATCCCCTTAAACAAAAATTCAATGGATTCCATGGGAGACATTTATTTTTATCTATATTTCACAATCATCAGAATCGAGGGAACATAATGCACTCCCCTTAGATTACCAGCCCATGTGTTAAACAAGTTAGCTAAATAGGAGGTGGTTTACTAATTATGTAATGGAATAGATGGTTTGTGTACAAAAAATGAATGTAATACTTCATATCTTCCCCTTAACCATTGGAAAGATTGTTTTTTCACAATGGGACAACATTGATGCCACTTTCAAACATAATACCTCCTTCAATCTCTAAGTAGATTATATAAGGTAGTGGAATGCACCAAGAAAGTTTAAAGAACACTTAAAGGCCAAGGGAATAAATGTACCCTATGATCATAAAGGTAGTGATTTTTACCCTATATATAAATGCTTGTTCATTCTTATAGGTCACATTTAGGTTGACAAATCATAAAATCAAACCAGTGTCTAGAATGTAGAGGGAATAAAAAGGGGATAATGAAAATTGGCAATTGGGATCAAGGTAGTACCATTTGTTGAGTTTTATACCTTCTAGACCTCAACCAACCCAATTTTAGCTCAAATCCATATCTAAGGCATAACTTGAGAAAAGGCTAGAGGAGGGAAGGCCCATTGAAATTGCATCTTCCTCAACTCAAGTATAGGAGAAAGGATCACTAGTGGAGTAAATCCATATGGTAGCTCTAAACCCTATTGAAATGATTGAAGATGATTTAAAAGTTATATCATCATCCCATGAGTCTAAGGATGAATAATTATAGATATCTAAAGAGGAAAAGGGGAAGGAAGTGTTGGACCAAGTTCTTATAGACCCCACCTCTAAAATAAAATTTGAATTAGCCATTGTCCTAGTAAAGGCCAATAGGCACAATTTAATTTTCACTCATCCTTTGAGTGAAGTTAATATCTTTAGTGAGGAAAATTTGATTTAGGGTCCAACTATTCCTGAATGGTTCATTTATGGAAATTTTCAAAAGGTACCTACCATGCACCATCATTGGGAATTAATGCAAGTAATCAATATTCTAGTACATGAGAAAGCCAAATGGATAGTTACATTTAATAAGGAGGAAGAGAAAAGAATGACTACTCTAGGATAATCAAGTGGATCTCAAATAGAGACCCTAACTCCTAAAGTGATAGAATATTTAGTTTGTGTCAAATTTGACCCAACCACTAGAAGTTTGTAGAGGGTAATTAAGAATAAATCCATGATTGGTGGATAAGAATTAACTTTATAAAAAGTGGAAACTTTTGTTGGATTGACAAAAATTGGAGGATATAAGCCTTGTGAGGATCTAATATTTAAATAAAATGTCCTTGAAGTGGCTCAGGCTCAGTCATATCAATTATAGATAATGATCAAAGACATCTTGAAATAGAACAAGATCCTGAAAGAAAAAGCCATCTTGTCAATGTAAGAAGATAGGTTTAAGCAATTTGAAGAGACCATGACTAATTTATTTAGTTATTTAAATCTAGTCAAAACCAAACAAGATTAAATAAATAGACAAAGCACTAATGATATAGGATAATTTGGCTAATGGCAAGATTTAAACTACCAATTAAAGGATTTGATCAAGGTGTTAACTAAGAATCAAATCCCTGAATTCAAGACAATTAACCTAATGAGCCTGAATATGGCTATGGCTATATTAATTGATAAGATCAAGGACCTAAATAACTGGTCTAATTAAATGGAGAACATTTCCAAGGACATAAAACAAAAAGAGGATAAAATGTTTCATATTTCTAATTACTTGATCAAGGAACATACAATACCTAGTCCCTTGGGTCTAATAACTAATGAGGATTTCAATCATAAAAATATTCAATTCATTCAAGAAGGAACCAAGGAAAATAAAAAATAGGGGTTGATAACGAGAAGGTCATGGGCCTTATTATGTCTTCAAAGGACAATATGGGAAATATCAAGGGCATCAATCAAGCTTCAAAAATGGTTGAAAAGGATCTGAAGGGTCTGAAAGATCAAGAAAATGAGTTGTTCATGAGACCTATAATTTATCTCCATCTTATCAATGAGAAATAATATGTAATAAATATCATCTAGGGAAGGAAAAAAATTGCTATAGCACAAGGGACACCAAATTAGTTAAGATATAAATATTATTTTCTATAATTAAGCTTGTATACATTTGAAAACTAAATGTTCTTTTGTAAAGTCATGTGCAACTTGTAAATCACATTACCTATAAGTTATTCCATTGGGGAAAGCCTAGTGTAATTTAGAACACTTTAGGAAAGGATAGTTATCCTAACACTTGTACTTTTGTAATTGGATATAAATGACTGACATGGTTCTTTGCATCCTATAAAAAGAAAATTGTCAATAGTAAAAGGGGGTGTTTTTAGAGCCAAGAGCTAAGTGTAACTTTTGATCAATTAATATAAGCAAGGAATTCTACAAAGTTTGTCTAGATTTTCTTATCTTTTCATATTATATATTCTCTCTCACTTATTTATTTTAATTTATATATTTAAATGGTTCTCATGAATTCTTGATGTGTACATTCAAATGCAGAGCTGTAAAATTCTGTCAATGCTAGGTTAATTGAAAGTTTTAGATTCATTTTGTTTGCTTACTCTTTTTGTATTCAAGATAATTTTGTTTGCTTATATGGGTAAATATTTAAAGTGAACTTGATTTTTATTTTCATTATTTCACACCATCCTTATATGTTTTCTTGATGTATAATAGGATTTGAGATTATGCTACTTCTTGTCATACATTGGTTAAGTGCATGTTTGGATGCTTTTAACTTTGTCATGATATTTGGAATGAAGATTAACTTATCTTCTCTACCCTACCTTTAATTTTTCTCCTTTTTTAACCATATCAACCTAGCTTAATTTTATTGTAAATACCTATCTTAGATTAGTTCTTGATTATAATTCACCATTCTTAGCATATCATACTTCATATTTTTCATAGACTGACTTTTGGCCACGGTGGCTCCCAACCACCAAACATTATAAATATTGTGAAACAATCCACTTACTTTGCCTCTATTTCATTGATAGATAATAGGATTATCAAAATTATAAAATGAGAATTATTCTTGAACACTATGAGCACCTATGATACATAATTAGTCATTATCACCCCCAAAGTCATAAAAAATGAAAAAGGGAAAGACATACTTGATTTTAGATTCTCAAGACCCCATGAATGGGAAAGATAAGATCACATTCCAAGTAAGCTTTTGAGAAGATGACATGATAAGTAAATAATTGTGTTTTTGGTCACCTAGACTCCCTAAAAGGGTAAAGGGGAGAGAATAGGCACAATGCTTTACAAATAAACAAGTAGTTGAAATAAATAATTAAAATTAAAGTTATTTTAGAAGCACGAAATCAATGTGAATTCTATTTGTTAAGTACAAAATAGAGAAGTGAATGAAAATTTACTTTTATAAATGTGTAAAAATAACCTTTTTAATTTTCAAAACCTTCAAGTAAAAAGTTAGGAGTTTGTAATGTGGTCTTTGAAAAGATAAACCTATGACAAACACGTTAGATTTGCAAACAAATAAACTTTCTTTAATGTTATATTTTATGAAAAATATACGTAATATGAAGGCAAACTAATTACATAATTTGAATTTTCATGATGATACATGTTTTTTTAAGAAAAAACATCAAAAATGAAGTCCATATGACCCCCCTAAAGTTGGGTAGTTCATGGCATAGTGACTTCTATGACATTTAGGTCAATCTCATAATTTATAAAATACATCCCACCATTTGAATAATAACCTCACCTTTTTGTAGGATTTTTTTTAATTTAGTAAATAACACAAAAACAAAAGGAAAATAGATGCAACATCACTATTTTGGTCACAAAATTACCATTTTCAAAGGAAAACCATTATTTAGTAGAGCAAATCTATTATTTTCATCCTAATCTCACCATTTTCTTGAAAACATATTATCACTTAATAAGTTACATTTTATGAAAAATATTTGAAACATGAAGCAAAAATAATTACATAATAATAAAATTTAGGAGAAAACATGTGGTTTAAAAAAATCATCAAAAATACAGTCTAGATGACTCCAAATGAGCTCCAAGAAGTTGGGCAATTTTATGTCCTAGTGACTTCATGGATATGCAATTAAAATTTGTCATTTACTTTATCAAATTCATAATTTTCATCATAATCTCTTTATTTTCCTAAAAACATAGAGAATACAAAACCACCAATATGCAGGTCAATTTTTCCCTTTACATAAACGATCTTGCCAAAATGCAGTGCGACCCTATCGATAATGAAGGGATGGAAAAATGGAAAATGAGAGCATAATTAAAGAGTTAAAGGCTTAAAATTGGACAAATTTCATAATTATAAGGATTTATTAGGCCTCAAAGGTATTTGTGGGGTGTGAAGTCCCACTAGATGTGTCCTTATGTAGAACAAGATTACAAGATGGGTTAACTTATATGTTAGTATTCAAATACAAAAAAAATCATGAAACATAATACTTCAAGCTTTCTCCCTTTCATGATATATAATCACTAAAAAAATAAAAAAAAGAAGACAAATTATACATTCACCTTCCTCGAAAACTCTATATAGCAATTGTTAGGTAGATGCTTACTTGGATTATGGATATAGGAGTCTTTGTCAATTCATATATTAATTTGATATCATCTCCCTTTGTCCACAATGACTTTTTTAACTTTTTATGAATAATGGTGGATCATCTTAGCAACATTTTGACATTAATTATTTACACATAAAATCTTAATAAAAAATGGTCATGGCCATTATATTTATAGCTGGACTAAAATTATATGGATTATCCATGTTAAGATCAAGATGTGTGGTCCAAAATCAATTCAACTTTGGAGACCAATTATAATAAATTTTAAATTTAATATTTGTAAGAATAGAATAATTAATAGGAATGACTTTCACAAATCAAGTATTTATTTTATTGATTAATATGACTTACATTTTGACTTTGTGTCCACTTATGTCATGATGATGTCACTTTTTGTTAAATTTTCATTTTCCAAACATAGATATTAGCTAATTTGTTATGGGGTTTTCACTTCAGCATTTAATTAGATTTAATTAGTTAAGTGAATCTGATTAGGCTTTTTTTCATTCTTAAAATTTGATTAATTTACATGTACTATTTGTTGTCCCCCAAAAATATCACTCATTTTTGGAACAACATTTGAACTATTTTTGTCCTACAGACCAAGATTGTCTCTTCCCTTTTCAAAATTTGTCTTGGGCATTCAAATTCCTCACTTTTCAAGCTTCTCAAAAATCTACAGACTCTATAGGCTTAAATCTATAGACTCTGCAGGCTTAAATCTATGGACTCTATAGGTTTGAATCTACGAACTCTACAAGAAGAGAAAATCTATGGATTCAGCAAGAAGAGAAAATCTATAGACTTTGCAGACCAAGTTCAATGGGCTTTATAGGTTGATTTCTACAGACTTGATTTCTATGAACTCTACAAGTAGGTTCATTTTTGCAAGTTCAATGGGCTTCATAGCTTCTACAGGTAGGTTCAATCAAAAGAATCAGTTTCTAACACTTGGTCATTTTTAGGATTGGTTTAGTGCCTTGGTTCAAATAAAAATCTCCATCAGCAAGCATTAGTAGTAGGTTCAATGCATTTGGTTCAATGGTTGGTTCAACATCAAATGGTTCATCAGTTGGTTCAAGGCTTTGTTTGAACCGTTGAACCAAAACTTGGTTCAAAAGTTGGTTCATCGTCTTTTAGTTTAATGATTAGTTCATCACTTCAGTTCAATAAAATGAACCATCATCTTTAACCATTTTGGTTTAAATCCTTGGTTCAATGAAGAGGTTCAAAGCCTTAGTTCAACGAAGAGGTTCAATGTCTTGTAGTTTGATGGAGCGGTTCATCGACTTGGTTCATTCAATTGAACCATCAGCTTGAACCAGTTTGGTTTAAAGCCTTGGTTCAATGAAGAGGTTCAATGCCTTGGTTCAATAGAGTGGTTTAATAACTTGTTTCAAAGGAGCGATCTAATGTAAAATTTCAAAGAGCCTCCCGAAGGACAAGTGCCCTTACGAAGGGCACTTGGTCAATGAAAATACCCTTCAGAAGGGTCATTTTCAAAAAGACTAAGGTAAGTCTAAGGCACAATTCCTTTAGACTTTTTGTCTAAAGGAATTCCTTTGAATAAAAAGTCTGAAAGAATTATAAGAATTCACAGGAGTAAATCCCAAAGGAATTCACATATATGGAAGATGGAACAATTTTCCCAGACTTTTTGTCTGCTAGAAATTTCTGTGGACAATTTATCTGCAGGAATTGTCCATAGGAATTTTCCTAGGGAAAGGCCCAGGGAAAATACCCATGAGAATTATCTATGGGAATTTGTGAAAGACCACTGAAGGACCCAAAAGGGTAGGTGCCTTTGCGGGGGACTCTCAGCTGCCAATTTAAAGAATACTTCCCTAAAGCCAAAGGGTTGCTCGAAGAAGCCTGAAGGCCATTCAAAGACCACTTGAAGGGTAGATACCCTTGTGGGGGGCTCTTCCCAACCCAAAGTGTGTCATTTATTAAGGCCAAAAATGGCAAGTTCAATCTGGGAAAGTACCAAACAAAAAAATTGAAGAAGGACCAAGGGGCGACACGCTCAAAGATGTCAAATTCAAGATAGCAAACTAACCATTGATCCTTTGAATCTATAGACCTGAATGCATTCATAGACTTCAAGGTTAAGACCAGCAAAAAGTGAGGAAGGAACAGGATAGCAAATTGAATCCAGGATCCAATTTAATTAACCAAAAAAGGAGGAATGATGAAGGTAGGATTAGATCGCCAGGTGGACATTAAAAGTTGCAAACTTTCAATAGTGTGACTTGTTTCTCTGCATTGATAAAATCAAATGGGTAAATTCCCCTAAGTTCTAGCCCATCTTCTTAATAGATTCCAATGCAACATGATGTGTTACTATTCTCGAGTCCTTCATGAAGAGACTATATAAGGGACTCTCTTCTATTATAAACATATCTCTTTTTTGACAGTCAAAATGAAACTCTACCAAAATTGAAAGACACTTCTGAGACTTTGAGCTCAGTTTGTTTATCATATTTTGTTCTTGGAATAAGAAAGCAAGTGGTTTTTTAGAATTTATGTTGTAATATCTTTATTGTTGAGGAAATTATTCTTATGTCTTTTTCCTTAATATATCTTCTGTTCCTTTAATTTAACAAGCAAAATTAGTGATAGTAGTCAAGAAGGTGTCCTAAAGAGTCAACTATGGAGAGACTTTGTGCCCCCATAATTGCCTTTAGTGTGTTTTCTTTTCATTTCTATGTAAACAACCTTGGGGTGTCTTTGTGCTGTCATTGTCCTTCATATCTTACTCTTGAGCAATTCAAGCGTAGACTTTGTGCTGCATTTTAATTTGCTGGTTATTACATCTTTTGTTACATTTTGCTATTACTACCTAGAGTATTCTTGTGGCTTGCTGAATAGTAATTTTGAAAGAAGAATGATTTTTATCATTTTCTTTGAGTTTCTCCTCTGATCTACACACATCATCTCTGAAGAAAGAGAGCTGGATGACTTATCCTACCCTTCAGTATTATTTTCTATATATATATATATAGCCTATCTATAGGGAACCTCCCCTTGATGAGAGGAGAGATCAGTCCCCTTCTAATGTGGTAAACCTACACATTTGGATGACTAATCTTCCTAATTTGGTTGATCAGATCTATTTTGTTTATCAGCACACTGATCGACAAAATATTCAACCAACAGTTTTTGGTGACTCTGCTGGGGATATAAAATCCATTATCCATTTATAATCTATCCATTCACCTCCACACTAACCGGGAAAGAATGCATAGTTTAAATCCTCAAGTTTTATTTGAAGCAAGGTCAATTATTTTCCATTTTTGTTTCACAATTTGGTAGATTCAAGGTATACACGAAGCTAAAGGGCTAAAGGGATCATTGACCCTATATTCAAGTTGGTACAGTAAAGTGATTTTGATCTATTTCCTTCACCATCTCATCTCCAATGAACCAAGAGCTTTCCTCCTACTAAATTCAGATCTCCATTGCCAGATGAAGTATCTACTTCTACTATTGATAAAGCTTTACCAATAATCACTCCTCTGAGATTTGTTATTCCTCCTTTTCATAATCCTACAATGGTAGTTTAAGGCCCTTGGGGTAATGCTTTTGGCCCCCTCAATCTTACTCTACCTCTACATGAGCTTCCACATAGTTCAAGGAAGAATTTCCCTAAATTTTATGGTGATGGGAAAGTTCATCCTGATGAACACATTGCAGCCTTCAGCATAGCTTGTGGGCTAATTGGATTAGAATTTGAAGATGTAGTAGTCAGGCTTTTTGTGGAAACATTACAAGGTGCTGCTACAAATTGGTTTTATCATCTACAAGCTCAGTTAGTGACTGATTGGAATACTCTCAAAGCTAAGTTTGAAGCTAGATTCAAACTTATAGAAGATGCACATACACTTTTGGCTCAACTTACACAAATGAAGAAAGAGCCTCATGAACCAATCAGAGACTTTATAGCCAAATTTGACAAACTGAGGAACATAATCCCTATAATTTTTGACCTATAGCTAAGAATCTCAAATACTTTTTCATTAATTCTCAGCTACCTGAAGTAAGTTTTCTCTTAAGATGTGCTAGTCAAATAGATCTTGTTGTAGCTAAATTTTTGGCCACTGAGGTAGAAGATGATCTCATCTTAGCAAGGAAGATAAGAAAAGATCCAAATAGAAATAGAGATTTATCATCTTCTGAATATGAATCTACATGCACCACAGATCCAATGGTGCAAAAATTGGCAAATGAGTTGCTTGCTCTTAAAATGAAAATGGCTCAAGGAATGCCTTTTGCTCCTTCATATAGAAGGACATTCCCAAATTAGTCATATCAGGGCAATGCTACCAAGAATCAAGGGAAATAGAATTGCCTTCCTCCTCCACAAGGCAAACTTGCCTTGGAAGCTCCTCTAACCAATTCAGTAATGGGATATCTTGATGTAGAATCAGAGTTCTTTTTCCAACCTAAATTGAATCAAGAAAATGATGAAAATCTCCTTGAAGACAATCAAGAAGAATTAGCTAGAGACTCCCACATTAGTTTCTTGAATTATCATGATGAACCTAAAAGCAAAGGAGAAGATTTTGATGGATTATATGTAGTGTTTACTAGATCTAAGAACCAATTAGTCTAGTAGGCTGATAAAGAGAAGACATAAGAGCAATCACAGCTAGTAGTCACAATTTCTAAATGTTGAACCATTTTGCCTTTTCAATGAAAGGATTTGGTGATCACCTAAAAGGCAAATACATCAATTGTGCCTTCCCCTTCTACTTCAAATTCACAAACAAGCCCACCTCCCATCCCTCCTAAAATTTAGAAGGTTGAAGTACCTTTCTCTTTACCTAGCTCAATTCATCTAGTTGACATAATTGATCATGTTAAAAAGACAAAAATATAAATGTCTGAGTTCAAATATTTGTATTCTAATCTTGATCAATTGAATAAGTTGGTCTAATATGTCAAAAACAAAACCATTCATGTAGGACAAAAATCTAAAAAGGTAATTTCTGATTCTCTAAAAAACACACCTATTCCAAATAATTTGGTAATTACTCCCCCAGTTGTTCTTGGAAAAATAGAACCTTTCTATGTTTCCCTATTAACTAATGGCCACAAGCTGAGTAACTGTATTATAGACTCAGGTGCATCTGATAATGTCATGCCTACTAAAGTAGCTAAGTCTCTTGGTCTCACACTGACTAAGACATTTGATAGATGATTCTCCATGGAGAAAAAGCAAGTACCATTGCTAGGACAAATCAAAGATGCCCAATTTGCATTTGTAGCCTTTCCAGATAAGAGAATCAAGATGATTGTCTTGGTGGCTGATGTCCTAGCATCCTATGGCATTTTTCTTGGATGAAATTTCTATAAGGACGTGGGAGGAGAACTAAGCATGGATTTGTCTGAGGTAAGGATCCCTATCCAAGGAATAATGAAGAGGTTGCTCCTTGAAAAGGAAGCAAAGTATGTGGTCACCCAGACATCAGCCCTTGAAGCTCAATTTTTTTTTGAATCTAAAAGTATGGGTAACTATTTTATATCCACAAATGAACTACATGAAACACCTGATATAATTCTTGAAAGTGTCAACTCAGAAATTAGTTCAACAAGAACAATAGAAAAACTAGTAGGCTACAGTACAAACCAAGAAGGATCCTCCATCTCTGATGAAGGAAAGTCTAAAGAAAAATCAGTATCAGATGAGATATGGACTTTGGAATTTGATGGTAGTTGTTCCTCTATCGGTTTAGGAGCTAGGATTGTTTTTATATCTCCTTAAGCAGATATGTTCCCTTCATCTTACAAATTAAAATTTAGCAACACTAACAATACAACTAAATATTAATCTCTGTTGCTTGGCATAAAGGCTACTCAAGACAAAGGCATCAAGTTTTTTCATGCCAAAGGTGATGCTAAAATAGTGGTTTTTCAAGTAAGAAATCTTTACCAAACCAATAATGAAATAATATGCCACTACCATAACTTGGTTTGGGAACAAATTGAAAGCTTTGATGCTTTCAACATTTTTGTTATACCCAAAGAGTCTAATGATAGAGCCGATGCACTTGCTGTTTCAAGAACTCTCTTAGTTCCTCATTTAGATTTTAAAGAAGATAGGTATACTATTGAGCTGGTCTATAGACCAAGTGTTCCTAACAATGCTATTCATTGGCAAGTATTCAATGATGATCATCAAATCATTGCTTTCCTAAAACAAAAAGACAATTTTTTACAACTATATTTTGAAGGTAGTGAATCTCAGAAAAATAAATCAGCCTCTAAATCTAGTTTAGATATAAATGAAGAAATTTTATAGTTGAAAAGAAAGAAAATTCCCAAAGGCCTAGTTTCTCTTGAAAAGCTATTCAATAAACATGATAGATTCATCAAACAACATCAAATAGACTCGAGTTTCTCTCAGGGATTCGATCAAGTGAATCTGACTACTGAAGAAAATCCCAAGATGGTTAAGATTGGTAAGTATTGTACCCCTGAAGAAAAATTCAAGTTCACCTCTTTACTTTGTCAATACATGGATGTCTTAGTATATTCTTATGAATACTTAGAGTCTCTCAGACTTGATGAAATCTGCCATGACATTCCTCTCAAGGCTGACTCAATGCCGTACAAGCAAAAATATAGATAGTATAATCTAAAACTATTAGGTACTATTCTGTCTGAGATACAAAATATGTTAAATTCTAGAATCATCTTCCCAATCCATCATTTTACATGGATTGGAAACATAGTGCCTATAAGGAAGAAGAATTGCAAAATTCCCATTTGTGTAGATTTTAGAAATCTCAATCAAGCATCTTTGAAGGATAATTATCCTTTGCAAATTATGGATCAAGTGCTTCAAATAGTGATAGGTTCAAAGATGTTATCAATGCTAGATGGCTTCTCAGGATATAATCAAGTTGAAGTTGGAAAAATAGACCAATACAAGACTGCATTCACCACACCTTGGGGTACATTTGCATATAGAAGAATGCCTTTTGGTTTAATAAATGTTGGTGCTACCTTTCAGAGAGCTATGGATTTAGCTTTCAAAGATGAGATTGGTAAATTCATAGTGTTATACCTTGATGACTTGACTATCTTTTCAAAGCATTGATCTTATCTTGTATGCCACCTACAACAAGTGCTAGAGCGTTGCCGTCAGAATGGTATTTCCTTAAATCCTAATAAGTCTATTTTTGGAGTAATAGAGGGGAAACTCCTTGGACACATAGTGTCAAAAGAAGGCATAAAGTTTGAATGAGATAGAGTTATGTCTATTCAAGAGCTTAATTTGCCTACAAGTAAGAATGTTGTTCATTCTTTCTTCAAAAAGGTGAATTTCTTACGGAGATTCATCCCTAAATTTGCTAAGAAAACAAGACACATTGTGAACATGATTAAAGGGAAGACCATCTTCAGCTAGACTAAAGAAGGCAAAAAAACATTTTAGGATATCAAAATTGCCATTGCTCATGCCCCTACCTTGGTTTGCCTAGATTACAACAAAGATTTCATCATATATAGCTATGCATCTGAACACACTCTTTCAGCAATTCTTGTTCAACAGGATAAGGAAGGTATGGAATCTCCTATCTCTTTCATGAGTTTCCCTCTCAAAACCTATGAGATGAAATATTCAAATATAGAGAATCATGATTATGCCTTGGTGAAAGCAGTCAAACATTTCCACTTCTATATTCTGAATTCACATACTACTTCCTTAGTTCCTAACACTACAATCAAGTCTATATTAACTCAGCAGAAGTTTGGCACGAAAAGAGGTAATTAGATTGCAATGATGCAAGAGTTTGATCTAGACATCAAGCTAACAAATCTAGTTAGGGGTAAAGGCTTATGATAATTAATCACTAACAATACGCCAAAAGACACATAGCGTGAAAAAATTGAAGTTGAAAAGACACCATTAGTCCTTTTCATCTCCACTACTAATGAGTGGTATTTAGGTATCACTCATTTCCATACCTATGGTGAATGTCATGCTCATTTGTATTATAAAGAAAGGAGGACTATCAAGTTGAAAGCTACCAATGATGTCCTTTGGGACAACGGCTTGTATAAGAGAAGCATAGATGGAGTATTCCTTCACTATGTAAACAAAGAGCAACAAAGCCAGCTTTTGAAATCTTTTCACAATCTAGTCTATGGAGGACATTTTTATACTCCTATGATTTATCACAAGATTCTATGAGCTAGGTATTATTGGCCAACTCTTTTCCAAGATGCACATAAGTGGGTGAGGAAATGTGAACTCTGTCAACAATTTATTGGAAGACCCAAGTTAGCTGCTATGCCTCTCAAGCCAACAATCATAAAAGAACCTTTTCAGTAATGGGGACTTGATTTTATTGGGACTATAAATCCATTTATAAGTTCTAGACATGATTATGTCCTTACAGTAACTGACTATTTCACCAAGTGGGTAAAAGCAATCCCAACTAAGCATGCTACTTCAAAAGTTGTATGCAACTTCATCAAAGAGAATATCATTTCCAAGTTTGGAGTTCCAATCAAAATTATTATTGATAATATAGATTGTTTCACCTCTTAGGAGATTAAACAATTTTTTTTCCATTATGGAATTACACTCTCTCACTCTTCTAATTATTTTCTACAAGGGAATGGACAAACTGAATCTAGCAATAAGAATTTGGTAACTATTAGGAAGAAGCTAGCAGATGACAATCAAAGAACATGGCATAAAGCATTGGTTAATGCTCTATGGGTAGACAAAATCACACCAAAGGGGGAAATTAGTATGTCTCCTTTTCAACTTCTTTATGGTATCAATGCTGAGATACCAATCACCTTAGAATTTCTAGCCTTGAAATTGGCAAAGGCAATTGAAGATCAGACATATGAAAGCTCTCTTGACAAAATAATCATGTGTCTAACTAAGCTACAGGAATAGAGAACTATGGTGGTGGATAGAATTGATATTCATCAAATTTTGGTATAGAAACTCTTTGAATAGAAGGCTAAAAATTGTGATTTCCAGATTGGGGATCAAGTCCTGCTGTGGGACAAAAGGAGAGAACCAAAGGGGATGCATGGAAAGTTTGACTCCTTTTGGAGAGGCCCATTTATAATTCATCAACACATTGGTGAAAATAGCTTTCTATTGAAATATCAAGATGGCACACTCTTTTCTCTGCCTCACAATGGGTAGCATCTAAAACACTTTAATTCTTGAAGTGTCAGAGTATTGCATCCATATATATGTATATTTGTATAGTTTTTTATTCTATTTTGTTTTGTTTGTTTCCTATTTCGATGCATTATATTTCTAGGTAACATGAATCCATAACCCAATGGTACACATGAAGACACTGGAGATTTTGGATTCTACTCCCTTCAATTCTTTTTGCAATTGATAGAAGTTCCCCAACTATAGCCAACTATTGTCCCCCAAAAATATCACTCATTTTTGGGACAACATTTGAACTATTTTGGTCCTACAGACCAAAATTATCTCTTCCCTTTTCAAAATTTGTCTTGGGCATTCAAATTCCTCATTTTTCAAGCTTCTCAAAAATCTATGGACTCTACAAGCTTAAATCTATAGACTCTGTAGGCTTAAATCTACGGACTCTACAGGCTTAAATCTATGGACTCTATAGGCTTGAATCTACAGACTCTATAGGAAGAGAAAATCTATAGAATCAGAAAGAAGAGAAAATATATAGACTTTGTAGACCAAGTTCAATGGGCTTTATAGGTTGATTTCTACAGACTTGATTTCTACGAACTCTGCAAGCATGTTCATTTCTACAAGTTAAACAAGCTTCACAGCTTATATAGGTGGGTTCAATCAAAATAATTAGTTTCTAACACTTGGTCATTTTTGAGATTGGTTTAGTGCCTTGGTTCAAACAAAAATCTCCATCGACAAGCATTAGCAGCAGGTTCAATGCATTTGGTTCAATGATTGGTTCAACGTCAAATGGTTAATTAGTCGGTTCAAGGCTTTGTTTAAACCATTAAACCAAAACTTGGTTCAATAGTTGGTTCATATTCTTTTGGTTCAATTATTAGTTCATCACTTTAGTTTAATCAAATGAACCATTGGCTTGAACCATTTTGGTTTAAAGCCTTGGTTCAACGAAGAGGTTCAAAGCCTTGGTTCAACAAAGAGGTTCAACGTCTTGTAGTTCAATGGAATGATTCATTGACTTGGTTCATTCAATTGAACCATCGGTTTGAACCATTTTGGTTCAAAGGCTTGGTTCAATGAAGAGGTTCAATGCCTTGGTTCAATAGAGTGGTTCAATAACTTGTTTCAAAGGAGTCATCCAATGTAAAATTTTAAAGAGCCTCTCAAAGGATAAGTGCCCTTGTTTAGGGCACTTGGTCAACAAAAATACCATTAGAAAGGGTCATTTTCAAAAAGACTAAGGCAATTCTAAGGCACAATTCCTTCAAACAAAAAGTCTAAAAAAATTTTGAGAAGTCACGGGAGTAAATCCCAAAGGAATTCACGTATATGGAAAATGAAACAATTTTTGCAGACTTTTTGTCTACGAGAATTGTTCATGGGAATTTGCCTAGGGAAAATATTGAGGAAAATACCCACAAGAATTGTCCACAAGAATTTTTGAAAGGTTGCTGAAGGACCCTAAAGGGCAGGTGCCCTTGCAGGGGACTCTTTGCTGCCAATTTGAAGAATACTTCCCCGAAGCCGAAGGGTCACTCGAAGAAGCACGAAGGCCGTTCAAAGACCACCTGAAGGGTAGATACCCTTTTGGGTGGCTCTTCTTGACCCAAAGTCGGTCATTTCTTAAGGCCCAAAAGGGAAATTTAAATTTGAGAAAGTGCCAAATAGAAAAACTGAAGAAGGACCAAGGGGTGACACACTCGAAGACGTTAACTTCAAGACAATGAATTAACCATTGATCCTTTGAATCTAGAGACCTGAATGCATTCACAAAATTCAAAGTCAAGACCAGCAAAAGTGAGGAAGGAATAGGATAACAAATTGAATCTAGGACCTGATTCAATTAACTAGAAAAGGAGGAATGATGAAGGTAAGATCAGATCGCTAGGTGGACATTGAAAG